>CALSBZ010004068.1:635346-665066 GCA_943591055.1 Gobionotothen gibberifrons
TGTGTGTGTGTGTGTGTGTGTGTGTGTGTGTGTGTGTGTGTTGATTGTTGCTTTAGGGCCTGTTCCTCCTGTCGAAGTGTCACGGTTAGTAATCAAAGGATAAACTGGAGGAGAATTACAAATGACGGTATCATCTGTGGTTGACAGTGTCATCTGTAAAGCATGATCACCGTTGGCAGTGTGTCACACTGTGAGAAGACTGTATTCATCAACTGCTGCTGCAGTCATAACTCAGAATACACTTATTGATCCCTCGCCTCCGAATCAAAGAAAATTCATTTACCAAGCAACTCTGCTGGTCAATGAGTCTATAGGGAACGGTAATAACATAAATGGATATTATTACTGTGGTGGCCACCATTATTGGTTATCTAGAATCCTGGGACCAAACAATTGGGCTAAACCGTGTGCTACCTTGTCATGGGTCATGGTTTTAGTATGTTGTGTTTTATATTTAGTTGTGATCATCTTGGACAACCTCCTTGTTTATTACATTTGGCCAATAAACGATATACCTTCCCTTGTGTATCAGGTCCATTGAGTAGGTTTGTAGTATGCCAATAAAACCAAAGAAGAAGAAGTTTTATATTCACAAATGAGATGACAGGGTGAGAATTTCTATTTTTAAGTCAGCATCCAAAGGTCTTCAGTGAGCACAGTGTCAATGTCTCAACAATTGTGGACGTCTAGCTAATTGGAAAAGGGGGTTAGAATGGGATCAATTGTAATATCAAGTGATCTGTGTATAATCCATCATATCAACGAGAATCATGTTGACTGAATGCTAATGAAAAGCTGGAACAAAGTTTATATATGTGTAATAATTAGGCAGCAAAGTAAAGCTCTGAATACAACTCTGTGTGTAATGTAGCGGTGTCTCTGCACTCCGGTGGGAGATGTGAGAACTCACTAAGTGTGTTTCTGCCTGTAATTTTACCTCTCCACTATTTATATCGACACACACTGTTTCAGTCAGACTGCAAAGTGTCGCTCCGGGCTAGCTTCATTGCCATCTCCTGCTACTTCTCCCACACCGTCATCTTTTTGTCTTGATTTGTGGGACTCATCAGGAAATGGTACTTTTCTTGCTCCTCCAGAAAAGACACATGGTTCTTGTTCCTGCTTAGTGTTCCCAGCTCACCGTCAATTCTGAGCAATTCCCTAAACTACACAATTTGGCACACAGCACACTCGATGGGACTCAAATCTCCATTTCACTCTCACCGTCGTCCCCCAATTAGGCCTGAAATCCATAAGCTCATTAGATTGTCCAGGTTACGGGGTTCTCTCATTCCCCTGACGTCTCTTTCACACTAACAAGACAAACTCTGTTAACATGGAGCTTCCAATTATTCACAAAAATGTGGCAGTTCTGCTAACAATGCCGTGAGCAGCCTTTTGTCAGTAATTTGCTGCGGCCCATCTCTGTGACACGCTGTGCAGAATGGAAATGTAAGACACTGAAAGAAAAACATTTGTTATTCAGAGTGTACAAAAGCAACATCCTTGTGTTCTGAGGACTTGTGTGTCTTATATAAGTGAGGGCATTCAAATGTTATGTTCACTTTAATGGGCGCTATCCGGATTTTACACAAAGTCAGTTTACTTGGCATTGTTAGTGCAGTGCAGTAACACAATGTTGAATATCTTCTGTGTCTGTAGGAGATATGGCGAGTCTAATAAATAAATCCTCAAGATGTCATAGTGAATTAGTCAAACTACTACTGTATTGCATACTGTATACAATGCAGGGACACTGAGAAAAAACTGCACAAAAATGAAAGACAAAAATAATAACTTGGTGAAGTGAGTGAGTTTAAAGGTAGACATTAAGTGTGGCGTAATGACAAGGATTCATTATTAATCATCAGTTATGATCATGAGCTTGAAAACTCCAAGGATATTTCTGGAGATAAACATTTAAAAAAAACAATACAAATAATAACAAAGAATGAAGAAAAAAGGAAGTTTAAATAGTTTAAAATTAAAGAGCAATTGGTAGAATCCAGAATCAATATCCCACTGACCCTTGCGCTGGGACGACTAAAAACTATCCCTGCGTCGTTGTAGCTACATTTTAGACTCAAATATTGTATTTGTTGTTAGTTTTATCCATACTAATTAAATGTAAAAAGCCTTTTATAAATCTGTAGTCGGAGCACCTACACGGATTAGCTGCCTTTTTCTTTTTTTACAATCACACTTATTGGGGTTACTTTTTGTTTGACCACCTTCCCTGATATTCAACACGGAACTAGGCTCCTGAGTGAAACATGTCTGCATCAAGAAGCACTTTTAAACCCGTGAGCCATGTGCTTTTCGACATGGATGGACTTTTATTAGGTGTTGAAACACATTATGTTTGTTATGTCTTGTAGTTTTCTTTGTCTATTCATACTGGGAGATTGCAAGCGACGTTGATACCGAAACTCGTGCACAGCTATTCACTTGGCATGCCGAACTGCATAGAGAAAACTATACATTCATGATTCATTTGCACACAGTCAACATAACGTGCACTATTAAACCAAATGTTAAATTATGTTTTGTTGCTAATAACCTAGTGGTTAATTCGGCATACATTTACAATATTTATTTTTTCTAGAAACCTCAGAAATGCAATGTTTACTATTCCTTGTTGACGTGACGTTATGTTACCCCCATTTGAAAGTTGATTTTATACAAGCTGTTTGAAATTGACTCATCAGACATGTGCCGAATTTAAGATTAATATATCTTTAACATAGACTACGTGGTGCTTGACTATATATGTATATTTATATCGCAAAACAGAACAGTTTACATTGCACTGTTATCCCTGAAAGTATTATTTATTTTGTTTGTTTAGAAAATAAAGTGCTTTTTACAACAGGCCTTTTATAAAACACTTTTCATTACAATAAGTGGTCATTACCAGAGTTGTAGTGTTGCTTAATGACATTGTTTTTGTATTTTATTCTCATTTTAGACACAGAGCGACTGTACACCGTGTCCTTCCAGGAGATCTGTGACCGCTATGGGAAGCGGTACACCTGGGAGGTGAAGTCCTCGGTGATGGGGAGGGGCGCTCTGGTTGCTTCGCAGATGATCCGTGATGCTCTGGATCTCCCCATGACCGCAGAGGAACTACTCTCTGAAAGCAGACAGATCCAAGAGAATATCTTTCCCTCCGCCAAACTCATGCCAGGTACATCTGATTGACCTGCACTGCCACACTTTCTGTAAAACAGTCCAAAGTGTTCTTGAAGGTTTCTGCTGTGACGCCTTGATTTTGGCACGAAAGTGAGTGACTGCACAGTGAGTGAAGGCTTTTATAATCCACTTTACCTCAGGAGGCTAATTATCATAATGAGCATTTTTTTTTCTGGGAATATGAACATTAATTTTCTTTTCTGAAAGAAACCAATACAAGTGTTACATAAGGACGATGACTCAGCAGGTACAGCCACCTCTCATCTTATAATTCATCACCTCATGCGTTAACGTTGAACTATAATGGAGAGCATTTTATTTGTTTGTTTTTATTATGCCTCCTGTAGCACCTTGGGATTGCTGTTAGCAATAAAAGGTGCTTTAGAAATCGAATTTATTATTATTATTATTATTGTGTTCTATTGAACAGAGGAAGGGTTCACTATGAGTAGTTTCATCTTGAATGGATTATACACAGTAGAATATACGTTTACTTTTACTCCCCACAGTTATTTAAATTGTTGCATTCATTTGTGATGCCTTTCTATTTATCTATTATTATATTCTGGCGAGGTAAACACTGTGGGAAAACTCTATGTAGAGTTAAAGAGCTAAAAGTAATGGCTTTGAACACAGTTTGAAAACCTTTTTGTCAAATTCTATGCAATTTCTTTTGACAATTCCATTCAACTCATTGAGGACCAATGGCAAACCTTTGTGAACAATCTGCACTGTAAAGTCACAAAGGCGCAGATGAGACTATCGTTCACCCAAATATCTTACTTCCTTCAGATTTAGGAAATGAATCGGGACCAAACATTGCGTCTGCCATATGCGCCATTGTTGAAATGTCATATAAACATTTGTAAGTGTGAAGCGTTATTTGTCACTCTAGTAATTGGTTCAGAGGAGGACTGCACTGATAGATTCCAAATAGCTATTTCTATACAAAAATGTAATGAATTGTGCAGCCCTTATTCAGATTCTCCTTACTTCGCATCCTTCTGCTTCCCCTAAGTAAGGCCTTTCTGCGGAGTGATGTGCACAGAGTTTAAAGCAATAAAAAGAGGAGCTATTGCATGGATGGAATGGTTTAGCCTACACCTTGCAGAGGTGTTGTGTTGGTCTAGTTTCAGTGATACATAACTCAGGACAAATTCCCCTTTAAAAAAATATGTGTTGGAGTCAGCCCTTTGTAACGAATTTGCTAAAGTGTGGAGCAGCAGGTTTACTATCTATTAAAAGATGTGTTCACGGTCTCTTCAACTAACAGAAAAGCTTGGAAGGACTTTTTATTACATTATATATAGAGTGTCAGCCTTGAAGCTGTAGATTAAAATCCTCCCACAGCTCTGCTCTCGGCTCACTGTTGAAACACAAAAGAAGAATGGAAACATATTCACTAGCTGTGCAAAGAGCTCTATATGAATAGGGTTTCTATTGATACCATTGGCCTTGTATATCAGAATCTGATGTATGATGTCAAGTAGGTTTACAAATACAAAAAGTGTGCTGTTGTGTAACATGGATCTATGGTGGCCGACTGGTGGCCATATCACTTCCATTAGGGGAAACGTGTGAAATTATGCAAATATATAAAAACACAAATGTTCCAAAACAAATGCAAATGAAGAAAATGTTTTGGGCTGTGTTGAACATGAACACAGTAAGAGGAATAAAGTTATATATAAAAAAAATATATATATAAATAATATCAATACATAAAAGTAAGTAAAAATGGAGTGATTATGTAACCTTAAAGTTAGCAACCACTGTTTGACATTCACCAGTGAGGTATTTACTGACATATCTTATGCTCTAATACCAAACGTTAAGGTATTTTAAGCTTGTCTTAATCTTATTTTAGGTATCTAACCAACAACACGTTGGCAAGAATATGACAAGTTACTAAAAGGGAAAAAAGTTGTGCAGTATTTCAGAATGTAAAAGAGAGTAAAACATACATTAAACCTGACTCTGCAACGTGGGTCCCGCTAGGTGTGGAGAAGCTGGTGCTCCACCTGCTCAAGCACAACATCCCCGTCGCCGTGGCAACCAGCTCGGCGGGGGCCACCTTCCAGCTGAAGACCCTCCAACACAAGCCCTTCTTCGGTCAGTTCGACCACATCGTGCTGGGGGACGACCCCGACGTGAAGAACAGCAAACCTGCCCCCGACTCCTTCCTGGTGTGCGCCTCCAGGTTCCTCCCCGCCGCTGCTCCGGAGAACGTGAGTGCTGCACACTTCCTGTGTCTTATCTGAAATGACTCATGTTGTGCTGGCATACAGTGTGAGGCCTTTTAATTAAATCTCCAGTGTTATTTTGGTTTCCAGTCAGTGCTCCAAAAAAAGAACTGTGTACCGCTACGTGAGAGAAAAACCTTGTACTGCTACATTTATAATGAAATCCATTATACAAGAACATTCGGAGAGAAGGGGATAAAGCAATGGGTTGTTACTGTCTTTAAGCGGTGAGGATAATATCAACAAATGTCCTGCATCGAGTGGTGTTTAGCTGCCTGTTTGTCAGATATTAGCTTTTCTGAAGCGTTCCATTGGCAGTACTCAGGCAGGGCAGGATGTCAGTGACAGACACACACTTAGACTGTGGTGCTTTGATCACAAGTGGAGAGCTTTCAGGGATCAGTGGCTGTTTAAGATATATTCCCAGACAGTCTGGAAGCCTTTCAGTGTGTTGAGTCAGTCTGAAAAAAGCTGCCAAATATCTCTCAGAAAGACACCGAGGAACAGTGTGAGGCCTGACCCACTTCCATGAAAACTAGATCACGTGTAACAAATGGCACCAACACATCTGCTGTTGATCATTGCTCAGTGCACGGCTTTCTAATGACTCATTTAATGACATACTTGGCTATTCATTATGTATTTATATGAAAACTGATTATAGAGGGAACGGGAAACCGGGACATCTTCCACCAGGTGTTATGAAACCTGCATTTCTCCTCGAATCTGAAGAGTATAACTATAAGCTTCACTTCTAAGAAAGACCAATCAAATGAAAAGCTAGTCTGGAGAGGACAAAGGTTAGTTTGTGACAGAAAGAGTCATTCCAATCAATGAACGGGGATTCGATTGCAGTTTGAAGGGCGGCCCGAGAGGCTTCTTATCATCTCAGCGTGGAAATATGGGTCTCCGTGAATACCTCATTCAGCTTTTATTTAACAATTTGTCCTCTGTAAATGCATAATATCCACCAATCCATGTGTTGTAAAGTAGATGGTGCGTTCTTCCTTTCTTGATTAAAGTGCTCTTAGGGATGGATGGCGACAAAACGATTTTCAAGAGACGGTGAAGTTTTATGTTGCATATTCTTTAATGTCATTTTGCACAATCATTTTCGTTGGCAACCGCTTTAAGCTCTCCCAAAGGCGTACCTGCATTTTCCTGTGTCCGAGTTAGCTGAATTGTACGTTTGTAGTCCACAGTACGAAGTAAACAATGCGCTTATCAATTAACCGGCGTTCTGAAGTACCAGCAATAAATGGTAGGCGTTACCTGTGAGTCACAAACACGTCTGTATGAGGTATTTGACTTCACAAGACATTTCTTTTCTGATATGTGTGTGTTCAAAAGCTCTCTCCTTTTCCAATACACCTTCAGCTACCAGTGTAAAAAAGGTTTATACGGACCATAAATCACATATAAGCTATAAAACCCTGCATTCACACATGGCTTCTGGATAACAGCGCAACAAAAAGAAGTCATTCAAAAAGAGAGCAATCGTGGCGTACTGTATTTAGATATTTACAGCCTTGTTTTACTGTGAAATGTGAGGCATCCAATTCAGTGTATTTTCTCTGCATCCTCTGCTCTGCTCTTTGCTACAAAGCGCTCTGCCTGTGGAACACCGGATTTTTTTAATCTGGAGCCAGCCACCGTCAGAGCTGGCATTTCTCTTGATGAGATATGAAACTGAGGCTCAGAGGGGGAATCGACAGAGTGTTCAGTGGAATAACGAATGGCGATAGGGAGGAGAGGAGGTGGATGAGCGACCTCAACGCAAGACAGAGGGAGAGAGAGAGAAGCAGACAGAGGCAGAGCTAAGGGAGGGGGTAAACAGAGGAGTATGGTAATAGCACACATCCAATTGTCAACTCTCCCTGCCCTAATCTCAACCCTGATGAAAAAACAACAGCTTGTTTTTAGCCACTAAGAGACAGACTGAAAGGCATGTCACACAGACAGACCTAGACATGGTCATTTTCTGGAATATTCTGATGATTCAATTGCTTTATGCAGTGAGTCGCAACAAAATAGTTTTGCAAGAACAATAAAAAAGTTGCACCAGCTGTCATTATGTGTTTTCAAAGATTACAGATATGGAATATATTATCCAGTACATGTTTCAGTAGAGTGTAGTGCAGACATTGTTTCTGCTTGATCTGCTATATAGCTTTTAACCAGAGCGACTTACAATACAATCAGGATCAATGCTGAGCTCTCTGATTGGTAGACGCCCATGTCCACCCCTGAGCCACAACCCCCTATTAGGCTGTTAGCTACAGACAGCTGGCTACCTTATTAATACCTGCTTGTACACAGTGCACAGAGTATATTCAGTCCTACTCGTTGATATTATTATTTTCAGCGTGATTGCTAAAGACAGCTAGCCTGCTGCAGTGCAGAGGCGCCTGGAGTGACGACTTCTGTCCAATTTGGCAAGTGCACAAAACCTCGAGTACTCATTATATGACTTATATACATTGTTAGATTTCTTGGTGAATATTCCTAGCTTTTAACACTGATGCAACATAGTGAGAATGACACAACTGTACTGTTTCCTATGCTCTTACAGTATGTAAATGCCCCTGGCAGCAGAGCAAATGGCTAACAAGATGTGATTACATGTGATCTTGAGAGGCAGAGCAGGGCAGCCTGTCCCTCACCGAGCACTCCAGTGTCCTCACAGCTCCGTAATGTGTCCACGCTGCTGTCTGAGCCCGCCGACAGTGAAAGAAAACACCTCAGCTCTCTTCTTCCACGCCAAGCAAAAAGACGTGTTTCACAACTCCAATGTAACACCGTTGATGAAACAGGAGATTTTCTACCAGAGGTGTGCACAGCAGCCTGAATAAGATTAATGAAAGCTGAGAGTGAGAGAGTTCACACACACCGATAGGGAGAGAGCGAGGCAGAGATAACTAGTTCTCCCCCCCGCCATTAATCATACAAAGCCTTACACCTGGGGGTGGCTCTAATGCAGATATTCAAATCAGGTACAATTAAGACCTGAACTTCAGAACATTAAATAGGACCATTACCGCTCTGACAAAGCTCGCCATATTCACCTCTCGCCTTTATCAAACACACACCAGCCCATCAATTTCCAAATGCCTTTCTTTGAATGAAGGCTTTTATGTGGAAGTGCTAAATGTAAAGTAAATGTTAAGTGGTTCAGGTCACTTTCAATGCTAAGTGTGCATTGATCGTTTCTCCACTGCCCTTCCCACAGATCGCCCACCTTCGCTGCATATGTTCATTATTTAGCTGAGTCTGCTCAGCCATGGTGTCTTCTAAAGGCCTTCCTCCATGGTTGTGACTTTAATGGCACTTTTCGATAGCCATTAGGCGTTGATTGGAAAACCAGACGTACATTTTGAAAATACTTGAAGGCTCCTTATGTGGTGCTGGATTTGACTGGCAGGCTGTAAATTGAGTATCACTGTTTTAAGGCATTACAACAACATAAGTTTTACACTTAATTTTAATTTACAATAATAAGTCAACTGATTTTGTACCAGGCTTATGTCAATATTACACCATTTTAATTACAAACCATTTTCAAAGCCCACAGTTTGGTAGATGAACAGTGAGCTGAGTGAGAACAGGTTCCCACACAGTCAGTGAATTCCTTCTCGGCTACAGGAGCTTTGGATGTGCGGATAATGATGCTGCAACAATACGGCAACCATCATCCCAACCCTATTTTGTATTGTCTTTCATCATCCCTCATACATCAGGGGGCTTACAAGGACTCCCATAATAAAGAATCATCACTGGGATCATCCAATAAGTGCACTTTGCCCTTTTGACTTGACTCCACTTTGATGCTGACACATGACCACAGTCGATAATGAAAATGGTGCAAAATATTAGTAACACCATAGTGTAGGAAAACTCTGTTCCAACAGGTCTCAGGCTGAGAGGCTCACTTCTCTACTCTTTAAATACTCAAGATGTTAAGCTTTTGGAATAAATGAATGGTTTCAAGTTGATTAAAAGCGTCCCTCCTATCTAACTGCAGCACATGACCAGAGCAACGTGCATACGGATCACAGCCGGCTTCCTCCTGTTTCTATTTCCCAGCTCGATACTTTATCATCAGACTTCAAGTGTGTGTGTTAAGCTTGCTGCTGCAGGGTCCTCCTCGGATCACATCCAAAGCAAAGGGAGACATTTTCTTCTCATTTGAGCTCAATGGTGATTTTCTGATTAAGTCCTTGGGCCGTCCACAAGCTTTCCTTTGCAATCTCTTTACACTCACACAGCGGTACGTTATCTGTCGATGAAAATGTGCTCGGTAATAGCGGCCCCTCGTGTGAACGCATTGTGTCAGTCAGTAAACATGTCAAGCTGGGATTCTTTCTCACAAAGAGCCTGAGAGTCAGAGCCGTCGATTCCAAGCAGCGAACAGATTTAAGTTCAGATAATTCCTTTCATTGATTCATTTTGAATTGAACAAAGAACTGCGCTGTAGTACCAAATAAACATTGTTGTCATAATCATAATACTTGATTTATACTGGGACAATTGGGTACTGTGACAGCTGCTCGATTTTAGAATAACAGGAAATACATTCAATCAATCATAAAATAAATATATAAGATGGTTAGGTAAGAATGTGCAATAGAAACCCAACATATATTAAATAAAGATATTCATTTAAACGTGAGAAGTTCAACTAAAATGGCAAAAAAATATTTTTAATTGTTACAATTGTTTCATGCAATACAAAGACAAAAAGAAGTTAGCAAGAGTGTGCACAAATATTTTTTAAATAAAAATACTGATACAAACATAAGAAATTAAAGAAATGTCCGATACAATTAAACAGAATACAAATATTTTAAACAGGAAAAAGTCAAATAAATTGTAAAAAATAAGCAAATGATTCTACTGTAAATTACATTTTTTTTCCCCCCCCCCCCCCCCCACAAAAAAAATCATTCTTGAAAACAAAATGCTTCGATTATGTCGTTTTTATATAGCCTTCTTATCAATGGTTTTTAAGCTTAATAATGAACTTATATCGGACTTGAATTTCCCCAATTTGCTCAGGATATTGAAATCTCCCGGACACGTCGTTGTGGGTTCAATCTAAGTCTTTGTGAGGTCATTGGCTACTTGATTTGTCAAGCTATTAGTGTATGAATAATATAATTAGAATGCCAAAACTGACATTTCTATCTGACTTCTTATGTGTCAGAACTTTGCCTCGGGTAAGGAAAGGCCTCAGAAGCAACTTTGAACCATTTAGGCTGTACATGTGACCTTTGACATAGAATGCACATTTATACTAAAGTGTGTCCATCATCAGCGCTGGCCTTCTATCTGCTCCGTACATCAGAGAGGAGGGAAGCGTTCCCTCGCTGCCCCGGGCTGCAGGATCATTTAGAAGATGCAGTGGGCCATCTGTCACTGTCACTTACTCACCGGCCACTGCACGCAGGACACTCAAGAACATGCATCATGCACGTCCAACTCCCCCCAATCCCATATGTCATGTGTGTTTGACAGACACATCAGCTTGTTATAGTTTCACATCATGCGTCAGCCATGTAATACCTGACGTATTTTATTGCAACCACATCCCTGAGTAAAGCACATGATCCTCATACACACAGTGAGCCAATCAATCATAAGAGACTTGATGTATTCTGTGCAGCGTGTTCCACTCAGGCATGTGATATCCCTCTTTATTTAGACTACACAACCTGTGTGTTGTGCGGCTGTAACATGAGAGAGTCCTGTCTGTTTTGTGGGTAGTTGGGGTCACTGTTGTCCGCTAGTGTTACAAGCCACACTAGAGGACATCTAGTAACAGCTAGAATAAAATCGGTCACTATACTTTTTCAATCAATACCTCCACCAAATGTTATCTGCAAGCTGCAAATCCAAAGCCATCTCCGCTGGGTGTTCTTGTGCTCGTCAGAAAGATGAAAAGATGGCTTCAAACGGTACACCTCGTCTTGAAGTGCCTCCCAGTCCCCCTTAAACCCTCTGAAGCCAGGAGCCAAATATGAAACTACAAAACTCTCTGACAGGAAAACACAGCAAGCAGTGCCAATAGCCAAAAGTTAATATAAAGACATCCAACTCACCCAACTCATGATGCTGAAATAGCCTCTTTCCTTCGTTAGCATGGTTGATATCATTGCCAAATTACCAAATGGCTAATGTGCGTTTTTATTTTTAGCCATTTCGCTATTCTTTTTTACCACCATTACACGAGCCATTCCTATGACCATTTGTTGGTGTTTAACTATGGAAATGCTGACAACTATGCCTGGTTTACTTTGATTTTTCTTTTGATCCTTAAGCTACTGCTGTAGTGCATGATTTCACAGCAGAGTTATGGGAGTTAAATGAAATGATATCCCCCGACAGGGTGAGCCACACTGAATGATGTCTCTGTTCCACGGCTGTGAGTTATGCCTCCAATGACTTATAACTCAGACAGAGTACAACTTTTGACTTCAATTCACCTCACACAGTATCTTTGCCCTCCCTCTGCTCCTCCCAGACCCCCCCCCCACCACCACCACCACTCCCCGGAGAGGCTTTTGACTTTGTCATGCTGATTGTCCCTCTCTATTATGAACAATATGCTATCGTTTCCCGTGGTTAATACTGTCCTGAACGTTGAGTCAAATTACAGATGAGTGCACCCCCCCCTGTAATGTTAATCCTGTCCTAATGGGGCTTACGGCCGTGGAACTGTGGGTGAGCTGTGACCTAAAAGTTTCATTTTGTCATGAAGGTTGTTAGAACCTGCATTTGATGTAATATCCGGCTAGTATTACGATGCTACATTAGCATTTTGCAGAAACGTGTTGAACATGTTGCTAGTTGAAGTGACTGTCACACTGTGTGAGATGGGTATATTGAAATATGTTGGCCAGAGACCCACACACTTCTTCTTTATTTACACATTTTCGATTTTGTGTCTACAAGTCTGGGTTTTATGTCTTCCTGAACATCGTTTAAAAATGGCGCTCGACAGTTTGGTTCTACATTTAATACCTCTTTGAGAATTTGCTGCAGGCTTTCTCTGTCATCAAAGTCAACATGCTTCACAGCGATATCCAAGAACACTCGCTTTCAATGAATGACCGAATATTCAACCACGTTTCTCTCACCACTGTAGAATATGATCACACGGAATCGCGCAGTGTCGAGGGGCCTGGCGTCAGAAATGGTTAGCAAGAGCCCTCGAACATTCTTTCAGAAACAAGACATTTCAAAGAACATGTTGAACCTAATATTGATGAATCAACTCTGTCTGCATTCATCTTAGTTTCCTGCACATGCGTCTGTGAGCTTATCTAAAGCACGACTCCTCTCATTGTAGAGGCGTTCTTATTGAAGTGTGCCGGAGAACAAGGCCTGGGTCTTCTCCAAATCACAGCCTTCCCACAACACACTCCTCTGAGAGCTGGCTCTGTGTGTGTTGTGTTATTGGGCCAATTGTGTGTTAGAGACAATGGGATGGTGTGTACGTATGTGTGCACACAGTTTACAGCTCTGGCCTCGCCCCACATCCCCTTTTGTCCCGTTGTGCAGACTCGGTGCTTCCAGAGTCGGTTGGCTCTGATGAATCTTGCATGTGGTTGGGTGTAGGCCTGAGGACAGGTAGTAAATCTTCCATGGCATCTTGTTGAAGAGGGGAGGGGGGGGGCTGCGCCTCCTCACAGTTCCACCCAGAGGGAAGGGAAGTCAGGAGGTCCAACTTTGAAAGCTCCACGTGAAACTTTATTCAGTGACACTGACGTACTGTACACCTCCACAGTGACTACGTGTCTGTTCCTCCTCAATCCCTGCAAGGAAGTAGTATATTAAAGAGAGGTGATTTTCAAAGCTCAACCGGAATTAAATTGCATTTCCTTACTGCTTACATCTGCTGTGTGAATGTGCTCTCAAAAACTGTTTCCAAAGGGAATTTTTGCTTCTATTACGACGCTTTTCGCCAATGCATAATGCAGTCATTTCTCCGAACGTCTTGGCAAACCAAATTGGTTGATGTAGTTGGATAATTTGGCTGTGATCTGTTTTTCTGCAACAATAGTATTTGTACCATTTCTTGCTGTTTAAGTCAGTCATTGAGCGCTGTAGGCTCTGAGTTCATGTTAGCAGGGTCTATGTTGGCATGAAAAGGTCTCTTTCCTCCCCCTAAGAGGTTGGCAGAGACAGTTCTGCCTTGTTAAATTTTTTGGAGGCTTTGTTGCTCTGCTTCTGGATGGAACAAGCAGCACACCTCTGCTTTGTGTGTCAGTCGCTGTGGGGAGAGGGATCTGGGCCACAGTGCTGCTGCTGTGCTTCCTCCTGCCATCACTTCAGGTAGACATGTGTACACTTTACTGTACTGACAACTGGATACCAAGGACTTGATCCCATTTACACGAGTCATTTATATGAAATTCCGATGCGATATAACAAACATTTAGCCATGTGGAGGAAACTTCTGTGTAGCAATGCAGTGGGAGTCACAGACTCGTGAAGGAGACATAGGAGGAGCAGGAGTTCTGATGTCAAACACTGACATTTAATACAAGTATCGGCCGGAGAAATTCATATCACAAGTCACAGCAGCCAAAGGTTCTGACTGCACGGGTGGGTTGCCATGTCAATTCTGATCAGCCTGTGTCTTGGTAGACCATTTAACTAGTTTACAGACAGTCAAATCCACATATTGGGGATGGGCCTCGACACCTGGAGACTGTCTCTGACATCCGTGGTGCTTAGAAGCCAGCGTTCTCACAGTCGTAAAACTCCCTATGTCCGCTTGGTCAAGCCATAAAACTTATAGTATCAACATACGACTGCATTATCACATTCCTTACGGGAGATAAGGAGCAGGGCTGATCGTAAACGTCAACACACAGAAAAGGTTCAATTCTAGGAGTGAAGACAGAATGATTCCCTCACAAGCCACATTGTAGATTGTAACATATATGCCAATTAGGGTAAGCCCTACTTCAGTTCAGAGGGAGGTCATTCAAGTTAATAGTAATAATAATAGTTTGAAACATTGCAATATTTAGAGAAATATATATAATGAAAACGGTTCCTAATAAGAGACTAAATGAGACTACAAAACGCCATGAAGCGGAACATTAGCCGCCCTTTATCTTACCCACGTCGATGTGAAGTCATGTGACAGTGATGTATGCCAGCTATTCTTTTCTGGACATTTTCTTAAACCTTTGCTCCAGATCTTATTTTCTGGAACATACCATGATCTAGTGGACAAATCCCACTTCTTTTTACATACAGTCTTTGAATCCTCTTCTGAATCACCTCTGGTGGTAGAGGAGCCCGCCCACTTCCTTCCTGTTGCTTCAATATGAGAAAGAAACAACACAGATAATGAGATGCGTATCTTCTGTCACAGGTACTGTACTGCTTTTGTTCCGAGCTCATGAGGTGATTCTTTCAAGGGTTGCTGGCAGGGTTGTTGATCGTGACTGGTTTAGCATATGCAACATCACGTCAATACCAGGAGGCGGACAGTGAACACAACCTCCGGTTCAGGTAGCAGCTGCTTCTGGGAATCAACAAAAAAGATGCATAGTGGAGTAAACTCTGGGAAAAAATGCTTGCTGCACTTGACCCTGTTTGAAAACCCCATCTGCTCTGCACCCAGCTCTGGTGGGTAACAGGTTGTTGACTTCCTGCAGCGGTGTAAGTGGCTACTTCAGAACGCTTATTGGCGTAGTTACTCTTGGGAGGATTAATTGCGTGCAGAGAATAAACAGAAGTCCTTGATGTATTTGAAAAGAGGCGATAGCGGTGGTACTGACGTCGAGGGCTCCAGCTGAAATCACAGAGACGGATGCATTTACACGTCTCCAACACCATCTTCTCCGAGCCATTCATTCTCGTCCTCTCAGGTATGCTAATGGCACATAAAGAAGTCAAGGGTACTGTGCATAGTTTCTGTGTATCTCCGTCTACATCTAGGGTGGTCCATTCTGCTTTAAGTTTAGAAACTGGTGAACCATTGGTCTGTTTTCATCTTTGATGCACGGATTGGAAGCAGATTAAAAGGTCGCTTCACTAGCACGTTGGGTAATTACCCGTTTTGATTGCTCCCAATCAAGGGAATTAGCAAAAGCCCGGTGTTTCCACCATCATTGTTCCACGTCCTCCAGTTTCAGGCTTAGTGACATCACAGAAGTCAATTAGGGTTTAAAGAGTCTCGCAGAGGCCTCTTTGTTCTACCTGAGTATTAGAGTTGAGACGAACAAAAGGTTCCTCAGGGTTTTTCTGAGGCTTGGCTTCTTGCAGAGCTTTAGTCGCACTGTAAGCCATTTCCTTTATTCACACAAGTGCTGTTTACAACCACAAAGTCAAGGCTGGCTTTTAACCGAAGAATGGATTCACAGATGTTGATGAAAGAGGGAAAGAAGCACTTAAAATACGGGTTA
Source organism: Gobionotothen gibberifrons (assembly GCA_943591055.1). NCBI lineage: Eukaryota > Metazoa > Chordata > Actinopteri > Perciformes > Nototheniidae > Gobionotothen > Gobionotothen gibberifrons. The sequence continues at coordinate 651,206 of CALSBZ010004068.1, forward strand.
AAGAGTAATTTGCAGAATACATTCATGGTTGTATGAAATAAAGGCTTAATATTTAGCCACTCAGATTTTGTGTTGGCACCTCTAGAGAAAATAAATACTTGCTTTATCGACAGCCTTTGAGTCATTTAGCCTCTGGCACATGGCATGGATCCTGCAGCAACAGGAAGTGCGGTACAGTTTGTCATGGATTTGTGAGCCTAGTTATGGATTTATTTTAGACGCTATGGAAATCAAATGCTGGTTTACACATTGTAACAATCAGCTTATATTTGAAGCCTAGTTACCATTGAAAAAAGGTCGGGAGCTACTGTGGTAATTTAACCAGGAAAAGAGAGTGGCTGAAAATGGAATGTGTCCTCTAAATCAGGGGTCCCCAACCTTTTTTCCCAAGAGCCCCCCCAAATGACTCCTGTTGGAAGTTGCGCCCCACACACACAAAAGGGGGGGGGGTGCGCAACAGCTACAACAACTACTGTCACAAACTGGATGAATGTGAAGTATTGTGTTAAAGGAGGATGAAAGCGTAATTAAGGAGCACTATTGGAGTGACTTTGATGGTTATTGGACTCAGGATTCATTCATTTGGATTCCCGCTGTATGAAGAAATGAAAGGACGGCGCAAGTGGAAACAATTCACAAAGGGATTCAACTGTTTGAAACACATGCTCAAAGTAAACCGGATTTTGCCGTCATGTTTATGTGGATTCAAAAGTCATAAATAATCTACAAAATGGAGGAGGCCGATCTGATCGGAGCAGCTGTGACAAATAATCAAACTGAAACCGGTATGGACAATGACTATGTTTTAAAAATGCGCTTATCCAGAAAAGCCTGGTTTGGACTCTTTACGGGCAGAAGAAACATTTCTATTAAAGAAAGAATTATACATTTCTGTCTTTTTATGCCTTTATTGGCTACTAACTTGAATTTGTATTCAAATTAATTAATCAATTATTTGTTATATTTTATTGTAATGTAGAGACAAGACTTTTAGTGACAATCGTGTATTGCCTTACAATTATATGTATAAAAAAAAAAGTGCTGCTCTAGTCATTATGGATATATATCACAAAGACAGTTTGATTAGCCCAAACCCATTCACCACCTCCTACACAAGTACAAACACAAATTATATCTGGAGTAATTCTCAGGCAATGTCCAATTTAAAATGCAGCCTTCTTGTTAAGGCTGAATAATCCAAACGAAAGCAAAAATAATAAATCCAAAGTCACTTCACAAAAAAAAGGTAATCCAGTTCAAACGAGAACACTGCCAGTTGAGGAAAAGAAGGGACTCACCGAAAAGGGAAATAATATCCTTTCACTCTGGGCCTGTGACGTCAGTCTTTGCTGGTCCTCAGGCTCTTTGGGTGTCAATGTTCCTAAAATTCACCTTACAGTATCCCCAACCTCCTCCTTTCAACCTCCTGGCAAACCTTTTCTTTTCCCCTTACACAAACAATTCCCTCTACCCTTCTTCGTTAACCAGAGTAACACTGCCTGTTAGTTTTTCCTTCAGTCTGCAGCTGCCATGCCTGAGCGTTATTAGAACATCAAGCTGGATTATATGGCATGCATCTTCTTGATATGCAATGTGTCAGATCCTCAGTGCAACGACTGAAAACATAAACACAGCAGAGGAAATTGCAGGAAGCATTCATTGTATCTGAAATGGATATTGCACCTGTCAGAGGTAAGCAGTCCTTTGAGGAATATCAAGTTAATCACGTTGGAAATGAAAAAGGTTTCCATTTCTCTGTTTGTTTTTGGTGTCAGCGCTCAGGGTGAAATGCTGTCCACCTAATAGGCTGGTATCATTCTGTTTCCTCAGTGCCTGGTGTTTGAGGACGCTCCCAACGGCGTGAAGGCGGCGCTGGCGGCGGGGATGCAGGTGGTGATGATCCCCGACGACGACATGGACCCCAGTCTTACCCAGGAGGCCACGCTGCGACTCAGGAGCATGGAGGAGTTCCAGCCGCAGCTCTTCGGCCTGCCGGCGTACGAATGAGTCGCAAAGATTCAGTGAGAAAACCTTACCGTCATTTATGATCTTTAACAAGTGCTTAAGAAAATGTAAAAGTGTTCTATACTCATGCCAATCACTAGGTTGTATTTAATGCACAGTGTGAATACTGTCTGTGCAACTCTGCCCTTTTCATACAATGTGTGTAAGCGTCACTTTTGAAATGCCAAACACTCTTTGCTCCTTGGAGACCGAATGAACACGTAGCTCTCTCTTCCTTTATGTTGGGCAGTTCTTTCGTACCGTGGGAGTAGAGTAGAGATGATATCCACTCCAACACAACATAAAGCACCTTTAAAATCTTGAGTTGCTCCACTCGACTTCAAGGTTAAGCTTTCAGACAGCCTTCCAGTGATTTCAACACGCACGGCAGTTGTGTTGCCTGCACATGTTTACCAGGATCTTTCCATCGAGGGCAAGCTGAAGTGTGTGTACTCCAAAGTCTTCCCGCGTGTACTTCTCTTTGAAATTGAAATCCGCCTTGTGAAGAGCTTGGCATCCTTCCCTCTCATTTGTGCCTGCTCTGACCCATTTCCAGATAATGGTTTTCAGCTGGGGGGCGAAAATCGCTTTGCACCCGGCCACCTTTTTGTCATTCTTAAATCGGCTATCTTGAAGCTTTTCGTGGCTCTGCGACCGTGTGAAATGCCCCCACAGCTCTCCCAACATACATGTTAAGAAATCCATAAAGCTGTGCCCTTTATCCTTTACCTTTCCCTTTATCCTCCCAGCAGCTGTCCATGACTGAGGAGGAGGGGGTGAAGAGATAGTTTTCCGGGCCCCTCTTTCCGTCTGTGCTCACCACTGATAGGCAGAGTGGCTTTGGGACACATTCATCTTCAGCGTTTCTACCCGGATTCTTATCAGACAAGCAGCTCCTCTACGGGCAAAGTGGAAAACACTGGACGTCAGAGAAAGACATTGTATGGATGACCTCATTTTAAACAATTCTTCCGTCTTAAGGGGAAATAGTTGGGATCTGATAATGCAGACCCCCCTCGGAACATCCCCAGAGGAGTGCTCTCTACAGATACTGACTGTCATATCTCTGAGGAAGCAGTTTGTATTTCTCTTCAAGGGATTTAGAAAGAAAAGTCATCACCTTCCTGACGGGAATAAGGGATTAAATAAGCTGTCAGGAAATCCTCTGATTTCTCTATTTTAATTGATTTGTCTTTGACAATCTAAAGATGTGCATCTAAATACTCTACAGAGCATTCTCTCGTGTTTATAGCCTTAAGAAAATCCGTCTTTCCTTTTTTAAAAGCCAAAACAAATAACTCCTCCATGTGCAAGGTGGCAGAGCTTGAGATATATTCTTGACACAAAGCGAAGGCATATCTCAAAGTGTGCATATCTCCAAAGCACAGGCCATGGCTGAATTGCCAAGAAGGGTGGAGCACAGAGGAAAGCCAAGATGGGATGAGGGTAGTTGCTGGGTGTTTTCTGTATTCCACTACCAGAGTGTGCAACCTCCACTTGAACCAAAAGGGTTTTTATTTAGATGAAGATATGGCCGCCGCTGACCATGAGACGCACTTTGTCTGCTGTGAGACAGGAAGCAGACTCCTTTCGTGCTTCCTCAGAGATGCAAATAGCCCTCATGTTTTATTCAGCTCGGAGCAATGAGAGAATACATTTGATTACAGGAGCAGGTGATGGAGAGGACGGTGCTGGAGAGTGAGTTTGATGCACAATTAAGGCCAGACAATATCAGATAAGCATGTTTGGTTGAAATGAGGAATCAAAAAGGAACTCCTTTGTTTGAAACAATGGAATTATTATCATGTATCAAGAGTTTTTGTTTGGACGGCTTTGGGAGTGGGTCTGGAACATAAATCAGCGTCTAGTACTGTCTGTATGCCGATGCTGGTTTACCCGATGCATTTTAGTGAAAGACAGCCAATCACAAGGCCCAAAGAGTTTTCAGAATATTTAACTTTCTCACCCCAAACTGCTGTGGACACATTTAGACATCCTTGGACTGGCAAAGAAATGCATGGTCCCAAGATGATGTTCCCTGATCAGTTACATTACATTATTGCGTCATTTAAATGATCCGACTAGCCACCATACGAAAAAACATCCTTTTGAAATCTCCTTCTTTCTTTGATTATTTAGTGTGCGTTTCATTTGAGCCTCCACTGCTGCTTTGTTGAATCATTTATTGTGCGAATTGATTCCCTGACTTACATTTTAATCAAGTCTATATTTATTCCACCTTGGTCTCCACCTGTATGCCGCAGCCTAAACTGGCGGGGAATAGTCTTTCTGATTTTGGTATGCCCCAGCAGACGTTCTGCCTCAGACGACATCACACTGCTCCCTCATAGACTCTCTTCTGTGTGAGAGTCAATAGTGATCTAATGCCGAAAGAAATGTAAAGTAAAAGGAGCCCATGAATACTTTACAGCGACTTTCCTGCCAAGGAGAACAGTGACAAATGAGCTAACAGAGCATCAGCATCTCATTTCCACGGTCTGCACACTCTCTCCGAATCTTTTTATCTCCCACTGTTAATCTTCTCCTCTTTTGAGGCATACACTGTGTGGCTTAGAGCCTCCATTGAAGCCAGGAGAATATGTGTGAACAAGTGTTCCACTAAACGCCTCTTCCATCGCCGTACATCAGCGCCACGAGAACGACAATGGTGATAATGGGAAATGGAATACAGATATACAGTTTGGAGAATACAGACATTTAAAGGAGGGCAAATGATGCAGTAAAGGGTTGCCTTGGTTCGATAAAGTGCCTCTGGCTTCACGTCAGGGAGAGCTGGTCGCCCTTGATTTTCTGAATAATGTATGCGGCGTCAGTGTGAGGTGCTGAGAGCAACATTTCCATCTTCCAACACAACAAGATACACAAAATGTCTCAGAGCCCACAGCACTCATGTATCTCTCACTCTGTATCTGCCCTTGACTTTTTCTCTGTTTCATTATTGTTCACATGCCATAAAGTCACAAGTTACGGAATCCCTGAAAGCCAAACAAAAGCAAATGGTGATTCAAATTGAATTCAAATTGTTTAGTTGATTTTGTGATTTAAGAACATATTAAAACTTTTTTGCACAAATGATTATGTTTTTTTCTTTTCTTTTACCATCTGAGAAAATGAAAGGTAATGTACAGAAACGTATTCCTTCCTTTACAGTTGGATGGGGAAGGGGTGCGCCCTTGTGGCCGAAATTCGTATTACGACAACATGCCAAAATTCCCTTTGAACCGGCATACGAAAATAATTGAATGGTCAATTTTTACAGTTGAAATTTTAAAACATTTGTATTGTTGCCTTTAGAGCTTCCATACAGGTTTAGCTGCTCACAGTTGTACAAAATATCCAAATACTCAATGATAGTAAAGACTCTTTTGTGTTGCCCCCCCCCCCAATGACTAAACTAAATTAAAAAAAACATTGGCTAATCGTTGGCCCAGTTTGTGGCTCTCTCATAGACTTTGTTGACATGGACATAAATAAGCTGTTTATCCCAGTTAGGAGCATGTTCAGGATGTGCTGTTCCAATGAGCACAGAGAAACTGGGTTAGTCGTATTCCCCCAGTTAACTAAATGGGACCAGGACTTTTTAAATGTTGTTCTTGAGGTCGAAGCCCACGGCCTTATAATTATCATTATTACCACAATATTATCAGAATCACACACGACTCGTAACAGGTAAGAAGTGGGCAAGGTTCTCCTAACGTGGGTTTTTCCATCCCGCATTCACCCCAGCATGCTAATGGCTTCAAAACGCCCTCGTATTTGCAGCACGATTAATACCAAATAATTTGACTCATGACTAATTCTCCTCCAGCAGGAGACCCTCCGTTTACACGCCCTGGCTGTAAAGCTGCCTTTTAATGACCCTCACTGCGGGGCCCCCTCGGGATGTTAATGGACAGTGAGGGATGCCCCTTGGTCTCAGCGCTGTGCTGAGTGGTCAGGACGGCCCAGCTGTGACGGGGCACGTCTTTGCCCCCCGAGGGCCGCCCCCCCCCCGATCGATGGAAGTGTTTCTCTTCCCGGGCCGGCACCTGCCAGGTTGTCAATAGCACTCAAACCATGACAACACGCCGCATTAAACCACTCCAGCTGTTTGTCCTCTGAGCTCTTTTTTGAAAATGGCTTTAGCCGCTCCATATTTCCCATAGATTTGTATCGGACAGTTGGGCAGGAGAGAGGCGGGCAACAGATGACAATAGCTCTTCAGTGTACGGAGGCCTCCAGCTGTCACTCACTCAACAGTGAAGGAAGGGACTGTTGCAGTGTTGCATGGAGTATACATGACAGAAATACTTTTTCTATAGAACAGTAATTGTATCGGCGTAATAAAATAGGGATAGTTATTTGTCCGACCCAACCTCGCAGTGAGCATAGGGCAACCTGAACATTATTGTTGTCCATTGAATATTTATAAGATGTGCAGCGAGAAGCCCTGCTGCTATTTAACCTGTGAATGTATACAGTATGTATGTCAGCAGGTGCAGGAGGCCCAGCATGAGAGCAGCAGGCGGCCATGGCCTAAAAACACTGCAGTCCCTTTTTATACGATTGGATGATCCCAGAGGAGCCGGAGAGAGATTCAGCAGCGATGGCCAACACTCCGAATTATACAAGGTTTGCTTTGTTTCATGACAAATAAAAGAAACACAGAAATGGAATGAATTCTCCGGGGTCCGTGCTGCAATGAAAGCCTGAACAATGTTAGGACTTGATGGTGGACGGCCTAACTTTTAGATGGAAAAATAAACTGACTGGGCGGCAGAGAAGAATACAAATCTTTCTTCTTCTCTCCCGCCCTTTATTATTCTATGTGAGCTCTACTTGGGGGATTAATGATATACAAATACTGATCTTTCCGTGGAGAAAAATCCTTATTTAAGCGAGAAGTAGAACATTCATCAGAAGCAACACTGATAATGCGATTTTCAGTGGGATTATATAACCGTTCCATAATGGCCCAACAGTTTGAAAGAGGATGGAATCACATCATCTATTTTTCATACCGTGAAGTCGGTTTTACTCGAATGAAATGTGTAAAGCTTGCTTGCCTCTTCATTTTAAAATACAAATGTTTCCTAGCCAGTACGTCAGCGTGAGGCTCGTGTTTATCCAATGTTCGAACGTATCCAGAATACCTGCAGCATTGTCTTTGTGGGAGCACTTCCATACCTGTAGTGGTGTCAACGGAGAGAGTGTTTGTCACTGAAAACATGACTCAGCACAACGCCCATGACTAATCCCCTGAGTAGCGGTGAGGAGTGTGTGGTCGTACAGTGAGAGCTCTGTTTGCATCAGTGCTGCAGATACATTTGAATGATGAATTACTCACGTCTCCCGGTGCTGTGCGGTTAACGCATTGATTATGCGCTGGGGAACGGAGACAGAGATGTAACATAAAAGAATACATTTATAGATCTGAGGAGCGTGAATTTCTCCTAGTAGATTTAATATTTTATTCTAATGTAACTAGAATCCTTGCAAGATGAAACGTTGTCTTTCATGTTGTTCAGCTAGTTGTTGATCTCTGTCTTGGTTAGTGAATCCAGAATAGAAACCAACCTTGTTATCATTGGAGGTTTTATTCAGAATTTGCTGGCATTCATAGTGAAATGGAATGGATTTGAGTAGTGGGGGAACATCAGCCAATTACAAATCCTTTGTGCAAGTCCTCAGGAGGCACCCAGAGACCCTCTGCCCACATCAGAACCAGATCCTCCGGAAGTCTGAGCAGAACGTGGAGCTCCCCTTTACACCGGGCAGGCGTAGTTCTAGGGCAGTGCTTCTCAAAGTGTGGTCCGTGAGCATATTGGTAACATTTCACATTTGAAATAAATAAATATATTTGAGTTTTTCGCACTCTCGCGGAAATATCTCCGCAATGGAGCGAGCTTAAGTTTCACTATCTATTGCATGATATAGCCCAGCGCAACACCTTCGTCACACATGTTGCCACTTGTTTGTACCATTTTCAGGTGATTTGTAATCTGTTCTGGAAAAACGATGTGATTTTGGATATTTGTGGAGTTAGGTGGTCCACGAGTGTTTTTTGGTGGTCCTTGGTGTGAAAAAGTTTCAGAAACACTGTTCTAGGGCAAGGCATTTGAAGAGTGGATTTGAATGAGATCAGGAGAATTAGGAATGGTGAAGACCCCCCGTGTTCCCCCCCCTCATTAATTAGACAGAATGTGTGCTCATCAAAGGGATCCTCCAGTGAAGTTGGCCAGAGAACAGAGGAGCTGCTTCCAGGGCGTTCTAGCCTCAGGACGATATTGACCTAGGAGAAGTGGGTTAGCCTAGCTCACTTTCTGGGGACTGCTGCAGTCAGGTTTCCTCCACTTCTTATTCCCACTCTCAGATTCTCGCAGTAGAAAAATCCCCTGCGTTTGCTGAGGCAGCTGTCGTGGTAATTGGTCTTTTACAATCCGTCGGCCCCGCCGCGGAGAGCTATCGATTTCATAATCACTGCCGTACTTCTACCTCTGACCTCTACTGTACCAAAGGCCGAGCCGCCATGTTTCCCGGAGCATAATTAGAATGAATCTAATATCTTTTTTATATGCGCTCAGCTGTAACGCCTTCCCCTTTGCCAGACCGTTATTTACCCGAGTAGGCCTGCTGCATGTTGATAAGAGCCTCTGTCTGGAAGAGTTAATGTAATGCCTACCCGAGGAGAGGGGTTTCAATTAGGGAGCGGGACAAGTTCGAAGGGGATGAATTCAAGCAAAATGCGCCGGCACCTCATCCCGTACACGAGGAGAATGTAGAATCCTCCGTTCTGCTGATTTCTGCCTTCACAGCATCATTTCCATGCATCGTTCAGCCTGACGGACTGTCAGCGTGTACAGACTGCGGCTCATTTGTGCACATTATTCCTTCTGTGAGAGGCTCAAAGCGTTGCTGGATGCGGGGAACGTCCACACAGCCAAACAAACTTGTGATGCAGCTGGGGGGGGGGGGGGGGGGGGGGGGGGGACACCCCAAAAAAAAAAAAAAAAGGGGGAGGGGGGGGGGGGGGGGGGGGGGTTGGTGTTAGCAGACACCACATGACAAATAAAGACAAGAAAAATAGTTGTGGCATATCCTCTTCTCACGTCTTTATCCTTGATTTGAATATACCCTTGTTGGATTAATATAGCATGTCGTTTGAGGATCTAAAAGGTGAGCATAACATTACAAAACTTCATCTGCCCAATGACTCAACCAAAAAAGAAATTGAGTAATATAGTATATCTGTATATGAATTAATGTATTCATTTTAATTCATATATTTAATTCATTTTGCTCAAAGTAATGTTTTTAAATAATATGACCACATAGAAACGACCCCTTTCCTACTGATTGACCAAGAAAATGCAACTATCAGCAATTTTTTTGATTTATCGATTCTCATGATGCAAATGGATGACTGATTCTTTAGATGCAATATAATGTATTTTTTCAAGGCCCGCTATTATAATCCACCTTATGCCAAACAACATGTAACATGTTCTAAGATCACAAGTTGAAGACTCTTTCAAAATGATACACAATGTCCTTACCACCACTTAAGTGTGTATATATTAAACATTATTATGAACACAATTTAGTAGAGTTTGCCTATTTTTTAAGAAACGTTGGCTAAAATCCAGTGAGGTGTGTAACAGATTGATTGTGTTTTTTTGCTAAGCTTTGAACACTTTCTTCATGATGCTTTCTTCCCTGCACACATGTCTGATGGATACAGAAAGCAGTGGATGTATGGAGGAATACTGCCATCTATTGTTCAGGTTCAAGAATACACCCCAAGAGTGACGGAACACATACAGTATGGACATGGGATTTATCTGTAGTTTTAAAACAACTCTGTACAGGAAGACTGAGCACACATACAGAGCAGCTGTGTTATGCTTACAGTCGATACACACAAATATACCACAATTAATAAATACAGACAGTATATACAACATTTACAGTACAAGGTCATTCACTCTCAATGAATCAGTTGCAGGACACCATTTTTTTACATATATTGAAGGAACCGCTAAACATTTAAGTTTTTTAACATGCAAATACTTCAGGGAATTATTGCAAACCTACATACTTCTAATTACTTAGCACTTGGCACCGTGTACTCGTCTTACTCGTAGTTTAGTTTTAATTAAAAATAAACAAACACTGCAGGGAGAGATTTACGATGCAGAATTCATTTCGCTCCTGAAGCTGATTTGTCGTGCGTATCAGTGTTCTGTGGATTCTCCTGAGTTTCAGGTACTCTGTTCTTGCCGGCTGATTGGCTGTCAGCTGTCAGTGCCTCTCAATGATTGGCGGTTGCTGGTGATGTTTCCTCAGCCTGGGTCCTGAATGAGGGAAACAAGATATACTTTATACTTTTTCTGAAAGTGGAGAAAAAAACATTAACCACACAAGGATAGTGTTTGTTTTTCTTACTGTGCCTCCGTGTGCTTTGCAGTCCGGGGGTCTGGAAGGTTCTGCTGGTTGCGAGCCCTTCACCCTCTGCTGTGATGGTTTGGACCTCCAGCCGGTACAAACTGGCCGGATGCAGACCCGACACCACCAGAACATTACCGTCCTGAAGGAAAGGAGAGAGGACATGAGTTAGGTGTCCTCAACCTTAGCTGAACTCAATATATGTGCGTTACTATGGTTACTATCAGTACTGACCGGAGGCAGGATCTGAGACTGAGAAATGAGGCTGTGAGGCAGCTGGTTGTAGTTGTGTCCGGTGGGGGGGATGACCTCTGCCCATGTGACCTGGTACCCAGTGAGCTGCTGGTGGGGCTCAGCTGCCGACACCTCCCAGCTGAAGACGGCCGTCACGTTTCCCGCCCGCACCTCGAAGGAGGCGGTGAGGTTGGCTGCCTTCAAGAGGACTCTGTGAGGGGACGCTGCTGGAGGAGGAAGAGGAGAGGGTTGGTAAGACACTTATTTATGTGTGTTTAAGATTATCCATGGCGATTTCATCATGCTTCACATCATGTATGACCTCACCTGTATCTCCGGGACAGCTGATGGGTTTGGGGCTCTTGGCCTGGATGGAGGCACAGGAGGGGGTGAAGAAGCTGGTGCTCTCTGACGGAATCTGGCTCTTCTGGCTGACTGGCTGCAGGACGACTTTATACTTACAGGAGAAGAGAAGACCCTGCAGGCTGACAAAGCTCTCCTACAGCAGACAGAGAACAAATGCAACCATGAGACCTCTACATTCTCTTCATTCTTTATTTTCAACCCATCAACCACTAACAACATCTCTTATGTCCATACAGTCGGTTCTTGGAAGTACGATTTACATCATGTACTTGGCATCCATGTTTAAGGGGGCGGGGTTACCTGTGTGCTGGTCTTCTCTCCAGGTCCTGTCTGGTTGTGTCCACAGTACTCTGGCTCCCACTGGACTCTGTAGGATTCAATAGAGGGATCTAAAGGAACAAAGAGAGTTTCACAATTATACCCAATGATGGTATCATATTACCACATGTGTGATTGAGGATTTACTTCTTTAATCTTTCTGCAGACATGTGTACGTACCCGTGCTGCTCTGCCAGTACACATGAACCCGGAGCAGTCCTTCCTGGTAGAATGGCATCCCCACATCCAGACTGCCACCTCCAGGGAGTCTGGTAGTACCTTTGGCTATAAAACAGACAAGAAACTATAGAATTAAACGGATTGAACTCCAAATGACAAAGGGTTCATAAGTATAGGAAGAAGTATGAGACGTACAGCGCTGCGTGCTGAAGTGGAGGACGGCTCGGGGGCCTTTGAGCTGATGTTGTCCCCAGTAGGAAACAGCCTGGACCTCCACACTGTAGCTCCTGTTAGCCCGCAGGCTGTCCAGCTCCACCTGGGCCTGCACACACACACACACACACACACACACAGTATGAGAAAACTAATTGCTGATTTAGTCTATTATCTCATTTGTGTTGCCAAAAGAATATAAACCCAAATGATTGAACTCCTTGCCTTGTAAACAAATAGACAGGAGCGGATTCTGTTTCTTAAGACAGTTGGAATAAGATGAAGAACAGTCCTCACCTCTTTGACTGTCTTCCTCCTCTTGGTCAGGAATAAGGGGGGGGGGCTGTCCCGCAGCGGTCCAGCTCCAGCTGACCTTGTAGCTGTGGACGGGAACATCCAGGTCAGCGGGCATGCTCCACTGGAGCTGGGTCGAAACGGCCCTGCCACTGCCGAAGAGCATACTGGAGACTCTGAGTTCAGAGGGAGCCGGGGGGCTGGAGGGGTCTGAGGGGGAGGGGGGAGGTTCATATTCATCCAGGAGCAATCACAAGGTATTTGTCTTTCAATACAGCTTGTGCTTTTTTCAAGAACAAATAAACACTTAATCGCACACACACAGAGGATGTGTCTGACCTCTGCTGGAGTGGATGTGTCTGCTGGGCGTGGTGAAACCTCTGGTCCCGTGGCTGTTCACGGCTGCCACTCTGAACTGATACCAGCGACCCGGCCGGGTGTCAGAGAGCCTCGCGCCCTGCTCTGTGCTCTGTGATCAATCAGAGGCAGTGTTGGTTTACAGAGTAACACAGAGGACCACCTGAACTACAGTGCAATGAGTGCAGCTGCGATATAATAGAGAAACAATACATTGGGTGCAGTGAACTGACCTGTGCAACCACCTGCCAGGCAGTGGCAGTGTCCTCGCTGGGCTGGATGCCAAAGTTCCACCTCCTCTGCAGGATGTAGACCACCGGCTCAGCAGAGATGTTGAAGCGGGAGGACCAACGGACCTCCAGCTGGCCGGACGGGAGCTCCTCAAAGCCCAGCTCCTTCCTCGGCTTCAGAGGAACGCCTGCAAGACAAACATGATTCTGATATGATACAACTCCTCAAAGATCAGTGCCATGCTATAGACGTGCTTTTGTTTGGCTCATTGTTATGGCTCTCCTCACCCTTATAGAGGTCTTTTGGGGACTGGCAGGTATGCCCGCAGCCGTTGGAGCAGCATTTCTTCTGAGTTGAGCATTCTCTGTCGTTATCACAACTCTCCACGCAGGCCGCTGCGAAGCCGCTGGCTCTCTCTGGAGGGGGGCACGTGCCCTGCTTCACGGCCAACACAGACTGAAGGAACTCACAGCTGGTCACACACTCCCAGTGCTTCTTGGGAAATACTCGCTAGAAGGGTTGGAGGGTGACCGGTTAGCATCATAGGCTGGGAATCTTGTTGGCCTTAATCATTTTAATTGTTAATGTGGACCACTATTATCCAATATTAATGTAGACCACTATTATCCAATGTTAATGGAGACCACTATTATCCAATGTTAATGTAGACCACTATTATCCAATGTTAATGTAGACTAATATTATCCAATGTTAATGTAGACCACTATTATCCAATGTTAATGTGGACCACTATTATCCAATATTAATGTAGACCACTATTATCCAATGCTAATGTGGACCACTATTATCCAATATTAATGTGGACCACTATTATCCAATGCTAATGTGGACCACTATTATCCAATTAAATGTGGACCACTATTATCCAATGAAATGTGGACCACTATTATCCAATATTAATGTAGACCACTATTATCCAATGCTAATGTGGACCACTATTATCCAATATTAATGTGGACCACTATTATCCAATACTAATGTGGACCACTATTATCCAATATTAATGTGGACCACTATTATCCAATGTTAATGTGGACCACTATTATCCAATGAAATATGGACCACTATTATCCAATATTAATGTAGACCACTATTATCCAATGCTAATGTGGACCACTATTATCCAATATTAATGTGGACCACTATTATCCAATGCTAATGTGGACCACTATTATCCAATATTAATGTGGACCACTAT
>CALSBZ010004068.1:683175-698940 GCA_943591055.1 Gobionotothen gibberifrons
AGATATGGATGTTAAGTGTCTTGTTTAAAGAGGCCTTATTATGCTTTCTGTGTGTTATATAGGTGCATGTAAATGGTCTGCAAAGGCTAAAATCCCTGTGTGAACTCCAGAGGGCGTTTCTCTCCCACAAAACCTCTAGAAACCTCAGAGAAACCTCTTAAAACCCCTCTAAATAACCTCTGCAGATCGGCTCCTGTTCCCTCGGCTCACAGCTGAACATTATAGCTCGTAAAAGCTGCTCCTGTGGCTTGGTAGCAATTTGTTTGAGGGAAATGTTATCAGCTGCAAGTGGATGCAACGTTCATGTCCTTTGCATGCTAATCATAATCCCTACCGTTTCAAGTAAACCTCCAGCATTTTGTTGTCACCTTTTGCATCTTAATACACTTAATACTGCTGACAACTAGTTGTGTTGCATTTCCACATTCACTCACAATGTTAACCATGTGTTTTAAACCCTATAGAAGACAGGGTGGCGGCATGCTAACATTAGCCATTAGCAGCATGCTAACACTCGCTAATTAACGGTAAACACGTGGTGCAGCTGAGGCGGATTAAGAGATGCTCATAAATCAAAGAATTGGATAAATGTTGACCTGGTTTTTGCCGCTAAATAAGAGTAAAGAGAGCACTAACGTTATTTTATTTTTGAAAGGACGCTGAGTGTCTGTAGATAATGTATCACATCTCCTGAAAGATCATGTTCGAGCCTTTGAATAAAACGTAATCCAAACAAAGAAACACACAGGCGTGACATTTAGATAGCTATAATATAAAACATGACGTCTAATACCACAGGTATTTACTTAAGGATTATGGCACCTTTTTTCATAAAGCTGTCAACCTCTGCAGCCTAATCCTGTAAACAGGGACTCAGCTAAAGGTCATGAGAACATGATATGTGACAGGTCTGTGAGAAACACCATTATTGGAGTTTTTACTTTGAAAGCGGATTCAAAAGACACTTTCTTGGAGTGAAATAGGTGGAATAATGTGATTTACTGCACTGATGACATGAATTATTACGTTTCACACAAGAACAATGTGATTATCTCACTTTAACAGGCTTACTTTTCAAATAAAATACCACATTTTAAGGCTGTGTTTGTAATATGTCTGCATTGTTAACACCTTATTTTGACGGTTAACCTCGCAATGGCTGTAACAAAATATTACTTTCACAAAAATGTTCGTAAAACATCAGTACAAATGATGGCTTTTTGACACAAAGAGCTATCAAATCCAAGCCTGTTCAGTTGAGTTTGATTTTCCCTTGAGTGAAACTGGGATAGCAGGCAGCCGTTTCCCGTGGCAAACACATGGTGAAAGCATCTTATAAACAACAATAAAACCACAGTAAATAAACTATAAAGGCACAATAAAACAAGCCACAAACTGCCACAAGACACAGATCCAACTTAAACAGGAACAAACCCAGATTTCCTGAACAAATGCCTCGTAAAGGTGTGAGAATCCATCATTAACCTGCAAATGAATCTAAATAATTGCAGTTAATTCAGTAAATGAGAGTCTGATTCCTTAATTGCAGTTTAAACGTCACACTGGGCCAGGAAAGAGCGGTTTCACGTAAGTTGTAACCTAACTCATTCTGGTGAGAAACTTTGGAGAATATAAAACACTCTTTGTGTGTTGTGCTAATAAAGCAACTTTTAGCTTCTGTTTGAGATTCAAACTCATTTTTTGGAGCAAAACTAAACCCTTTTTTCTTAATTTCTGCACATTTTGAACGTGTTAAACCCTCTCTTTCTTCGAAACACTTTCAAATTAAACAATAATGCGCCTCAAGTCAAGTATTTAACACATTATAAGATACTATTGACAATGCGTGGTGCTAAATTGAGTCTAATGAACTCAGTGTCCTTTGTGGCGCGTATAGGATGTAGGGGCCTTTCCATTAGAGGCTTTATTTAAAGGGGCCCTATTGTGCTTTTTGGGGATTTTCCCTTCTCTTAGTATTGGTGGAGAATTATAATAAAAGCATGTTGAACCAGTAATGAAAAGCATTTTGACTTCCTATCCACATTTTGGTACAAACTAACCGCTGAAAATCCCCATTTTATGCCAACATCTGCCACCGATTTACCAGAACACGCCTGTCCCGGAGTGCGCTCCGTCTGCCTCACCACTAACCAGAGCTGCAGGAGGAGCGCCGGTTCGAGCCCCGCCTGCCCCGGAGGGACCTGACGTTGGAAAATAACAAGACTGCAGCAGGCCTGTAATTTTGAGAGGCTGCGACCTTTTAATCATATCTTGATCTACATCCTTTATCCCTGCGACGGATGCTAATTTGAGACCTCGTATGTCTGAGAGCTCTCGAACCTGGTCGCTGTACCGTTTCATATTTTGGAGAAGAGGAGGAACAGGCGGAAACGTACCATCTGAGAGACAAAAACATGTTGTTTTTATGAGACAATCTGCATGAAATGTTCCAAGAAGCAGCTGATATACACTTCATGATCAAAAAGATGCAGCTTTACCGGCCTCCTCTCTTTGTTTTACAGTCTTTCTGCCAGATTGTTGAACCTGCTGCAGAGATGTGCTCCAAGAGAGAAACAAAAAACGGTCACTTTGTAGATTTTCCATGTACAGTTTCCAGTGCAGCTTATCTCCAGGTAAAGGGTTCTGTTTGTCCCCTGTTGCTTCACTCTGCGTTTACTGGTAGAATGATGAAACGGCCAAGGTGCATGTACATATTTATCCAAAGCTCGGGTCATTTGGCAGTCAGTCCCCGTGTCCTCCTACGCCCTGTCAGGGAGAGGAGAACCGGCTTTAGCAGGGTCATAAGTTTGAAATATTCCTGTATTGTTCATTGTATTCTTTGTAATGTCGGCGTGATATATTACCATGTTTGTGTTCTTGGTGAGCTACTTGCTGCGGCACGCCAGGAACCAAATCTGTGAAACTGAAAGGCACACAACTTTGACGTCAGGGAGAAATAAGTCGATATTTGTCATCCAACATCTGACGGTTGTAAAGTAAACTGGAGTTTTTTCATTTGTGACTTCTCTTCATGAGGGTTCAAGTTGTGTAAGGCGCTGCCTTAAGTGTCAGGCATCAGGATTCTTCTGCATGGAAATTATGACGAGACGTTGTTATTGGAGTTTGAAGTTCAGAACAATTGGTTCATGGCTGCTTTCTCATTATATTTCACCTACAAAGAGGCAGAAATACACCAAAGACTTTTGCAAATATGTTGATGAAGACACTCTTTAAATTAGTAACAAGTCAAGGTGACATATTCTGCTCGTTTTCAGGTTCATATTTGTGCTGTGTGTCTCTACTCTACTGGGACATGTCTCCATGCTTTAATGTTCAAAAAGCTCTTTATTTTTCTCATACTGCAGCACCTCTTCTCACCCTCTGTCTGAAACCAGAGCCCAGTCTGCTCTGCGATTGGTCAACCGCTTGGAGATGTCCCGCCCCTTATCACGTACAATGTGTCGGAGCGCTAGCTAACCAAATACAAAGGAATCTTATATAAAGCCGTTATTTTATTCTTCCCTTGTGATTAAATATACTTCTCATTTGTGCATGCTTTGCGTATGAAACTGTGCAGAGGGGGAACTGTTGGAGGCATGTTGCCATGGCAGGACGTTTTGTTTATCACTAAACACGGCAGTTAAATCAACAGCTATGCGATGTGCCACCCTCTGGCCTTATTAAAATGCATCCTTTGTTTGAATACACTCTGATTGAATACACCGTCTCTCCTTCCTTTTCTTTACGAGGCTTTTCACAGAGCTCTTTCTGTCTGCAGCGTCCTCTGAGCTGCTTGATTGTGAGGAGGATGACAGTTTAATTTAGGCCTGCAAAGCTTTAATTTAATATCTCTGTGATCTGGAGATTGCTAATGGAGCCGAGCAGTGGTTGCTCTTAATTGAGACATTCACAGAATGATTTACAGCAGGCAGTTTAAAACAAATGATAGTGACGTCTGACAGCAGGATTATGAATGTGTTGCAGGGACTCACAGAGGGGCATGAGAAGCCAGTTGCTCCTCATCATCAGCAAGGCATGACTAAACTGCACCGCTGTATAATCTCTGGCGGAGCTGGAAACATGCTGCAGAGCTGCGGTGACTTTCCACCGCGCCACCACAGGCCGCGCTGCCTTTTACTGCGACATGCAGAGGTGGCATTTACACAGCAGTAAACACGCTGCCAAACTCTGACGACGACTCGTGAACTCTCTGCTCCGCCATGTCTAAAAGCTCTTCGGTCAAACATGCTGCATGCAGGAAGGACCTTTCTAGCAACCCGTCAGGCACTTTGCTCTTTGCACTTTGAACAGGTGCTTCAAGTTAATGCTTTTTAGTAGTTATTTAACAAATCCTAAGGAAGGTTTGCATGCGTTTACTGTGAATAAATGTAGCAAATCCTTGGTTCAACATTTTCCAAAGTAAAAATAACTTATTGTACTTCAGATGACGCCACAACAACAAAAATCTGCAGCATTTAAAGTTTTTTTTTTACAGAAATGTAATGAAAACCTAATGTATAGACCGACTGTATATTTTAAAAGAAAAAAGTTTTCTTCAAAATGGTCTCGTGACCCATCATGAAGCTTTGGTGACCTCTTAGGGGTCTCAAGCCACATATTTGTAACCAGTGCTCTGTACACTATTCATCATTGTATTAAAGGAGACATGTCATGGCCATTTCCACTGATCATAATTCCATTGTTGAGGTCTACTAGAATAGATTTATATTGTGTAATTTTCCAAACTCACATTGGTTTCTCATACAGCATCTCTGTAAACTACGTGTATTCACTCTCTGCCTTTAACGGCTCGTTGTAGCTCCAATAGCTCCAGCCCCCACCCTCCCTGTGAGCACAGTGTGCTCTGATTGGTCGGTACGTTGTGAATCGCGCTGAGCTCCGTGGAGGTGTTGTTACCTTGTTTAGCGATACACAGCCAAACACAGCCAAACTCATCCTGAGCACACACAAAGTCACAGCCGAAGTAAAAACAATAAGTGTGGCTTGATATTGAGTAAGAAAAAGGTTTATAGGTTGATAAACGCTGTGAGAATGGGTCTGCAGAGAGAATTTTGCCGCGATCCCAACTGTCTGTTATCAGCCTGCAGCCAGGGAGGAGAAATCAGCAGAGCTGCCTGCACTGTGTGTGTGTGAGAGGAAGTCCGTGGATTGGTTAATTTGGATCAATCAGCGGGGGCTTAACGTAACGGCTCCGCGGACGTAACGTACCGGCTCCACGGATTGGTCCATTTAGTTCCGGGTACGTGCTTACGCAATGGATGATGACGTTTCACCAACGAGGCGTTTTGGGGAGGTATTTTCTGTTTTAGAGTTTTACTCGCTACAGGGTGTACTTTGAGGGTTTTGACTCTGCACACCGTTTACATGCAGAAAAACCTTCATAACACAAGGGGACGGGTAATAACCGGAAAAGCATGACATGTCTCCTTTAATGTATTTATTACATTTGCTAAATGAACTGTAATATTTGTTATTTTAAATAGATGAATTAATGATGCCTTCTACTCAAGTTCAACTATGCATTCTTTTTTATAAATAATATAAATGTTTTAATTGTATCCTTATAATTATTATAATTATTATTTCATCAGAATTTGATTGAGGTTTTTTATAAAAAAAATTGTATTAACAATACATTTTGCATGCAAATGAAAATGTATTAATCATAGACTGTATATATTAATACATCAATTATTGTAATTCTAGTGTAATATGATAGGATAGAAAATAAATTCCCTCTTAAGGTCTCCTGGTAGAGATGCAGTTCCTCCTCCTCTGTGTGGTTTGTCTCAGTTGGCCCACATTTGGTCCACCTTAAATATTTCTGCTCGCGCAAAGGTGTCACACACATACACACACACGCACGCACACACACACACCACACGCACGCACACACACACACATACACACACGGCTACGGGAGCGCGCGCCAGCAGCCCTGTCAAATCACACTGGCGGTGACGCGCAGGCGGAGGACTTACATAAAAATCCTCTGGGGACTTTTTTTTTATTTAACGTTCAAAAGTCACGGTATTTGCGGTAAATCGGAGTGGATATACATAAAGCGGCAGAGGATGAAAAGTCGTGATAGTTAGCGGACGTTTTCTGGGAGTTTGGAGCACATAAAGTGCGTAGAGGGAAGTTTTCTACTCGAACCAAGCGAGGACGTAAAGGGGATTTTACGTCACGTTTTTCATACTTTCTATTATTTTTGTCGATTTTGTTGTTTGCGGGATGTGAATCTACCGAGTTGTACCGGTAACTTGTTCCTAAAATCCCTGGATAAAGCCACTTTTCATTTACCTTACTTTGTTGAACTCACCATGCTGGCGAACACGTCGCTTTACGCTGCAAAGAAACGGAAGAAGCCGGTGCAGAAAATGTAAGTAAACAAGCATAAAACTGTACAAACTGTGTAATACTCCTATAGTTATTCATATAATATCACAGAGTGTGTATTGGGTACATAAAAAGCGTGTGCACAATGCTTTTATTGTACTTTCTATATGCCTTTAATACCCCTGTAGGCACTGGTCTGGTGACCCATTGTACAGCGTACTGTACTTTTACTGTAATATTTTTAGAAATATAAAATAAATAAATACCTACCTCTACACAAACTACACAATATATACACAAACTCTACTCATGCTTCTTTTCAGGATTAAGAACATATTTAAATGTACTATTTCCACACCACATCACGCATTAATGACTTTTTGATGATTTTATTGCATTAAAATCATATTTAATGTATTTTTCTTATTCATTTTAAGATAAATAGTTATTTTTTTACTGAGTTACAGCTGTGCAACCATCTCCAGAGGAGTGTGCATTACAGCCTGAGTTACATGGTAATAAGAGTGCATGCAGTAGGTCATAAGTTGCACTCTGTGTTTGCAATAGTAGCCACATTGTCCTGGATCTATAAAGACCATAAAGTGTGTTTTCCCGGCTGTGGTTGTGTAATGCTGGGTGCTGAAGTCCAACTGCAGCATGGAACATAAAGAAAACTGTTGCTGCAGGATTATTAAAAACCTAATTATAACACCTGATGCAGCAGGGCTTCCCAAGACTCGTGTGCACATTTGATGAGAATGGCATTTTGAGTTGAAAACCCCACATCAGTATAAATCATAATACTACCTCCTTTTGAGTCTATTGCTCGTAAAGCGGATGAATATTCAAATTGCATCTTTGAGAAACACAATATGAGAATATTGCAGGCTTTTATGTGCAGTAGGAACATGCTTTTTGCATAATATGGAAGCCCATTGGACTACATTTTATTTATAATGTGTTTAACAATGCTCAAATGGTTCTGTAAGGAGTCTTTGTACCTCTTTGTGGCATCAGAAATTCCTTTAATTGTGATTTCTTAGTTCCTCAGGGCCTTTTTAAGGATCTCTAAGGAACTTTATTTTGTCAGTCAGGAGCAAATGGGGCAGTGGTTCATTTCTGCACCAAAATGTGATCTGACAAGTGGCTGTATACTTGTACATTGGGACTTCACGGTACTATAAAGAACGTTTATGCCTGATTACTAACTACAGACTGTGATGACCCCAGATGGACAGTCTGCTTAGTGCAAGACTAAACATGCCTCAAATAAATACATTTATTGTTGTTTTGGGTGCTTTCAAAACTCACATTTTGTCATGGCTTTGGTTTCATTTAATTGCAAGAAAAACACTATTTGACCTATTAACAGGAAGTAAACCAAACCACAGATTACCATTTAATGATACGGACACATTAATATGAAGATGAGTGGGTTTCTTTGAAATCTGATCCAAAGATAGTGCACCGAATATGATAAACAACGTTTGACAAACTGGAGGAGAAAAGATCTCTGCGAAGTAGAACGTGGCATACAGTACATTTCAAACACCAAAGAAAAGTACCTCAAAAGTGTACTTGAGTAAATATACTTAGTTACTTCCACCACTGGAAATATATATTGTACACGCCTCTCGCAACTCATTTGTTTTATATTTGATCCGCTTGTGCACCCGAAACTATCAACTTAGCATTTTGTCCTAAAATAACCCTTTAAGCGCCGTTACCATTAATTTAAGGTTCTTTACATAAGAATTTTAGGGATTTTCCTGAATGCAACATGCTTGAAAATCACCCATCACAGTGCTTTAAATAACATGCTTAGAGAAGTCATGGAATGCAACATGCTTTAATAATTCTTTCATTAGTATGTAGTGTCTCTACTGGGACATGTCTCCATGTTTTCATGTTCAAAAAGCTCTTTACTTTTCTCATACTGCCTGTGCTGCAGCACCTCTTTTCACCCTCTGCCTGAAACCAGAGCCCAGTCTGCTCTGATTGGTCAGCTGGCCGGCTCTGTTGAGATTGGTCAACCGCTTAGATGTCCCACCCCTTAGCCTATCACATACAATGTCTTGGAGATCTAGCCAATTGAAGTGTGAGGCTTACATAATGATGTCACTATGTTCTGAAAGTAAACAATGGAGGCGTTTCAGGTAGGGGGGGGGGGGGAGTGTGCGATTTTAGCCTTTGCAGACCATTTACTTAACACCTATAATAGTGCTTTAATAACATTTGTGGGCATGTCATTGAAATGCAACATGCTTGAATAGCTCATTAACATCCATCGTATTGCTGTAAAGACATTTTTCTTGCTAAAGTGGGTTTTCCCGTTAATGCAAAGAACTTTTCAGAGATGTTCTTGAATGCAACACGCTTGAATAGTTCCTATTTAGACATTTCTGACGAGCACCATGCTGAATGGGGTTTTCCCGGTGCTGTAAGGAGCCTTTTCAGAACATAGGAGCTGCCCTCTGTGAGCTTCCCAGGTTGTGACTCCTGCCTTTTACGAGCCAGACGGCAGTGTTAACGGCTCGCACAGAACCGCAGGCCCGGGGTCAGTACCCTGCCAGAACCGTGGTTTCAGTGTGTGTGTGGTACTACCTGCATTAATCATAATCAGGACGTGGAGCGAGAGGCTCTCACGCAATGTTTCCACGAGGGAGGAGGGAGGGAGGAGGATGGCGTAATCTGAGCCTCGCTGTGTGTTTTTCCTCCTCCTCCTCCGCTGCCACAACATACTTTTTCCTGTCTTTCCTTCCGCGTCTCTGGGTGTTTTTTTGGGGGGGTTGTTTCTTTCCTCCCTCCCTCAACACAAATGAACATAGTTCAGTGTCACGCAAACGCTTACATAACTCTCCCATGTTCACTCTGCTTTTTTTTGTTGGGAAAAGTTGCTCTCGGTTTATCTTTCGTTTCTTTTTCTTTGTTTAGGAAATGGTGAGTAAGTGTGTGAGAGAGGAGGCGTCACAGCAGTGTGTCCCCAGGCGCTTTACCTTTATGTTTACACTGTACAAGTAGAACATTTACTTGTATGGTGATTTCTCTTAGTCTGTGAACAAGTTATGAAACAACAAGTATGCAGACTCCATTACATCATTTGAATGCAAAGTACTTCTTGAACAATCCAAGTAATGCTATTTCAATCAGGAGAGACAGGTTTGATGTAAGAATACATATTTATTGTAGAGATACACAAATGAATGTAATGGTGATTTTGGCGATTAGGCCCCGTTGTGCAGGAAGTATCATTCGGGAGGGGAGAACCGATCCGATGAAACCCCCCGGGGTCTAGGCCATGGATGTATAATAAGAACTGGATACAGCGTGGGAGGCGGGCCCTCATTCATTCCTATGAGAGCTGCTCATTAGCGCATGATGATAAAATGGGGCAACTTTTGAGAGAGTGAAACGTCACAGATTATCCGGCATGCCTGAGAAGTACCCGTATGTGCGCTCATAGAGCATGCGCAACTTTAACCAAAAGGCTCGTTCACATCAAGCACGTCAATTTGCGTACATGTAACAGCACCACGCGTTCATGACAGCATGATGGGTAAGATGATGGCTTTGATATTAACGAGGCAGCAGTTAGCAGCTAACGGCTAGCTAGTAATTATGCTAATGTGCACATCAATCGTTATGTACTTATATTACGCTGTAACAGGATCTAGTGATATCCAAGCAACAGAGCTTCATTTAGCATGAAATAATTATTGCACTTATATACATATATATACATACAGTGCAATAAGCTTCTTCGTGCAATAAGAAGCTACAGGGACGTTAATCTAACGTCGGTAATATTAACTTTATTTATTTACGGTACAAGATTTAATCATACAGCCCATGTAGTATAATATTTTACAAGTGATGAGTTACAGCAAACATGTGCAATATATCCATTATTACAGCTCCGTGGGGTTAGACGATGTGGGTCCGTTGTTATTGTGCAATGTGCATCCATGGCTGAACACGTAACATGAACGAGCCTGGGGGCGCTGTCGCGTGGGTTAGATGCGCGTTCATAATGCAGAGGGAAATAACTCTCAGAATAACGTTATTAGCACATTTTTACAACTTGAGGAACGAATGTTTTTAATAAGGGCTATACAAGTGTTCATACTGGGCGGTTTATTTAGTTTAAAAAAAATTATCCAACGATTTACAGACCACTCTTTCCCCATGTAAGTCAATGGGAAAAAGTGCTTCCGGGCCTGGCAACCAAGCGGAAGTGTAGTACCGCCGTTTGGCCAGCACGAATATTTCCATCTGAGTCCGGCGCACTTCCTGGGGGCTTGGTCTAGGCACTGGTGGTGGTGAAGAGATGGTTGGGTCGGTCTGAAGGGGAGGGGCTTAGCTTGACCCTGGATTCAGAGGGGACGGGAGGTGAAAAGGGGTGGAGGGGGGTTGCGTAGAGTCACCTGAAATGACAGCTGTCAGAGGGGGGGGGGGAGAGCAGACTTAAAAGGTTTGGCAGAGCGCTATGATAGGCTCTTGGGAATAGAGCGAAGTGATTGGTTAAGCTGGAGAGTGACGCCCCCGATCACTTATTGAGAGGAGAGAGAGTAGTTACGTGGGAATAGTAAATGAAGAGTAAAGACGGTCTTCCTTGTTGAACTTACGCTGAGCTTCATATAGTATACAAGAGTTATATATGTAATTACAGTGGGTAAGAAGAGTTAGAGAATATATAAAGAGCGAAAAGTAGGACACCCATGTTAAACACGTCTTTACGCATTAAAGTATTTCTGAAAGAGGCTTTAATCTATATTTTTCCGTCTTTTAGACCATTTTGTTAGCCTGGCTGCAGGGATTTTCTCAAGTTAAATTCCCACCAGAGCTTAAGGGATGGATCTAGCTCAAGAAAATAAATACAAAAATAGATTACAAGCCATACAAATGTGCAAAGTGTGGATTCACTGTACCAAATCAACCAAGTTGTACATTTCCCTGCAGTGGGAAGTACTTCTGATTCTGAGAAAATAAATTACCAAATGCAATCATTTAGAAAGAGGCTCAAGACAAAAGGGGAAACAACCCGATGCTAAGATATTAATCTAAATGAATGCAATGAAGGGTTTTGCTGAGGAGTCATGCTGAAGAGCAGCTGTTTCTCTTATGACTGACATGTGACAGACATCAGTGTCACAGATTCACTTCCCAGACGTTACGACATCAGTAAACATCAGAAAAACACTGACGTTATTTTTATGCTTTTATTTCGGAGGTTTCCACTTCCTGTGTTTTGGTAGTCAGTGGTGATTGATGAGGATGTCAAATCAATAACCTTTTTATTTCAAGTAAACATAATGGAAAAAGATATAAGAATGAATAAAACATCAACATTTTGTATCATATTTTGTATATGACTTGGCCAAATAGACTACAGCCGTACAGACTGATTGTCTACATACTTTTCCTGGAGCTCTTATGCCTTTCAAGTCCCATCATTGCTCTTAACTATTAACTGTCATCAGTCCAAAGTCCACGGAGTATCATCATTTATGTCTTTATGTAATTCTCAAACTGTCAGAATGTTAATTACAATGTTTTATGGGGCAGTAACTCACGCACCGCTGTTGTTTGTGCAGTAGAATGAGAAATTGTTGTTGGCACGAACCAGCAAGTTTGTTTGAAAGAGCAAAGCATTTCAAAGGGATTCACATTAGATATTAAAAGACGCATAAAGACGAGTATTCATTTGATTCAAACGGGATCAAATGAATGTAAATCAACCGTTTTTTGGCATTGAGTTCATCAAGTTTAGAATATTGGCAGCTCTAATCCTAGAATGTTGGCTCTGAGTATCTGTTATCGACTTTTTAGACTGATATCGACCGATTTTTACACCTGAATGTTCATCTGGATATTAAAAGAAACACAGACAAATATAAACATGTTAAAAATGAATATAACTTTAGGCATTCAAATGATCAAATAGAGAGTATACGCAGCGTTTCTCCTTAAATATCTACTCTGGTATCGCCTATTCTTGCCTGATTCGGCCTCCCCGTAGTATCATACCTCCAGCAGCAGACGCCAACATCGTATTTCGTTTCTTTTGTTCTGCAAAGGTGTCGTTGCCCGGTTCTAGACAAAGTGCCTTTGTGTAAACGCAGGGGATTGGTTTTTTTCTTCCAAGTCCAACAAAAAAAAAACCTACACACACACACACACACACACACACACACACACACACACACACACACACACACACGCAGATCTGTGAGATAACGGAGAAGCAACAACACTGGCCGCTCATTGTTCTTGCAGGGAGTTGTGCCGTCAGGAATGCAGCGATAGATATCATCTCCTCGATCCCAGATAGGTCGTGTTCTGCGGTATTATTGGAAGCAGATGTCTTATTTACAGGAGAGGAGGGTTTAACGTTTTACACATTTATGTTACAGTTACAGCGCTGCACCGACGTCATGCTTTTTACAGTGTAACGGATTTAAAGTGTGAAATCACACATCTGCCGAGTTAGATTACTGGGAGCTGGGATTTGTTTCTGAACACTGGTTGGGACTTGAATCTGAATTTGAAACATTTTACAGTACAGTTGTGGCCTGGTAAATATATTGTTTGATTATTTTGTAAAATATATTGTAAAAATAGGGTAAATACTTATTTTCCTTGTACATACGTATTTACCCTACATTTAAACCCTTTGAACTATTTTTTATATTCCTGCTTATTAGATTGAATTCAAATTAAACTTGTTGAGTTGATTGACCTAATCTTTATTTATTTATTCGTACAAATGCAAATTATTTCCTCACTCTTGTTGCCAGTAACTCAGAAGTTGGTCAATGTTTTCTGCAACTTCAGGAGGTACATTGTGTAACAGGGAGGTAACTGTGAGTAGGTTAAAGGGTCACATTGCATAGAAAGCATGCAGCTATGCAGGTACACACACACACACACACACACACACACACACACACACACACACACACCCCCAGACACAGAGAGCGACGTGATTGGCCTCACCTGACCTACAGTCCCCGGCGGAGGCAGAACATCTGAAGCTGATTTAAGTGGCAGAGCAGCAGACGTGCAGCTGCACTGTGGGAGACCGACCTGAGGTCACAGGTTCAATTCCCACAACAACCACACGCTCTGCTGAAGTGCTCTTGAGCAAGAAACCAAAAACCCATCTGCTGAGATTCTTTGAAAGCTTAAAGAGTCCCTATAGAGTGCCACAGTGACGCGTCCTAAAATCCGGAAGTAAGTTAGCATTTTACCACTTCCGGTTCCTTCGCCAAAAAGCAATGAGATTTCTCCATAGGATTTAGGAAAATAGCTGGAAATAAGGTCTGTGGTTGAGACACATTGAAGAGACGGATCACGTTTTGTTCTACGACATTAAATACATCAGCAGTGACCCCGCTGGTGATTTCTGTGACGTGTCTGAAAAACGATGGTTGTTAACAAGTGACTGAATAGGACTACAGAAGTTGTCCAGGCCATTTCACGTCATTACACCGAACACGTAAAACACTCCCGCTAAGTTTGTTTGCCCTGTTCTGCTTGAAAGCAAGTACCTGCCTCCTGTTCAAACAAACGCTTCAACTTGTACCATTTAGAATCTGTATGTTTGAATATGGATCTTAAGTTGGCGTGACGTTGAAGCAGCGACCCTGCTGTAGTTCGTCTATAGCATAACGTTAGCATTTTGCTTCTTGCGACTAGATTTACGATTAGAAAATTATAAAAATAGGGTAGACATGTGGATATTATCCGGCTGAACAAAACGTGATCCGTCTCTTAAATGTGTTTCAACCACAGACCTTATTTCCAGCTATTTTCCAAAACCCTATGGAGAAATCTCATTGCGTTTTTGTGGAAGGAACCGGAAGGAGTTTACTTCCGGGTTTTAGGACGCGTCACTGTGGCACTCTATTGCTTTTCCAGTGTTTCTCTTCCCTGTAGTGTGTTCTATAGGTTGTTGTGCATGTAAATGGCCTGCAAAGGCTAAAAACTCAAAGTTCCGGAACATGGTGACATCACTATGGAACACTTGCGTTTCTATTGTAGTAGAAGTAAATATTTGATTGAAGAAAGCTGCAGAACTTTTAAATAGTTTTGCCTCATGTTGCAAAAAGTACTTCAGTGTCATCGAGGTGAAAGAGCGCCTTCTGTTTGTTTGTTGATTTGTTGATTGTCATGTGAACAACAGTGTGTCAACTTTAGACTTATTGTGGAGGAAGTCAGACTCATCATGATCCGGAAACGTCAGTATGTTCTCTTCAGGGGGAAAGAAGAAGTATCGCCGACTTGTGATAACAATAACCAAGAAAAGCTTGTTTCTATTCTGATATTTTCTCCGATGACCTTAACTGACTCTCCATTGTTCTCTGTGCTGAGTTGGATTGAATTCAAAGTGAAATCTGATTATCTAGAAAAAAAGTTATTTCTGAGAAGCCATAAATGTTTTCTTTGCTGATTTGGACATAAATGGGAACACATACTGATTATCTGTTATCATGATTTAAGAAAGTCCCTCTTTTCTAAAGAGATCAGATACTGTGGTTTAACTGAATGAATAGAAAAATCCCCGAAATTACCCAAAAAGCATCCAAACGTTGGTTAAGACTTTCCCAGAAAGACACAAAAGGTGACAGTTATTAGCTATTAATGGTGAGAAATTGTGTTTTGAATGCTTCCAATTTCTGTTTAGTGCCTCAACTGTGAGAGGACAGACCATGTACATATAAGACACTACAGGAAAGAGAAAACTAAATAACAATGCCTTTAATTCCAGATTTGAGCTAAAGCATGCTTCCAAAGAGCAGCTTAACGTGAGAGGTGTCTCCACGTGTTCACAGCTTCTCCTCTGGAGGAAGAACAGCGTCTGCTTTGAGTTACAGAGCCACTTTACCGCGGTCAGTGGAGTTCAGTTTCAGACACAGAGACGCTTTCTGCTGCACCTGATCTGCTGACCTGCAGACAAACACACGGGGATTATTTACCCTCCGCTCAGTTTCCTTATCCGGACAGCGCTGCAGCATTTAGGACGATTATTATAGCATTTAAGGAGCATTTATTGTTATTCTGCAACACTGAGAAATGCAATTATAGTTCATTTATGCTACACAAGAAAATCAGTAAAAACACACACACACACACACACACACACACACACACACACACACACACAGGTGAGGTGATTATAACAGGTGTCATCAGTCTGTTGACATGGTTCCCATGGCTACGCTATGTTCCACCCGGCTAAATCCTGAGAGGCCAAAATAACAACAATACATCTGAAAATAATGCATTTAAACTCACCTTTCACACATGAAACACTTTTATATCTGAGGATAGTTGTTTAGTTAAAGAGTGAAGCAGAATGAAGTGTTGAACA
Source organism: Gobionotothen gibberifrons (assembly GCA_943591055.1). Lineage (NCBI taxonomy): Eukaryota > Metazoa > Chordata > Actinopteri > Perciformes > Nototheniidae > Gobionotothen > Gobionotothen gibberifrons. The sequence goes on from CALSBZ010004068.1 coordinate 698,909, forward strand.
GTGTCGTGTAAAGTAAAAATGCTCCGTCAACT
>CALSBZ010004068.1:718815-734321 GCA_943591055.1 Gobionotothen gibberifrons
TGTGTGTGTGTGTGTGTGTGTGTGTGTGTGTGTGTGTGTGTGTGTGTCTGTGTGTGTCTCTCTATACAGTATGTGTGTGTGAGAAAAGAGCGTGTGTGTGGGTGTGTTTGGCTCATGCACTTTACCAGGACGTTATGTGTTGTTTCAGGACTTGCATGGATGTGTTGTGCAGTAAATGTGTGTGGTGTTATTTTAGACCAATCAGAACACATGTTGGGGGATTCTCTTGAGATCTGAAGAAATAAACAGGTTATACTGTATGTGAGTGATATTTGTGTGTTTTCAGGTACCGTTGACCTGCACCACTCGGGTTGTTTACCATTTTTCTGTGGGCGCCGAATTTGGGCGCGGCGGCCATGTGTGAAATATTTGTGGTTATCAAAGGGAGACAAAGACCGCAGGGCAGGAAGTGGCAGTTACAACAACAGAGACGAGAAGTGAGGAAACCGAAAAACGCCTATTTGATAAACGACTGCAGAGGGATGAGAGACAGGTGTCGAAAGTGGGAATAAAAAGCTAAACAATTATGAGATTAAAGGATTGCATGTAGAGCTTGTTTTCTCAGTATAAAGGGATGTATTCTTTAAATGTTCTAAGTATAGTGTAGCGTGAGTATTAAGGATTATATTTAGCATTTATTTCTGTCTTTCCTGTGTTCATTTCTCACTCTGGGTGTAGATAAACATCTCGATGATTGTCTTTTCTGCAGGTTTCTATCTTCTTTCAAAACATGTTGCCAAACTGCTGCTCAAGCTACATTTGAGTTTTTCCTTTCAGAGAAAGTAATGCTTCTTCCTAAAAGGTTTTGGTCTCAAACTCTCTTCAATTGCAGTCATATTTTGTATATTAAAAAACAACAACACTGTCTGTAACTTTTAGTAGAAGACATGGACTTCAATGTAATATAACACTCAATAGGGTCAGTGAGATAAATGATCTTATAAAACGGACAAGTCAAATCAAGCAATCTGATTGGTTCTTAGCCGTGATATACTGAGCGTATACCACGGGTAGAATTGTAAGTTACTTTTCACAACAAGTCAGTATCCCTCCGCTTCTGAGAAAAACAGTATACAGGTGGGCTGAAAAGCCATGTATACAGGTGGGCCGAACCACGCCCCTTAGCTGTGATATAAAGAGCATATACCACGGCCTGTCGTGAGCTATTGCTTAAATATACGTTTGTTAAACTCCCATTACCACAAAAAGAACATGACTTATTCCACCAAATGGCTTAAAGACCTATCTTTCTCACTATGTCCGGGTGTATTATAGCACGACAAATAAGGATTATTACAGCAACCCCAAATGGACGAAATGTGAGCAACACAACAGGAACCCCACTATAAGAACAGATGTTAGAAAATAAGTTTTAAAAGAAGAGGGGAACGGTGAATATGAAACCCTTCTCCATTTCCAATCCACACAAGGCCTTTTCTGTACTTTCACCGTATGTTCATGTACTAACCTGCAGAGAAAGAGGGGGGGGGGGTTAAAATGAGAGTGAAAGGGGGAGAAAAAGAAAGAGAGAGGGAGTTGGTGATTCTGATCTCCTGTCGCCCTCCTCCTCCTCCTCCTCCTCCTGTAGTCCAAAGGGATGAAGAACAATGATTCCATTCAGCTCTTGGGTTTCAAAGTCGACAGAAACCGCAAAATGCTTCGGAGCGGGTGTTTGCAGACGGAGGGGGAGGGCTGTGTTCGCAAATATGATAGAAGAGAGAGAAATGGGGGGGCCAGTGTAAGGGTTGCACCATTTTCTATATTTAGTGAGCCACACTTTATAGATCAAGCCTCACTAATTTACCCTGCAGTGCTTCTTATTTTCAGTCTTAAAAAAAGTAAGTATATCATTAATGATTCATGTAGTCGCGCTGTTGAGCTCTTTTTGCTTATGTATAGCCTCTTAAAGTTGTTGTGAAACGATCCGAGCACAATAGCTATTTGAAATATGATCATAAAAACGTTCTGTACAGTACCCACATTAAGCTAAGGAGCGGGTATTTAAATTCCTCCAGGGCCCCTGTTTATAAGAAAACCATAGAAGAAGAGGAGGAGAGGGTTTTCCTGTTTTACGAGGGTTACTTGCAGTTTGGTAAAAGTCAGCTGTTCCTCGTTAAAGCGTCAGCGCTGAGGGTAGAAGAGGTCAAAGAACTGGGGTTTTTAACAACGTCAGAAACAGAGCTGGGAATCCCCCAAGGCGCTTACGTGGGTCCTCTCAGGTTTATACAAAATATATATATATTAGTTGATTTATGTTTTGTTTTAGCTCTTAATCTGAATATGCAAAGCTGTCAGATATATGCAGAGGAGTGAAAGTAGCATAAATCAAGGGTACTTTTAAGTGCCTTAAAATTGCTTTTTCTCTGTACTTGTTGCCCTTCATCGCCTTATTACAATTACAGTTTGATTAGCACTCTCAAACTCTCTTCCTAACGTCACATGCTTTTATTTTATTTCTTCTCCCAGTCTTAATCAATCCTCTGTCTCGCCTTGTTCTTCTCGGTACTAAAATAGCTCATTGTTGCTTTTAATGCATCACTAAACTAAAATGCCTCAGGCTATAAGTGGTGTGTACATGACTGTGTATCACTCTGAGCATGCCCGGACAAACCCCCTTTCACACACACACACACACACACACACACACACACACACACACACACACTTACATGCACACAGAAACCCAATACAACGACTCTTTTAAAATTCTTTCTTCTTAGTTCAGGGCGACACATCTTTACTCAATATTTGAGGAGTTCTTTTCCAAAACGCTATAAAAGCCAAATTGAAAATTTAGTTTGTTGTGTCATTTTGCTGTGTACTGAACCTATTCACTGCTCTATCAACGTTTCATGCCAAATCGCTATATATCCTATATATATATATATATATATATAAATATAAATGTAATATTAACAAAATGTGTGGGTCTAGGTAAAAAATGTCATTTTCCTGAAAACTATTAAAATGGATATATAGCGTTTTGGAAAAGAACTCCTCATTTGTTAACAACCCACACACACCACATATTGTTCCTGTTATTTTTATGGAGAACTGGTACATATTTGCACTTATTTAGTGTCTTAAAATGTGTAAACGTTTCTCATTTAGTCATCAAAGAACACACGTTGGATCCTGTCCAGTTTCTGTTTTAGCTACAGAACATTTTATTTCTGTAAATGTCAGCTTTTTACTTTTTATGCCTCATTCTTCTTGATAAACTATATTTGTGTAAAGCGATCCTCTGTGAGAAACTTTGCAGATTATTTACACGCTAAAAAACGCACTACAAGAAAAGTCAAAAAAGCATAATAAGGCCACTTTAATTATTTTTGGAATATTATTATATGTCCTATATTCGTGTGAAAATCTACAACAGCTGTTTTCAGTCCTTTAAATCTACTATTTCAGAGCCAAACTTGGCTAATCACATTATTATTTCTATAAGTTGAACCTTTATTCATGGATGTATAAGCTATTATGCTGTTTCGCTATATGCTACAAAAACATGTTTTTCCTGATGGTTTTGGAGAAGACGCTGCATTTTGTTCTTGGCAAAAATCTTCTGCTTCCACAAGCGATATTAGAACGTTGACTCTTGTCTTCCAAAATGACGTCTCCTGCTGCATTCAAATGTTGTGGCTCTGCCTGTTGGTTGTCCTTGTTTGGCCCGTGTGTGTGTGTGTGTGTGTGTTTGAGAAGAGGCATTGCGTTTCAAACCCACTGATTGAAGAATTGGAACAAAAAGGGTGCTAATAATTGGAACCAGCCGCCTGCAAAGCATGTAGGCATGCAACTACTCTATTGATTATTCTAACTATTAATAAGACTTTTATTTTACATTTTCAGGTCTTTTTAAAAAGATAATCAAATATGTTTGTAATGTCGATACATTTTGTTGTATATGAGCAGATTAGGGCCCCTTTAATAATGTAGCTCCATGAACCAAACTGCACTGTGTTTGTTCCCCTCCTCCATCACTTCATCCATCATCATTTCTTTTTTACCAGTTTCCTCCACCTGCTTCCTCTCTGAGAGGATATTTTAAGGTCTCCTGTTTTTCCGAGAAAAAGTGCTTGATAAGTGCGAGAGGAGGAAGAGGGAGAGGAGGAAGAGTTGAGTGACGGTGTTGTAAGACGACAGGAAACATCAGGCAGCTCCACCCTGATAAAAAAAAGATCTTCCTCTTTCTATTTTTCCTCACTTCCCATTTCACCAGATATATAAGGGGTCCTATTGCGCTCATGTTCAGGTTCATATGAGTGCCTCGACTGCGACATGTTTACATACTATACTGTTTCAAAAGGTCTCTATTTGTTCCTTACCACTCTAACATATAACACACACTACAGAAAAGGGAAAAGCCCAACAATTCAAAGAGGGCCGCTTGAAGGAATGATCCTGTAAACACCATCAGCTGTTTGCCCCCACATCTTTTTCTGGTTTCTTTAAATGTTGCTCAACTTTGCACAGAGATTTGCACACTGGGTGGAGAAAAGTAAAAGCTGTTTGTTAAACTAAGTTTCATTTCCTGTCTGTGGTTTCTTTGTCTGTGTTTTTTCTCAGAAATCTGTGTGCTCTTTCAAAACGGGACAACAATAAGTCAAAAACGAAATGTGTATCGGTCTACGTGCCTTTATGCTCCATATTTTAATGATATCCTGCTACGTCCTTTCACCAAGTTTCATACAAAAAGTGTCTTTTTTTGTCAACCTGCTGACCAAACAGAACTAAACATGTGATTTTATGAATACATGTTGGTCTGAATTGCAGCTAATTTGTTTCTTCTGACGCTTTGAAGCTGAACACATGAAGTCCACCTGTCATAAGTTGTATTTTAGTTTCTGACCGTCACATTTTCTTCTTCTCCTGCAGCCACCATGAAGAAAGGGCAGAACGGCTCCAGCTGGAGCAGCGAGCGGAGCCTCATGTACGGAGGAAACGTCCAGAACGCTCTGACCCCCCCCACCCCGTCTCTAGCCTCCTCCCAGAAGACCTCCATCGATGGAGTCAGCTTCTCAGAGGGAGACCTGCTGCTTCAGGTAACACACATGTTGGTTGTTCTAGAGAGAAATCTGAATCAGGTTTACTCGTGAACACATAGAAGGAATTGGCTTGGTGTGTAATGATGCATACATAAACACATTCATATAAATGTATATTTGTTTTTCAGGCGCTGAACGGCTTTGTGTTGGTGGTGACGGCTGAAGGCTACATCTTCTACACATCCACCACCATACAGGACTTCCTCGGCTTCCACCAGGTAAAACATGACCCATAATATTAATATGAATAATATTCTAAGGATAAAGAAGTTTTATTAGCCTTCTCAAAATATATATTAGGAAGTGCTTGACGCCAAAAAAAGGGTGGTACAAACTTTAAAAAAAGACATACAAGGTAGAAAATGTAATCAAATCAAATATGTGCTTGACTAAAAGTGACAATACAATATGAACAAGACAACAGATAAGCATTCAAATGTATTATAAATTACTTTTAAAATGTAAAACAAACGTGGCCCATTCATAATACTTTCAAAAGAAAGTGTTGGTTGTGCATAAATAAATGTAAGATTTTAACCAATGATAAATAAATATCCACAGCTCAGTGTTTTGTTAGCAGCTTGTTCTGGCCAGCTGCGTTCAAGAGCGATGATGCAAGTGCAAACACACACACACACACACACACACACACGCACACGCACACACACTGGCTGAAACACAGACGTCGTTGTGCAGAAGGTGCCGAGAGAGACACACCTCTTTCTTTCTTTCTGTTGCTCAAACAAACCCTCACAAACCTCCTGTGTTAAAAACGAATTCAACTCAGAAGGCTCTGCTGAGTTCAAAGACACCCTGAAGTCAGGAATTATGAGCGCCAGAGGGGAAACACAACCACAGAAACAGAAAAACATGTTACTATCTATTACTCCTGTATCTAATATTACTTTATCTAAAAACAGAATATCTAGAGAGTCACATATAAGGTTTCTTTTAAAGTTATGATAGCTATACTGTGGAAATGCAGTACAGTACATTAATGCTTCATTCATATTATACAGAAAGGATGATTTGTGTGTGTTTTCAGTCGGATGTGATCCATCAGAGTGTGTTTGAGTTGATCCACACCGACGACCGCGCTCTCTTCAGACGGCAGCTCCACTTCGCTCTGAAACCAAACAGCGGCCAGCAGGACGACCTGAGCCCTGGTACGTTGCATTCAAATACTGCTTTACACACATTTGTATTTATTGACTCATTTTATACTTAAAAAAACTTTGCTTGATTGTCAGATGATCTTGTTTAAATATGATAATTAAGACCAAAAGCATTAGAGGTAATCATATTGTATCATATTTGTGCTGCAGGAGAGCAGAGCTCCGCAGAGATCACCAGTAACGTGGCGACGTACGACCCACTGAACATCCCCCCCGAGAACTCCTCCTTCCTGGAGAGGAGCTTCTGCTGCCGCTTCCGCTGCCTGCTGGACAACTCCTCCGGCTTCCTGGTACAATAACATCCCTCTCTGTTTTCAAAAAATATGAATGAAAAAGGCTACGAAAAAATGTCCGATAATAGGGCCTCTTTAAAAATGTGACTATGTGTCTCCAAGGCGCTGAACTTCCGCGGCCGGCTGAAGTTCGTGCACGGACAGAACCGGGTCTCGGAGGACGGGACGCTGGTGCCGTCGCAGCTCGCTCTGTTCACCATCGCCACGCCGATGCAGACGCCAACCATCCTGGAGATCCGCACCAAGACGCTCATCTTCCAGACCAAGCACAAGCTGGACTTCAACACACACGGACACACACACATACACACACACACACACACACACACACAGACACACAGACACACACACACACACACACACACACACACACACGGTCTTTGATCTTTATTTGAAACATTTAAAGTGTTTTTAATTGACTGTATCTTCCTCTTCCTCAGGGGGGAGGTGGTTCTGGGTTACACTGAAGTGGAGATCCGCATGAAAGGCTCCGGCTACAACTTCATCCACGCTGCAGACATGATGTACTGTGCCGACAGCCACATGAGAAGTGAGTCAGGGGTTTATATAACATAAATGACATATTGGGGTATGAATCAAGATGTAGGTCTAGTTGTACTAGTTTAACTATAGGCTGATGTATGAACACCTGTATTGACTCTTTTTTTTGGTCGTTTCCAGTGATGAAGACCGGAGAGACCGGCTTCATCATCTTCAGGCTTCTGTCTAAAAGTCGGACGTGGGTTTGGGTGCAGACCAACGCCCGGATGGTGTTCAAGGCGGGGGTACCGGACTTCATCGTGGCCCGGCAGAGAGCGCTGACGTGAGTCTCTCTTTGATTTATCTTTTATTGCACATTTTATACATTGTATGTGATTTTATTTTATTTGACATTTTTATGTTTTCTTTCTTTCTTTTTATTGCGCATTCTTAAATATTTGTATTCTAGTTTATATATTTTTTTATAAATAAAGTATTCTGGTTCTGATTTCCTTTCTCCTGGCAGAAATGAGGAAGGGGAGGAACAGCTGCTCCTCCGTCAGCTGCCACTTCCGTTTAACTTCACCACCGGAGAGGCGTTGCTGTACAACGTCGCCCCCACCGTGGACGTGCCTGAACCCTGCTCCGCCCCCAAGCAGAGGAAGCTGGACACGGTGAGCCGCGAATCCTTGCTGGGCTGCATGCTGAGTCAGGACCAGTCGCTGTACTGCGAGCACAGCGAGAATCTCACCTCCATCAACGACGCCGCCTTCAAGAACACGCACGCCACCGTCAGCGTCCCCGGGGACATGTGGCAGCTGACTACAGCCAAACCCGTGGTGGGCAGCCTGGTGAAGACTGACGCCACGGTGCAGGACATGATGGAGACCCTGCAGCAGATCCTCGGGGACTCTGAGCTCAGCGCGGCCCTGGAGGTGGAGCCCGATGAGCTGAAGAGCTGGGAGAGCACGCTGCTGAAGATGAGCAGCTGTGAGATGAGCGAGGACCTGGACGAGATCCTCAACAACGACATCCTGTCCTACGTGGAGGAGCAGCTGCAGAGGGACGGCGGGCTCAATCTGCCCGATGGTGGACCAGAATGCATCGCTGCTTTGGACCTCCTGAGCCAGAATCCAGAGCAGAACTTCTGCTGGGATCTGGAGAACCAGCTGACCCCCAACGGACAGCCGACTCAGGGCCTCAGGATGATGAAGCTCTCCCACATGGATGTTCCTCAGATGAGGCTCAACGGCCCCTCCCTGCAGGAGACGCTCCCCATGTCGGCTGGTCTTCATCTGGGGATCACAGGATCTCCCGTTTCCTTCCCCCGCGCGGCAACAACACAGAGGTCCCTTCCGGTCGCTGCTAAAGAGAACAACCTCGGAGCATTCAGGCAAAGCAATCATTTGAACCAAATGGCCCCACAGTTGCAGATGCGGACCCCCAGCCTACAGGACCAAAGCGCTAAGAGACAGTTAAACCCCGTGTTCAGCTTTCAGGCAAACCAGTGGAGCTCCTCCCCCGTCCCCAACCAAGCCACCTTTGCAGAAGCATACACCCAAAATATTTCAAACGAGTCCGGTTTCAGCGCGGACGCTACGGGCTGCTTACAGGGACACTTTGCACTTCAGAACAGCGACAATCAAAGATGGCTTCCAGAGCAGCTGATCTCCAGTGGACACCAACAGATGGGCGCCTGCCTCAACCAAATGTCGGGCTTCCAGAGGACTCCTCACCCCGGAGTGGTGGCGATGCAGGACACGGTCAACGGCAGGCCGATGTTCGTGACCCCAGAGACTCCGAGCGGGCCGTTTCCTGTTCAGCAGGTCATGAAGCCGCCCCCCTCCAGCAGCTGCATGTTCAGGAACGCCCCCGGAGCGTCTGTGCCTGTGAACGGAGTGCACACCCAGAGACTGAATCCCGCCAGCAACCCCATTCCCTCCCAGCCGCCGCGCTTCTACCAGGCGGGGGTCATGCCGGGAAGGACGGCCATCCCCAACCCCGACGAGGCGGCGCTGTCCTGCCAGACGGCAACGGCGCTCGACCCCAACGGACTCCTGCAGCCGTACCTGAACTACAACGAACAGACACAGGTAGATATAACATCAAAGCAATCAGAAGCTGTATCTCAAACTGAACTTATACAAATGTATAATTGTATTTCTGTTTTCGCAGATCAACAGCCGTCCAGTGGTGGGTAACGGAGGGTTCCTCTACTCTTCGCTGCCCAACGGGAACGCATACTACTCAGAGAACAAATAGGACAACTGCCGCTGTGACTCCAGGACGGCAGAGGATCCCGACCCGGACTGAAACACGGATTAAAGGAATTAAAAAAGACTTCCTGTCTCTAAACCTGAAAGAGGATCAGACTGAAAAACTGAAATGTGCCAGAGGAGGAGGAAGAGGGGACAAAACAGGACGCGAATCCTTCCTCTTTTGACCTCTTGTTAGGAAACACGGAGGAAAGCTTTGTTTCAGGACGGATGCTCCTTGAAGAAGAGGAGACATTTCCCTCTTTGGAGCGTGTTGAATTATACCACGAAAAAAAGATTACAGATTACCTTATTCTAATCAATTGGAGACTCTTGATCCTCTGCCAGGATGATGGACTAACTCATCGGAGGAGGAGGAGGGAAAATCCACCAAATGAACTCCTTTATCCTCATCCTCAATGTCTCTTTTTAAAAACCCACTTTTACTGTCGAAAAACAGTAAAAGTGTCCAAATACCTGTGTTCTTCCACTACGAATCAATGATGACCGACGAATCCACCTGCAAAAGTGTACATTTGCAGATTTTTTCTTTATTGCAATTGACCCTCTTCCACAGATAAAGCTCGTCTGGTAAATATGGAAGTTATTCTGTCTCAAAACGTGATCAACATGTTGGATTTATGAGTCTGTAAGACAGTGCATGCTTGCTTTTTTACGCTGGCTGAGCCGTGCAAAAACAATGAAAGCAGCCTAGCTTATTGTTGCATTGTTATCAGAAGAAATGCATAATTTAATCTGCTTGATCCCCTGGAGTTATTAGCACTTAAAAAATAGAGATATTTCACTTACATTACAAAAAAGAGACTTGAAGGATGAGGACGGAGTGGGCCTGAATCTACTCCCTGTTAATCCTCTGCCGTCAAACACCAGACTCACTTCTTTCGAGCGCTCAGAAGGATAAAATACATCTAATTTTGTTGTCGTCGTCGTTGTTTTGTCCTTTTGAAAAGGCGTCTAGATTTCGTTCATTTCAACTCTTCACTGCGCAGACAGGGTATTCAAAAGAAAACGCACAACATAATCATCCTGCTAAGAAAGAAAATCACGATTTAAAGATGATTCGGTGAAAGCAGCTGCTTGTTAGTGGCTCTTTTATATATCGTTAAAGCATTCAATCAGAGCTTTCATCACTGAGCCAGTTCTTCGGTTTCCTTTTTTTTAAAAATATTTCTTTGTTGTTGTTTTTCCTGTTTTAGGGAGAGAGAAAAAAGTCACATTTCCACTGGGAATATTTGCAAAAGAAATCATTTAAACCAAACCTGCCCTCGCCTTAACTTCACAAAGCCAACTTGTGACATGTTTGCACTATTCTTTTAAATGTGTTTCCCAAAGCGTAGAAATCGTGACTAAAATAGAGCTTCCTTACGCAAAATGAACTGGACCCTCTAGATTAAATAGATATTGGATCATGAAATCATTATTATGTCTTATTTAAATAAAAAAGAATTGTCCTTTTTTAGAATGACCCCAGACTGAGAGTAAAAGCTAAGCACTTACTGCTTTCAATACAAGACCTTTTGAACATGAAAGCATGGAAACATGTCACAGCAGAGGCACACCATGTAAATAAGAACCTGAAGATGAGCATCACAGGGCCCCTTTAAAACTGTCTCGTAAACTCGTTTTTTTAATCGAATAGTCAGTCTCTCGCTATGAAACTAAATATGAGTGCAGACTTTTATTCATATTTCCGTCCTCTTCCTCTTTCCTGTTTCTGTCCTTGTGGTTAATTTATGGCTCGGACGACCGGGGAATATCGACGATCGTCCGGCAGCGAAAAAACACAGAAGTAAGAACAGTTAAAGGCAGCTATTGTATATTTTAAATAAGGGAAAAAATGGAAAAAAATGCTTAACAAGTGCCTTTTAATTGACCTCTTTTTGATTGTCTGTTTATTTTCTTCAAAACAACCCGATTCAGCACTTAGATTGGAAATAAAACATCACGGGAAAGCCTTTGAATTGCAAGAAATGTGTGTCGCATCATCAGTACTGAGCCATGAAATCTGATTTATGTCTAAGTTTCACTATCAGCACTTACTGTATGTACTTTTTTAAAACTCCTAAAAGAAGGTTTTGATTTTAGAAGCTGTAATAGACAAAAGTAGTGACAGCTGACTTGAATGTTGCCTTAAATACCAAAAAGACTAGTACATAAAGCCATCTGTGATTCTTTGTTCTGCAGGATACCAAAGGGAAAAGACAGAAAACTAATATTTTGTTAAAGAATTCTACTTTCTATGGATCATTTCTGCACATGAACAGCAGGAAATAGACCCGAGTGATTGTAGTTATGTGTGAAAATGGTTTGAATATTCACAAAATTACAAATATGCTGCATTCATGTCACATTTAAGTGCCTAGTAGTAGTGTTGATTTGTGGCATCATAGGAACAAGTGAGTTGTAGAAAGGCATTCTGGGTAATGTAGTCGTTTTTTTGATTGATTTGGCTCGATTTCATTTCGAAAATGCCCTGTTTGTATGAAATGCGATCATAAAGATAACTCATTCTGATTTTGCTCAAATAGTATTTAAAAAAGCAGTGAAAAACATGTATTTTACTCTTAAATCAACTTAATTACTGTAAGTATTACAGTGAAATCCCAGCCTTTCTCCCTGTTATGATCATTTCGACAGCAGATTCACCAAAATAAAACCAAAAATCATCACAGATGGATGTTAAAAAGTACACATTTAAAAGACTCAAAGTGTGCTTTCAATTCAATCACAAAGTATTCATATCAAAATATAAAATATATCTTGTTGCTTGCCTCTAGTTGGGAAACAACGCCTTATGTACTTATTATACTTTTAAACCGTGGAGGCAAAGGCTTCACATTGCAGTATCTTTGTGTACCTGTATATAAATATATATATTTGTCTTTTTTTCAAAATACGTTATGTCCTATATTGTGTATTTTATTGTTGCGTTAACCTGCCTCACGCCTTCATCATTTTTTGTACATTTTCTGCACAGCATATACAAATGTTAACCTCTTGATATGATGTTTTCTGTTTTTTTGTAACTCTTAAGCATATTATATCTCGTGGATTTGCCTTCATCATTGTGCCTCTGACAGTGTATTGAGTGTTTGAGTCTTTCCCTGCTCACCATATTAAAGGTGATCTGATCACACACAGAAGTGTCCTTGTCCTCCGGGCTCTCAATAAACAGCTTTATTTTTGGAATATTTTAACAATATGAGGAATATTATAATATGAGGAAATGTGTAAAAATACAGGTTATTATTTGCTGGGAAGAGAAAAGTTGATGGTTAATGAAAAGATAGAGACGGAAATAACTTTACTTGCACGGCCCTTTTCTTTAATCATAAATGAGAATTTTGTCATTTAAATATTTGAAAAATGAACATAAAGCCTTATTTTTAAGCCATTTGGATGGAATTATATTTTTGATGCATATTATTTTATTTATCCTACATTAATATTGTACTTTGTCCAATGAAATAGTCTGAAGTGTCCACAAGATGGCACTGTATCTCTACATTCTGGCAATTTAATGTATCTTTCCTGTTTGTCAATCTGCTCCCAGTTACAGTAAGCCTTTAATGGTTTTCACTGACCCAAACACTGAGCCAGGTCTTATATTGTCTTACTCTGACATGCTGCATTACAAAGTAAGTTCACTGAAATGTCCCCATTACTGTTTTTATTTAAAATATTTATCTCCTCAATTAAAGACAAACATTTTACCGTAAAGGGGACAAAACTGCTGAAAAACAGGGCCCTTTCACCATTTAAGATGTATAAAAAAACACTAATATATCCTATAATATGACATATTCACCGCCTTTACCTATATTAAAATATTCATAATACATACATTTTATTACTGAAGACAACAATCCTAATTTGTATGTTTTAGTTTGTCAAACAATTTCATAAAATGACACAAAACATATATTTTTGAAAGCAATATTTGTATATAACAAGTGCTTTATAGTACTTTTTCTGTAGTGTTTTTTATTTTTATTTTGTTAAAGATTAAATGTACAAAAAAAAAGTCAGCCGTTATTTTTTTTGACGTGACGTAACCTTTGACCCGATGCGCGCTCCCGTCTTCAAATCAGTTCCCGGGGAGCGCGCTCTGGTTGAGTGAGAGCAGTAGAGAGAGGAGAGAGAAGAGGACGGAGAAAGGCGAACGACATTTAACTTCATAACGTTTTAATTTGAACATTTGTTTGGACTGAACTCCGTGCGCAGGATGAGGGTGTTAAACTGAGGTTATTTTTTAGCGGAACCCTTGGGGAATTTGACCCAGCGGAGGAGCGCCATGGACGGGATAACCGGAGTGACAGTGTCCCTGTGACGGTCCGGTAATAACACTTCGACAGGGAGCTTTACTGGGTCTGTTTGATCGTCTTTCATACAGTGAATGATTCACGGTTCTGGTTCCTACCACTGCTACTGGATTTTACTCTGTGGAGCTTTTTATATTTACTTATACATTAAGAGTTTATGGATATTCTCCAGCTTCACTGTGAATAAATCGACGTCAACAACATGTATGCTGTACGGAAAAGAAGAAAACCGGCCCAGAAGGGGTGAGTTTGTGTCTTTTTTTGACGTTATTTCATAAAAAGCTGTTATTTTTGTCATTAAAGACATGTATTATTTCGTTTAATATATTATTACAGTTAATAACATTAATATATCAGGTCTAAATATGTTTAAAAGCTATATTTTAGCACTATACAGTAGCTTGACTGATACCTGTTTTTCTATGGCTGATATGCCAATATGGATTCTTGAGAATATTAAAAGTTAATGAGATTGTCATTTTAATCGGCATGAATACCCATTGCCTATATGGCACACAAAACTCCCAATGCTAGATCATAATTGGTGAATATATGTTTTAGACTGAATCTCAAACCCAACACTGCTATATTTTTATATTGTCATCAAATGGAAATATTCTGGTGACATGTCCTCATTATTCCGCCTCATAATTGAGATTTCTTTCTAGGATTTAGACGAGTACACCCTATTTGTGAACCTCCTGATGGGAATATCATTCTTTTGATATATGAGAAAAGTGTTAAATAACACTGCTTATTCTGTCCAGAGCCAAACCGGCCCCAGCTGAAAGTGCCAAGTCCAACCCGTCCAAACGGCACCGGGACCGCCTGAACTCGGAGCTGGACCGCCTGGCCAGCCTGCTGCCCTTCCCCCAGGACGTCGTCTCCAGCCTGGACAAACTGTCCATCCTCAGGCTCAGCGTCAGCTTCCTGCGCACCAAGAACTTCTTCTCTGGTAGGAAACACAAGATTACAGTGAAACATCAAAGACAAGAGGGATCCCCTTACTGCAGGAGGACCCTGTATTGAGAGTACTTGGATGCAGGTACTCTGCAGAGTAAGATGTGGATAAACACCAGGTTTATGATTATGGGGGTGTGTTTTTGATGAACAGTCTAATAGGATGTTTAAAAACTGGTTGCATGTGTGTTTCCACATTCAGCTTAGTGTATAAATTAAGTATTATATTCTTTTTGATTATCTTCCCTATAAAGTTGTCTATTTGAAAGTCTTTCTACAGCGCAGGTGGCAGGTCACACATCAGCTAATGCATCAGAGGATGTTGCTTTAGTAAATAACAAAACGTGAGGCGCTAAAATACTCTGGCGCTATCAGTAGTGGTTTAGAAATAGTGACGATGATGAATCTTGAGCTTGAGAAAGAAAATGAAGCTGGTGTATGTCAGTGTGTGTCTTTAAAAAACGGCTGCCGACTGAAACACTGAAATAGCTGTTCACACCTCACACACAACCTGCGGACACTCAGGCAGAAACAGATGTAGAAGTCAAAGAAAGAAGGTCAGGGGAAGACTGTGAAAATGAATTTGATGATTCAGATCTGGGAAGTCATTAATCATGTCCCTCTGGTTTTCTTCATATTTGTGGCGTTTGTTTGGCCAAACGCTGATGTGCTCTGATATCCCCACAGCCTCTCAGCAGCTGCTTGCTTTAATAATTCAGTCAAACTGGGCCTGGAGAATTCATACAACCCCCCCCCCCCCCAAACAAAATGAATATCTTAACGATCATGAGAGGTCGTGACCTTTGTGTCTGTCTGTTTAAGAAGAAGTAAAGTGGCTTTGTCGAGGAGTAAGCAGGCTTACAGGCATAACAGATGGATTTTAGGTGTGTGTGTGTGTGTGTGTGTGTGTGTGTGTGTGTGTGTGTGTGTGTGTGTGTGTGTGTGAATGTGTGTG
>CALSBZ010004068.1:759706-772360 GCA_943591055.1 Gobionotothen gibberifrons
TCAGATTTGTGAACAATATTTGAGAGAAATGGTTATTTTGTGTATATAGAAAATGTTTTAGATCTTTGAGTTCATCTCATGATAAATGGGAGCAAAAACAAAAGTGTTGCATTTATATTTTTGTTCAGTGTAACTGTCTTTAATCTGATGACTTCTTCCCCCTCTGTAGGTCAGAGCGTTCGCCCCGATGAGCGGCCTGCGGCAGCTCCACCTGCAGGACAACCGTCTGACCTCTCTGCGCAGCGGCACCTTCTCCATGCTGCGCTCCCTGGAGGTCCTCAACCTGGCCGGGAACCAGATCAGCGACATGGAGATGGGCGTGTTCAAACCGCTCACCAGCATGTCCCTGCTCAACCTGGCCGACAACAACATGACCACGGTGTACTTCAAGACGTTCCTCGGCATCCACTCCTACAGCACGCACATCCTGCTGGAGGAGAACCCGTGGAACTGCGACTGCGACCTGCAGAGAGTTTTCCGGAAGCTGCGCAGCGTCCAGAGGCTCTTCCTGGACGACTACTACAACCTGACCTGCGCTGAGCCGCCGGTGCTCAGAGACTACCGGCTGATGGACGTGGACACGGAGCTGTGCCTGGCAGAGACCGTCACCGTGCTCATCATCACCTTCACTGTGGTGACCACCTTGCTGGCCGCCATGCTGATGGGCGAGAGGAAGAGGAAGAAGAAGAAGGAGACGACGCACTGGACGCAGCAGGGCGAACATTCGGAAGAGTCTGACCACTGAATCTGTCTATTTAAGTTTCTTATTTTCTGGCATTCTAGCAATATTTCCAGAAAACTGTTGCCCCAGTAAATATCTCAGGAACATCTGCATGGATAGAGATTTTCAATTCTAAATTCATTTGTCTTATTTCCCACATGCCTCACACCAAAAATAATCTGAAAAAGCTTCTAAAAAACCATAACTGTAGAGGAACGATCTGCTGCAACATTTTCTTTTAAATGCAATGTATATTTCCACTGCTTTATTAGTGCAAAGGTTTTATTTTCTCATCTTAAATGTTTGAATCTGTATATTTTAGTTATGTGTATGCATTGTGGTGCATTTACATTATGTTTCTGATGTGACAATGACTTTGTTAAACATTAAATAGGTGTTTAATGTGACATTTTAGTGACTTTAAAAGATACTTTTTCAACACAACATTTTGAATGAGTCTTTAGCAGCCCCTGCAGGTCAAACAGATGCATTGCTTTTACAATTGGATGACATTAGATTTGATAGATGTAGCTTTAAATACATTTAATGTTTATTATTACTATTAATGAACTTGCTTTAATATAACCATTATATCACTCTTGGGACATATGCTTCAGTGGTAAGTTTATTTTCATTTTTCTACTCTACTTTTTTTTACAGTGTTATCTGTGCAAAGTGATTTTAAACGGAATTACTGGAATGTCTTCAATATGTTTTCATAATGATTGATGGAAGTTCCCCCTTGAACAGACATGCTGGAGCCCCTCAGGCGGAGTCTCATTGCTGCTTCAAAGTGAGAGGATTTAGTACGGAAGGGGACCGGATGTTCACAAAATAAAAGCCTAATATATATTTGATATAGGGATGTATTAGCTGTTTTTATCATCAGTTATTCATGCAATTATTTCATTTATCACCCAATTCATTGTTTGTTCTGAAAAAAGCGAGACATGTAGTTTTAGAAAGCTCAATTGGACGATCGAAGTGTTTTTTATTTCAAAATAAATCAATTTTTTTATTATATACCACAGATTATTGGCATATATGGCATATTTTATTTATTTTATATATTGTTTGTGGTCAAATACGATTTCTATATTAGCTAATCACTTCCACAAATAATTACATCAGCTCTAATTGTATTCAAATATTTAGGGGTGGACAGATGTGCTTATTACAGGAAATACTTGTTTTTTTTACATTTAACTGAAGGAAATACATGTAAAATAAATTAAATGTAGTATAATGTGCAGCCACTTGAAACAAACATGTAACAATTAGTTCATTTAGATAAACATCCTTCGACATTTTCAAATATAATGTGATATAATCATAACAATGGCTTTTATTTTGTATGGGTTCGCCGGAAGTAGTAAACATCCAACGTGGCGGACTTGATTGTCGGAGGACAGGTGGGAGCTCCGGTCTGACGAGCTGCTGTTGTTCCCAATACAAAGAGAGCAGAGCCGGAGAAACACTTCACATTAACGTTACAATTAAAAGTTGAATTTACAGTGTTACATTCAAACTGTATCCGCTAAATTAAAGTCGTATTTATGGCGCGTTTCGTTTGAAAAATGTTCGACAAAGGAGGGAGAAATTGAACAGAAACTGCGCAGTCATAGATTAATGGGAGCGGTAACCTGAGCAGGTAAGAACATTAATACGTTTATTGTTTAAATGTGCTGTTTTATCTTGCTTCAAGTCTTTTTAAAATACATTTGAGAGTTAAATTGAGGTCCCGAGCGGCTAAATGACAGCAGGTGCCACGTTAAGAGTGGTTAAGAGTCATTTCAAGCACGTGAAACCGGTTTCCTGTGCTTTGTTAAATTAGTGACGTCAATTTGGGCAATAAAGGTCATTTTTTGTATTGAACTGTGTTGTTTTTTGTGTGTTTTACGGGTTAAATAAGGCAGCTTTGTTCAAGATAACATATTACTTCCGCATAGGACCATCAGTGACAGTCAGTGACGGATACGCGGTTCCCAAACGTTGGTCCGCGGACCAGAAGCTGTTATTCCAGTTTGCATGTAACTTTATATTACTATTGTTTCATTTGAAAGGGGTTGATACTACAGTATACATTTACTTTTTAAATATGATTTAAACATTTCTAAAACCCGACATTATTAGATATTCCTATAAATATGCCAGACTTATCAAAGAGGCTTTTTTTTCATCTGTAATCCCTGGACAGATGTTGTCTCCTTAAAACACATTTTATTTAAGTTAATAAAACTGCATTATTCAAATAGACCTGATCTGATGTGGTTTGCATAACTAAAGGTGGGTAAATTATGGTTTCAAATATGTTAAAGTGAATTTTAAAAAGTGTAACTATAGATCATACAATATAGTACTATAAAAATGTTAAAAGATTTGGATGTCTGTTTGTTTTATTATTAGGTATTCTGTTAGGGACAGTAAACATCCCTTAATCACAAAGTTAATTAGCACTAGAGGACCCTATTATCATGTTTCCATGACATACTTTTGTTCTGACAGAGCAGACAGAACACATTTAGCCTGATTTGGTTACTGAGTGATGGTGATGCTCCATCCTAATTTCCTTATCTTCCAGATATGCCAGCTGAAGACAAGGTTGCCATCCTGACGGAGGATGAGGAGGATCAGAAGAGGAAGTATGTGTTGGCCGAGCCCACCGAGGATCATTCGGCAGGTGCTTCTGAGACGCCACCGCAGACCTCGGTCTCTCAGCCGGAGCAGCAGCTGGCCTCCTCCGACTCCATCGACTGCTGCGAGAGGATGTGCCTCCGCATCAACATGCGCCTCCTCATCTCCAAAGTATTCTACTTCTTCTTTTACGCCGCCTACGGCTCGCTGCACCCTCTGCTGGCGTTGTACTACAAGCAGCTCGGCATGTCGGCCAGCCGCAGCGGGCTCCTCGTCGGCATCCGCTACTTCATCGAGTTCTGCAGCGCCCCGTTCTGGGGGGTGGTGGCCGACCGCTTCAAGAAAGGGAAGGCCGTGCTGCTGTTCTCTGTTTTCTGCTGGCTGGTGTTCAACTCCGGCATCGGCTTCGTCAGACCAGCGGCGATGATGTGCGTGGAGATAAATCCTGCACCTGTCACAACGACGACTACCGCGACGGCTTCCACGACTCTCCCGCCTGGTAACTTCACCAGCGGCTCCACCAACCGCAGCAGGAGTCGGCGGAGTTTTCTGGACCAGTCCGGGCTTGTCAAGATGCTAGACTCTTATTTTCCCGTTTCCCACAGAGACAAGCGAAGCGTAGACGCCAACGTCACTTCAGCTCCTTTCAACATCACGTTAGCTCCTTTTATTCCGGCTAACACCACCCAGCTAACGCCTAACACCACCCGCCCCACCACCACAAGCACCACCACAACCTCCCCTGCTCCAACCAAAGCCAAGGAGTATGAGCCCATCTACAACCAGGACCAGGTGGAGAGCCTCTTCTTGCTCATCCTGCTCGTCATCATCGTGGGCGAGTTCTTCAGCGCCCCCACCCTCACCATCGTGGACACCGTCACCCTGCAGTACCTCGGGAAGGCCCGTGACCGCTACGGCCTGCAGAGGATGTGGGGCTCCCTGGGCTGGGGGCTGACCATGCTGCTGGTGGGCATCTGGATCGACCACACACACCTCATACCGGTGATCGAAGGCCTGGGCTGCACGGTGCCCGATTTACGCAACTACCAGATCGCCTTCATCGTCTTCGGCGTGATGATGACCGTTGCGTTCATCGTCGCCACACAGTTTTACTTCGAGGACGGCAGCGAGTACCAGCAGGAGGTCCCAGAGGCGGTGGTGGAGGACAGCCCCAGGTCCACTCCCGAGGAGCAAACTCCCAGCAGCCCCGGCACCAGCGCTGCTCAGGAGTTCCACTACAGCGACCTGCTGAGGCTCCTCAGCAGCGTGCGCTACAGCTCCGTGCTCTTCGTCGCCTGGTTCATGGGCTTTGGGTACGGCTTCGTCTTCACCTTCCTGTACTGGCACCTGGAGGACCTGCAGGGCTCCACCACGCTGTTCGGGATCTGCTCCGTCCTGAGCCACATCTCCGAGCTCGCCGCGTACTTCACCAGCCACAAGTTCATCGAGCTGGTCGGACACGTCAGGTAAAATACATACTGATTTTTATACACACAAATGTTGCAAAAGTCGTGGATTCTCTCTGAAGATCCCCGACAGAAATATTGCACACATCATTTTTTCCAAATGTAATTCGTTTTTGAAATATACCTTTTTAACTTGAAGAAACTGAACAAAATTACTTTTAATGTTCTCACTATTAAAAGATTTCTAATAACATACTGAGATCTACACATCTTAAGGAAATACAAAAAACATATACATTTGTTTTAAGTTCAATTAGATGTCATTTCAATCTTGAAAATGTTTACTGACTTCCTCAACTTGTAGCATCTTATCTGCCTTCGACACAGCCTAATATCCCCTTCTTGCTTCACACTGAGCCGTTAAATCCTCTCTGCAGCAGTGGTTAAAGTGGATGTCTGAGACAAAGCGGTCATTGATGCTCGGGGTTTCTGTCAGAGTCGCGGGCTCCAGGGACATTTGAGAGTGAGGTGTAAGATTTCAGCTCTTTTACGTCCCTACTGTGGAGTCTGAAACAGAAGAGAAAGTCCCGCTGCTGCTGGTGATATTAATACGCCTCAAATGAATCCCAAACCAAAGCCTTTTTGTTTCTTCCTGAACAGTGTGACATCACGCTATAACACTTGCACTCCTATTGGCTAGCGCTCCAACACATTCTACGTGATAGGCAATTTGTACACTAGTAATACTAAAACATTCTGCCACAAAACGTTCACTTCATGCATAAGAAAGCAGGGAATAAGTACAATTTAAAAACAGGTTAAAATGGAGAAATTAACTTCAGTCTGTTTTTCCCTTCTGTCTCAGTTTTAGGCAGTTTAGTCTTCAGAGGAAACTCACTTCCTGTTTTACTGACTGCAGGAAACAGCTTTTTAACATCTCACTTGCTGTTGTGTGAGATGTAGAATATATTTCTATTTTCGTGAGGTTAATAAGATTTAACCGTTTTTTCCAAGCGGGTCATTTATTTCATTTCGTGCATCGTGTCCTTTGTGTGCTCGGCAAACTTTCTTTGGATGAACAAACACTCAGTAATCTTGTCTTGTGATGAACAAATGTGTGGAGGGTGCAGATCCTTGTGTTTGTCCTGGGGAGAACAACACTTACATTAGACATTTAAAGACTTATATTAAATACTGCTTCCACCTCTGTTCACTGGAGAAACACTGCTTTATTAAGTCCACACGGTAATACCTGTACACCCCCTACCCTCCCTCTTCTCCTCTCAGGGTGCTGTACATCGGCCTGGCCTGCAACACGGCGCGCTACCTGTACATCTCGTACCTGAAGAACGCCTGGATCGTGCTGCCCATGGAGGTCCTTCAAGGTAACGCTGCTCCGTGGGGGGGGGGGGGGGGGGGCTAGGACCCCGCCGTGAGGACAGGAAGTGGCTATGTTTGTCCAGCAGCGCTCTTATCAGGCGGCTCGTTTCCTCCCATTGCCTCTTTCATTATCATTTATAATAATAATAATAATAATAGCAGGTAGGGCTGCACGATATATCGCGTCGTGGCGATAATCGCGTAATGCGCATGCGCAATATTCACATCGCAGGACGTGCGTTTTTGTTTTTTTGGACATGCGATATTAAGTACAGTAGGCAAATGAACTGAAACACGTCATGTTACAATTATTTTGCTGCTAGCTACAAAAAGAAAACTCGCACAGCTCTCATGTCAGGGGTACTTGAGTGAGTGACATGCAGGCTCTGCATGCACAGCAAACCACCAATCACAAGCATTCTTGATCAGATCACAGCAGGATAACTGAGCTAGCTCAGCTTGTTGCTCTGATAACACAAGATCCAGAAGTCCGTGACTAAAATCCTTCATCCGGTTAAATATTGTTTCAAAAATACCAATTGTATAGCACTAAAGTTCAAGAAAAGATGGTTTGCGGACAAAAAAAACGCTCTTTTCTTTTCATATCACAATATACTGTATATCGCAGGGGAAGAAGATATTGCAATTTCAGTTTTTTCCAATATCGTGCAGCCCTAATAGCAGGAGGCCTCACCTGAAGTGACCCATTCAATCTGCATGTTCTTCCTCTTATACCTCGGTTAAATCTGAATAAAAAAGCACAGTACACAAATGTTGTTTGATTTAATTATCTCCAATGTCCATCTAGAATAAAAAATCCTCTTTAAAAAAAACAGAGACAAACGACTTATATAATTATAAATATTTAGGTAATCACGTAGGACTTATTTGAACAATGCATGATGTTTTTAAAACGCATAATATATAAGTGGAGAAATCCAACTAAAGAAGATAAATGGCAAACTATAGTTGATGATCAGTGGGATGAACTACTGCAGGAGTTTGTTTGAGATGTCCGCCCTGAGGAAACACAGACGCCTCTCTGAGTAAACAAGAGAAACGGTTCGATACTTCAGCCTAAAGTTCATTGACAGTTCTGTTTTCATGGAGAGACATGTTTAAACCAGTAAAGAGTATCAGTCTTTTATTAATATAGAATGCATCGGGATTAAGATGTGGCTTTAGCAGGACATTTAACATTTCAAATAATAGTTGTGTTGCTCTCTGGTGGACAAACTGTCATGGAGTTATTTTTTCTATAGATACATTCCGAGTAGTTTTGGCCCTTTATCGAATACAATTACTGTTAAATATTGTCCCTTTTTTAATATGAATTTTAACAGATAATTTCCAGCCAAAACACTTGAAATTGTCTGTCTGTTGGTATCCTCATGGCTGATTGCACCTTTTCTAAATATCCCTGTCCCTGTGTGTCCTCCAGGTGTGACGCACGCCTCAGTTTGGGCCGCCTGCATCTCCTTCCTGAGTGCGGCGGTGCCCCCGGCCCTCAGGACGTCTGCGCAGGGCATCCTGCAGGGCCTGCACCTCGGGTTGGGCCGCGGCTGTGGGGCCATGTTGGGGGGGGTGTTCGTCAACTACTTTGGTACGACACAACATCACCGTCACGCAAAAGTGAGAAGTGTTCCACAGTTACTTACAGTTCTCCTCCCGTTTGCTTTGCAGGCGCTGCGGAGACGTTCAGAGGCATCGGCATGGCCTCCCTCGTCATCCTCCTCATCTTCTCCCTCATCCAGTGGCTCTCCGCGGAGAACGAGGACAAAGGTCGGTCATTTTCTCTATTTCTTTTAGCGGACAAAGCTACTTTTTTGATATTGCAGACTTTTCTATATAAGTGAAATAAATACTACCAAACCTTATGAAATCTAAATCTTTGAGACATTCAGTGAGTTCCTTTCTGTCTCTGTAACATGTCCTCTCTCCTTTTAGACGATAAGATGTTGGCGGAGAACATCCCGGTTCCCTCCAGCCCGGTTCCCATCGCCACCATCGACCTGGTGCAGAACCAGAGCGGCACGGGCAGCCCAGCGCTGACCCGCCCCCCCGCCGGGCTGCCCGTGAAGAAGACCAAACACCAGGAGGACCAGGAGGACGTCAGCAAGCCGGCCTGGGTGCTCTCCGGCGCCCCCTGGGTCACCGTGGCCTTCGCCATCGTGCAGATCAGTGAGATGATGAAGATGAAGATGACGAAGAACCGTGCGCCGCCATCAGAGACTCAACCGCTGCAGGTGAATCAATAAATACAAACCATGTTCAGAACTACATTTTAAAAAGTAAAGAGTTTTACCTAAATCAGCCAGTGTCCTTTATTCACAAAATATTCAATAATATTGCAGAACTAGAGTTAAAGAGTCCAGAGTTTTGTGTTTTTAACCTAAAGTAGAAGGTTCTTTCCAAAGTACGGTGTCCAAGGTAGGATAAAAACTACAAAACACAAAACATATATTCAAAATATATACAGAAATATGGCCTGCTTATACTCTCCTCTGGTATATTTGTGTTTATTGAGCTGGGACTAACTATATAACTATACTTTTATATCTTTGAGAATCTGGGTTGGATATTTTTCTTTATTTTATTACATTTCATAACAAATTATTATTGATTCATCTCCTAAATAAACAGATTAATCAATAATAAAAAAGGTTATATCCTGGTGTTTCCTCCTCATATTATACTACTAATAATAATACTAATAATGCCCTTATAATGTGTGTGTGATACTTTAAAGTGTGTGTATCAGGATGTCTCTTGAACTCACACTAACCTCATCTCTCTGCCACTTCCTCCCCTAACCGACTGCTCCCACACACACACACACACTCTCTGAAGAAAGGTGAGACGTTTTTTGCGTGCGAAGGTCAATGGAAAATTACTGTGTGTTTGTGTGGGGAGGGGGCGTCCTGTGTGTGTGTGTGTGTGTGTGTGTGTTGATGGCATGCGTTGACTCATCTGTAACTTTGTGTGTGTGGTATGTGGGCGTGTATATGCATGCATACGTGTTTGCGAGTCTCCCACGAGTCTCTCTCATGACGCAATGTGAGGTGCATGCCCTAATTCCCCACGTTCATGTGACCCCCCCGACCCCACCCTCGTCCTCCTGTCAGCCATGTTGGATTTCCTCCTGAAGATGGACAGGCAGAGTAGCGCAGCAGAGAAGTTAGAAGAGAAGGGAAGTGTGTTTTATATATATATAAGCTAGTCTAGTTAGCACTGAGATAGATACAAGATGCTAACGGTTAGCAGAGCTGGAATGTAACTAAGTACTTTTACTTAAGTAGTACTTTGACATGATTTTATTTTCCTCCAGTGTTTCTATTTACTAGTTTTCTTAGCTAGCTATTTCTTAGCTTGAAGATGATTTTCAAAATAAAAGCCCGCCCGTGTTGCAGCTTGTTGTTACTGTTTGTTCCTCTCGTTGCCAGGTACCTAATGAGCAGGCGTCGCCCGAGTGCGAGGCGGTGTCGTTGCCGCACAGAAACCCGTGTGATGACGGCACAGAAACTCCCACGCAGCCAGACACCACCCGCCCCAAAGCACCCACAGACTCTAACGAGGACAAAGACCAAACGCACCCTTTCTCACCCAGAGGAGAGGAAAACCCAGCCTTCACAGGCGAAAACACACACTGACTTTTCATTAGAGACGATTTCATTCACACACAGCTTTAATGTGTATTTATTACTGCGGGTACTTCTTAGAAATGAGTCAGTATCTTGGAAAAACGTATTTATTTGGATTTAATGTTGCAGAAAATATCCTTTAAATTTTGAAACGAGTAGCTAATACTGCAACTACTTTTTTAACATGGGTTGTTTTTGCAAAGTTTGTTTTGATGGAACTGGAGGTGCGCTTGTTTGCATTTGCCCCTCAGAGGTGATCAAATCCAACTCACCCTGTGCACTGTTCCATCTGCCCTTTACCGGTGGAGTGTGAAGGAAATTCCTTCAAAGTTATTTATAAACGAATTGACTTTAAAGAGTGATGAAATCTGACCAAAAGGGGATTTAATCCAACATGTGTATCGTAAAGTAACATGAACCAACCAGGAAGTTAGGTAAGAAATTACCAACAATGGAGGTTGTTATCTGGCACAAATTACAAGATTCAAGAGATCTTTTAGTTTCAAACCGTTTGCACACGGCAGTACGTGCAAATAAATATACAATATTAGTACAACTTAGCCACGTTAGAGAAAAAAAAAGGGTATAAAATACGATTTAAAATGTGGATTAACAAAAAACTAAATTTAGAGGTAGAAATAGTTTTTATATACTTTTGGGGAAATATTTGGTCAAATAATTGTATTTTCTAAAGTATTACGCCTTAAATCCAGCTCTTAAATCCTGCTATGATATCCTTTTAATATATTTAATTATTGTTAAGTTTTGTTTGCAGAAGTGCTTTTTCCCTTGCAGGAATCGAGCACATTTCCGTGGCCTTTTGGGTAAAATAGGTGTTACATTTGTTTCTAATTGCAGGTTTAGATGACAGGAAAAATGGATTCGCATCTCTTCCCCTTTTTGTTTCAGATTCCATCACTTCTCTAAAAAAACCGATCCACTTTTAATACTGAAGAAGTGCCTCTTAATCATGGTTATTGTTCTCACTTATTATTATAAGATGTCATGCAAGGATCCCTTTACTGCACTCCTCCAGACAGATCCGTCACTGAGGCTCTTTTTAATATTTTTATATTGAAGCTGCCAATAGCCGACACACTATATTTACCGTCTTTGTTTTCCTTTCTCCTGCCAAACAATTAGCCAGTGTTCTTTGTTTCAGTGTCGTCTGGATTGAGAAGCCTTCAGAAACAGAGCTACATGAAGGAAGCCAGGGTTTCTTTTCTTGTGTAAATGAAATGATGAAAGGAGGTTTTACCCTCTAATGCAGTATCTGTATCTTTATCGCTTTGGTTAATAACATTATTAAATATTTATCTCACTAGTACACTCCAGATGTGTTTGTTTACTCCCCTCATGTGGTACGATTTGAGACATTTAGAATTCAAACGGCCCTAATTTGCCTCAATTTAAAAGTGATTTTCTAAACTACAAGATCTAAATACTTTTACCGCCGCCAACAATAAATAGTTTTTTTAATTATTGCATATCTTAAAAGTAAAACCTTAATTATTAAACTACCTACTAAAAATAATCATTTCAAATTATCAGGAAAAGTACCTTTTTTATATATTACTTTTGACGCAGTTTGAGAAATCAGCCACTTGATGGCAGTAGCGTTTTAGTGCTATGGATTTATGGAGTCTTAAATGGACTGAACCGCCTCTCTATATTTGAGTGTGTGTGTGTGTGGAGGGTTATTGAGGTCGTGGTGCGCCTGCTACTGATGGGTGTGTGTGGGAGGACAGTAATAGGCTTCCTCAAAAACTAGACTGTCGTAAAAAAAGAAAATCAAAACCATCTTGGCACACTCAGCCTGTCTGATATCCTTCGAGACGTCCCTGCTTTTATTTTATTTTTGTCTTAAATAATGAACAGAATAATAATGTTGTTGCAAGAACACGAGCTGCGACACTTTTTAGATTTAAACAACACAGAGGGTCGAGAAAAAAATGCTTTTTATTCCCTAAAATTGCAAAACTGACCTATACAGATGTTTCCAATTACTGGAACAAATCATATTAATTATTTAATTGTCTTACTTGGGACATGAGGACACTCAGATATTACTCAGACAGTCTTGTTCCTGATTAAATCATCAAGTCAATAATCATAATTGCTCTTTTATTTAGTTTTTAACTATATCAAAACTATATCAGGACGTTGGGACTTAATTTTAGTAGCAATAAAAGCATATTTAAATAATTTCCCACCATCTTCTTGCTTTTCTCTCTGCCTTTTGCTTAAGTAGTAGATTTAAATGACACAGAGGGTCGTGAAAAATAGGCTTTTCATTCCCTAAAGTGCTCTAAGAATGGCAGCACTCACCTACAGATGTTTCCAATTACTGGAACAAATGGTATCATGGTTGTTAATTTATTAAGTGCATTGCTTGTGAGTGCTTAGATCATGTAGAAAAATAACAAAAGTCATTATCATAGTTATGTTAATTCGTTTTTAATATAAAAACGGTTGCAAAAAAGGATATTTTCCTTTTTGTATTATTTCCTTTGACCCAATGCACCAGATGTGCTATGCCACATCCTCCACACCTGAGCGTTAAAAGCATACTCA
Organism: Gobionotothen gibberifrons; assembly: GCA_943591055.1. Lineage (NCBI taxonomy): Eukaryota > Metazoa > Chordata > Actinopteri > Perciformes > Nototheniidae > Gobionotothen > Gobionotothen gibberifrons. Next base: position 772,063 of record CALSBZ010004068.1, read on the forward strand.
TCGGATGCTAATATCTCATAAATGGCATTTTCACAATGTAGTCCATTTTGTTCCCTGATTAGCATCCTATTAAAAAAGCATGACTGTTATTATAATAAGTCGTTCTTGCCCAGATACAACCTGAGGCTATTTATAGTTTCACTCGTCCAGCGCTGATGGAGAGACCTGAGGAGGCGATCTGTTGAATCAAAGTGATGAGATGGACTCTCCGGAGACGTCTGGGTCCATTTCTGGTAGAAAACCAGAATGACCAGGGTATATTGCCTACTACAGGGTATATTGCCTACAGGGTATATTG
>CALSBZ010004068.1:785246-800017 GCA_943591055.1 Gobionotothen gibberifrons
CACACACACACACACATACACAGGAGTTCACACTGCAGCTAATTATAGGCATTCAATTCACACATTGGCGCTTTATTGTGGAAAGACCAGCAGAGAGAACCAGCAGTGACAACCTCTGTTTGCTGCAGTGTTGTTTTTCTCTTAGAATTTTTAGGAAATATTGAACTAAATTCCTCAAGACCAAACATCAAGTTGTACTTATACTTTTACTATCCATGTTATGTCTAAGATATAAAGTTCCTTTTAGAAGAAAGCTTTTCTATGTGAATGCAATATAGGTATTTATTTTGGGAACTGGATTTAGGAAATATAGATCTTTTAGCCCCCCCCCCTAAATCTGCTTATATTTAACGTTTCTGCAGATATAACTTACATTTGACCAAATATGATTCTGCTTATTGATTCTTCATGTTATCTGGCCCTCAATTTCATCTTTTGTCTCTTAATTTGAGTTAAATAAGCTTTAATAAATGATATTTTTGTCATAAATCATGAGATAAGATGCACATTTTCCAATTGTTTCAGCTTGGGTCAGTTTCCCCATCAATGCTGCGCGTAATGAACTTCCTTCCACTTGCATGACATTATTTTCCCACAGTGATGTATGTCTTATCATTTTCTTATACAGCACTCACTGGTTTTTGTCAACCAGGTTATTACAGTAATTCATTCAGCAGGTTGATCCACTTAATTGTATTCTACTTATGTGTCTCTAGCCCTCTACTGTGACATGTCTCCATGCTTTAATGTTCAAAAAGCTCTTTATTTCTCTCATACTGCCTGTCCTGCAGCACCTCTTTTCACCCTCTGTCTGAAACAAGAGCCCAGTCTGCTCTGATTGGTTAGCTGGCCGGCTCTGTTCAACCGCTCAGAGATGTCCCGCACCTTAGCCTATCACGTACAATGTGTTGGAGCGCTAGCCAATAGTTTACATGCACGTAAACCTATAACACAGTGCAGGCAAGCCCCTTCAAGCTGTAGAGCTAAAACGTGTCAGTGTACATTATTTAGAGTTGAACAACGGAACATGGGAGGTGTTGTTTTGTGAACGCTAACAAAGGAATCATTGTTTACACTCTAAGTGATACTCATTTAGCTTCAATTATGGATCTTGGGAACACATTTCACTTTTTTTTTTTAGAAAGAAAGATGAGAGACTTAGATCCGTAAAACATGTCCGCTTTGTAAAGATTTTTGCCAAAAGCTTTATTAGCAACAGCAATGTGTGTTTGTAGATGACATACAAGTCTTCTTTTAGTCCCCTCAGTTGTCATTTTGTGGAGTAAAGGCCTGCCTGGCTCTCTGCGCCTATTCTGGGCGAGGCAGCCCTCCACCTACACATCCTGCAGGGGTGGAGAGAGGCATGTGGTCCTCGGACTGCCACTCCTCTGTTAGCTCGGCCTCCGCACAGCCTCACATGCACATAGGAAGAGTGGAAAACAAGCCTCCACTTCTTGCCTCTCCTCACATTTTAAGGTGGCAAGCGACAAGTCTTTGGCACAGAGTGTTTCTTTGCTTTGTTCGGGGTGCAGAGTGAATGACAGCGAGGATAAATACTCATCTGGCAGAAGAGAAAAAGTTTATTCACAGGGTGCTGCATATGTGGAGCGAAAAACAGGAGATAAAAGATGTTTTCAAGCACAATATTGGCATAAAGTGCTGTGAAAGAATTCTAAATGAGCCGAGTAAAAAGCAGCTTTCTCCTCTTTAACCCCGTGCACCTGCAGAGAGTCGCTTTATCCCACACATTACATCTAAAAATGTAAAGCGCTCTGTAAAGATCAAATGCAACCTGTGCATACACCTGCTGAGGCCTGATAAACTGCAATCAGGCACCTGCCAGGAAGATATGCACAGTCCCAATATAAATCATGTAAATCATGTAAATGTGGCTCTATGTCTGTGATTGAGGCGCAGCATCAGGTGAGAGAGGAGATTAGGACTTAGAATCCACACATACATTCTCAGACTAAGCTTTATTTCCCCCAAACACAGGGATCTATTCATATATATAATGTATATACTGTTATAATATTTTTATTTTAAGGAATTAATCTAAAATTAAAATAAATTAATTGTATAAAATGTTTTCATATTGTACAACAATTAAGCCAACAATAAATATGTATAACGTGTATTAAAAAAAGAAAATGAGAGGGGGAGGGGGGTGGGATCTGGGGTGTTTGCAACTTATTGTCATAAATGTCAGACATACTGTATTTGTGAAAAACTGAAAAATAAAGTTGTTTTTTAAAAAAAAGAAAATGATGATGATTAAATAATAATGTGCCCCCCCTTCAGGTATGGCGGCCGTGCTGCCGAGGACCCTGGGCGAGCTGCAGCTGTACCGCATCCTGCAGCGGGCCAACCTGCTCTACTACTACGAGGCCTTCATCCAGCAGGGAGGTGACGACGTGCAGCAGCTGTGCGAGGCGGCCGAGGAGGAGTTCCTGGAGATCATGGCGCTGGTGGGCATGGCCAGCAAGCCGCTGCACGTGCGCCGCCTGCAGAAGGCACTGCGGGACTGGGTCACCAACCCGGCCATCTTCAACCAGCCGCTCAGCTCGCTGCCCGTCTGCAGCATCCCCGTCTACAAGCTGCCCGAGGGCTCGCCCACTCTGCAGGACCGCGCCGCCAGCGCCAAGATGCCCAAAGCGGCCTGCTCCGACCCCGGGAAGCTGGACGTGGCGCGGGACAAAGTGTCTGCCGGGTCCCCCCTGCAGGGCGGCAGCGACGCCCGCTTCTGGTCGGGCCACAGCAACGACAGCGAGCACAGCCTGTCGCCCTCTGACCTCGGCTCGCCGTCCTCCCCCAGGGACGCCTTGGAGGCTCTGGACGCCGCCGCCGTGCAGTCCGTCCTGGAGTGTGTGGACAGGATGGCCCCGGGACTCCCCAAGGCAGACTTAGCCGAGGTGAAGGAGCAGCTGAAGAACAACAAGAAGATGGCGAAGATGATTGGACACATCTTCGAGTTGAGCGACGACGAGCCGCGCAGGGAGGAGGAGATTCGGAAATACAGCGCCATCTACGGGCGCTTCGACTCCAAGAGGAGGGACGGGAAACACCTGACGCTGCATGAGGTTAGACACTCAAAGATGCTTTATAAAAATGGATTGTCCCTAAGAGATCCTCGTGGTCTAACTGTTTTGAATCGTCCACAGCTGACGGTGAACGAGGCGGCGGCGCAGCTCTGCATGCGGGACATGGCTCTGCTCACGCGCCGGGACGAACTCTTCGGGCTCGCACGGCAGATCTCCAGAGAGGTCACCTACAAATACACATACCGCACCAGCAAGTGAGCAACACTTTCATTATGATACTGTGCTTGACTTCTTAAATAATAAATAATTAAGTAATAAAGTTGCTTTAGTAAGAAGTCCTAAAGTGTGTCCTGTTATCTGTGCAGGTCTCGCTGTGGAGACAGAGACGAGCCGTCCCCTAAAAGGATTAAAACAGAGGTAAGGTGAATGAAGTGAAAGTCTGTATGTGTGTTAGATATGCAGGCTTGGTGTTACTGAACGCAGGGGTTTGAGCCTTTGGACCATTCACTTCCACTCAAACCTATATAACCCTACCGGAAAGGGAAAACCCTAAAAGACACAACGTTACATGTGTGTGTGTTTGTGCAGCTTTCTGAAACAAAGCCACCTCACAGCGCTCCTCTCCTGACACACTTGGCTCTGAGACTTTTCTTTAAACTCTGAATGGCTCCTCTTTCTCTTTGCGGAAGCGCTGATTTAAAACATGTGGAGGTTGTGAACTCTGCAGGGACTCTAAACAAGACAAAGAGCCGACACCTGCTCACAGAGAAAATACTCCGAGCTCCCAACAGAGGGACGCGTGCCAAAACTCTCCGAAAATCTAAAAAGAAAACCACTTTATTGTTTTATCAAAGACTTCACTCATTCACATCAGAACACGCTTTAAAAAAGAAAGCATGTGTCATATGTGTTGAAATAAAGCTTGTCCTCACGTCAGTTAAAGTCACAGAAACTTCAGAAGCAATCACCCTCAAATCTGACCTAGAATCTGCTTCTCTCCTCTTCCTGTTAAATTCTGAAAAATAATAATGATCCGGTATTTCTTCCGTCTCTTCAGGAGAACTTCTTTGACATCCAGGAGGCGCTGCAGGCGATCCACATGCGGCAGGAGATGCTGAGGGAGCAGCTGGCCTGCGCCAAGTCCAAAGGAGAGGAAACCGTCGGCCGAAATCTGCAGGTAAGAACAAATAGACCCAACTGAGGCTGGGCGATGTAGTTCTTTGGAGTATAATTAGGGGAACTAAGTAGTGCAATATCAAAATGAGAGGCTTATTAATATTGTTAACTTATTTTAGGCATATCCAAGAGGCTTTTAAAAATGTGATGTCACGTGCTGTTTGAAAAGGATTCCCAGCGACACATGGCGACAGATCTCCCTGTGAGCAGATGTTAGTGGCAGCAGGATCCAGTTTGATCCCAGTATTGTTTCCTCATTGGTTTTCCAGGGCCCCTGCTTCTGTGGCGTGTTCCTAATTAGAGAGTGTGGGAGGGGAACTCATTACCAAGACAACATGTTCATGTGACCTTCACTTCTTGATATGGGAAACATGCTGTCTCCTGTTGGCACCTGCTGCTGCTACTCATGTTGATGTTAAAGGGGTTTCTTTTCCTGTATATAGGTGTAGCTTTGAGTGCATATAACTGGTCTCCAAAGTGTTCCCTCCAGAGCCAGTTTCTCTCCCCCCCCCTGGCCCGTATTGTTTCATTTCTTCTGCAGTAGTTTCTGACTTGCTAACAAGCGGAAATAGAATAAGAGAAGTTTAAAAATAACTGCGTGAACCAGACACATAAAGTTTTAAATATGATGTGTGTTTCCTCCAGATGCAGCTGGAGCGTCTGCTGGCGCGGCAGATGGAGATCCTGCAGGACGCGGCGGTGCAGGAGCGCCTGCAGGCTCTGGACTGGAGGATCCCCCCCGCCGCCTTAAAGTACCTCAACGGCGCTCACAACACCAACGGAGCCGCCGGCGACGCCAGCAGAGACAACCAAGGTACGAGAGGGAAAACTCCTTTAAATCACGAGACATTTTAGTGCATCTAAAGACAGAAAAATCATCGCACAGAAACAAATTGTAATGTCAGAAATGTCTGAAAGTCTTCTGATAAATCATAAAGTCCCCCTTGTTTGTTGTTTGTCATGCCCTACCGCTCCAATCAGGAACCCCCCCCCCCCCCCCGGGGGGGCCGGATCCCTAAAATGACTCCTGTTTTTTTTGTTTTAAAGAGTGTGTCATGTCAGTAAAGCCACGGATGTGTGTGTGTGTGGATTAAAAAACAACACCTATGGGTGCTGACTGTCACTCTGAAACAGAAGGAGAAGCGAGGCATCATTATTCAGGATGTGATTCTCCTGCGGGCCTCGTCTCATTTTCATCCCTCTCCTCCCTCACACACTCCCGACAGCTCATTATATCGCTGTTCCCACAAATCCCACAATGCACCTGTAATTATCACGCCCACGCCTGTTTACCTCCAGCCAGTTGCCTGGAGGGGGGCGTCTTTCTCTCTCTCTCTCCGACTCTGTCTCTCTCTCTCCTCCCCCTCTTCTTCTCGCTCCTTCCTCCTCCCCTGTCATTTCTTCTTCTTCTTCTTCTTTGTCCTCTGCATGTCCTTACCTCCTTCGTTGTCCCCTGTTTTTCTTAAATGTCATCCCGTATATTTGCCCCCCCCCCCTGCCTGAAACGCTGCATTGGACTCCTTTGTTTACTTCCTTGACATAGTGACATCCCTATGGAGCACATTTCTATCGGCCAGCGCTCCAACACATTGTACATGATAGGCTAATGGGCGTGACTTCTCTAAGAGGTTGACCAATAAGCAACAGCTAAGGATAACACTCTAATCTGGGAAACAAGTGTGCATGAAAACACAATACAAATCTGTAAAATACGTAGAGGATGTTCAGTGAAAAATTTAAAAAAGCTGACGGAGAAGAAATAACCCTGCTTGTGTCGTGTGTTTCTGTCTCAGACGAACGACCAATCAACCTGCGCGTGGTCAGTCAGAACATGCAGGAAGGAGACCTCCCATTGGGCAAGCAGCTAGCCAATGAGCTGAAGCGCCATCACAACCACAACCACAGCAACACAGACGACAGCAAAACACCAGCAACAGGTGAGTGACGCCAGGGAAAACAGAACAGTAAAACCATACAGGCTTTTAGACTGATGATGAATAAATCGTGAGTCATTCCTTTTTGTCTTCCCTCTTCAGAAAACGGGACGTCGCAGCGAGCGTGCAGCAACGCGGAGAAGAAAACCATCAAGTCAGAGCCGGAAGACTCCACATAGTGCCTCCCGCCTCGCCCCCCCACCACCCCACTCACATCTGACAGTATGCAGTTATTACCCATCAATAGATACTAAGCAAGCACAGCCACAGTAGAGCCTTAACAACCAATGTTGCCTCATGAAAAGCATTTATTTTTCTTTATTTTGTAATTTTGTTTTGTTCAAAGAGAGAGTTGTGTCTGTTATTATACACGTAATTTAAGAGTGATCTGTGTGTATACCTCGGCCTGGTGTTTTTTTATATATGTGTTGCTTTCTTACAGGGGCTGAGTCTGACCCCAAACGTAGACTCAGAGGTGAGATTAAGTTGTTCTGTTCAGCGGGAAGACTTCATATGACTACCATGTAGCCAAAGTCGTAAAGCCTTCAAAATGAAGCTGCCGATGCTGCCAATATTCAGTTGTATTCCTAAATATTTCAAGTATCTGGGTTTTTTTTCCTCAGATTTGTGTTGCTAATAGTACTGTAGAGATGTCTTGATAACATTTGATAGACTGGCACAAATTGTTACTTCATTTTGAGATTTTTTGCAAAAGCTAGCATCCCAATTAACACTTCATTTGTATGACTTTGCGAGGCATTTCTATTTATTCTACAGATGTTACAAGAAATACCCAAAGATTTAGCAGCATCTGAAATGATTTCCCTGAGTCACCCTCCGTCCTCTGAGCCTCTTTCTCCCAAATCTAACTTATTTATTTGTACTGTAGAAGTTTCAAAGTACTGTATAGGGAGATTGAGTTCAGATTCAGCCCCTTTAGCAGGTTTGTCTTTTTGTCGTTCACTTCAAACGGGAGCAGGGGACAGGTGGGATTTTAATCCCCTCCTCTTCTGTGTATATTTCCGGAAGGTAATTTAAGAGCAAGATGTATAGGAGCTGTTGTGGAGAAACAGCAGGGGACCTCTGCCATCCGCCTGGGTAGGATGGCATGCCGGAGGCCGAGCTAATTGCTTCATTTAACTTTGTAATTTACAAAATCACTGCTGTAGAAGGGAAACCACACATCTGCAAACACATTATTTCAGAAATAGACATGCCTGCGGGTTTTAGAAACGATGTTAGGTCGTAAAATCCAACTTGTATGTCAAATATTAAGATTGCAGGTATGTGGTTTTTGCAATAACAGCAGAAAAAAAAGCAAGTCAATTGCTGCCCGGGTCTGTAAATAGTAACAAATAGTGCTAGCCTAATCTCTCCACCAGTTCGTAACTTTGTTGTAGATTTTCGGTGTCAATACAAGTGTTTATGTATAAGCAAAATCAAGAAAAACTTTAAGTGTCCATTGAGGAAAAAATAGTGTCTGGTATATAAAAACACTTTACATGATGATGATGTTGGTTAGCCTTAGCTCTTAACAGTGTTTATCCACCTGTGATGGCCATCAGTGCTTATTTCAGAGTTTTTGCTGTTTAAAGGAAAACAAATGAGTGTTTCTATGTGTTCATCACGCCGTGTAAATACGTCTCTTCTCCTGCAGATAGATTAGTCCCACTCTGGCAGACCAATGCAATATTTATGTGAGTAATAAGTCTATTATGTGGATCCATCTCTTTGTCATGTGCTCAGTAACTGTACGTCTGTCACAAATTACATGTGGCGGTGTTTAAAGACATCTTCATGGGGGTTGTTCTGTTCCAAGCAGCCACTATGACGAGGATTTTAAAGCTAAGCTAGCTGGTGGATTCTGGGGGAAATCGTATCGACCTCGTTAGCGTGCGAAGTCTCCGAGAATAGCCCTGCCGTGTCACTGATCCCCTCCTCACTGTTTATTGTAACGTGATAGATTAGGCTTCACCTAGTTATGCACCTGTTTTTTAAACACTAATATATTTTATTTGTTATACAGCACATAAACATTAAACTTTATTTTTTTGAACTCTATTGTGAGGTGCTTTCTGTGATCTATAGAGGATGTAACATAATAACTTTGCCTTTCCTCCTTATTCTTCTTCTTCTTCTCCTTTAAGTCGGACCAGCTTCCTTTTAAAGGAGTTTCTCTGTCTCCTGTTTGTGTTCTTCTTCTTCTTGTGTTTTTTCTGCTGTTGCATTGAGATGAATCCCTGCGCAGGCCCATTTGCATCAGCGTCACATCGACACATTGTGAAACTGGCTGATGACTCACTCTGACGCAGGTCCTTTTTTCACATACTTCCCATCATCCTCCCTCCTTCTCACTCACACACACATATATACACACATCCCCCCCTCTCCTCCTCCAAGTCACTGATGATGATGTGTTGCCCCGGTAACGCCTGGATGTGGGCGGCTCCACGGGGGTGGGCGGTGGGACGCCAGCCGCTAAAGCAGCGTGGGAGGGATCTGCACCCTCGCTCTGAACAAGGAGCAGGAAGTTGATTTTTTTTTTGAGAAGGTGTGGGAGTCGCTGAATTATCGCCTCTCTCCTCCCTGCAGCTTCGTCAGGGATCGCCTTGTTTGTTTCCCTCCTTTGTTCTGTTCACAAAGATTTAAAAATACAATGAGACAGAACGGAGAAATGTGTAATGGGACTCTTGAGATTTTAGGGGGCCCAGACACAGAGCAGATATATCTTTATATTATACAGAAACATTTACCAGCCAACCCTAAAACTAATCTAACCCTGAATAATCGCAAAACATCCCACACACTCCCCCCCTGCCTGAAACGCCTCCATTGGAATCCTTTGTTTACTTCCGGAACATAATGACATCACTACGGAACACTCATGCCCCAACACACGCGGATATGACGATCACTAACCAATGCATCTGTGCCTCTTTTAACACTATTATAAAATTAGGATAAAAGAAAAATAGTTACAATGTGAACTCTTGTAAAAAACAACAATCTACAAGAACATTTAGTTGGAAATCCCCTTAAATCCTTGACCTTAATACATAGAAATGTGAGTTTCCGGCAGTGCATTTTTTTCCAAATGTATGTTCCAAGCAAAACATTATTTCTCAGCATGAATCCTTCTTGGAGCTCCGTGTGGGTGGAGTTTACAGAGATTCAGATAAAGTCAGATAAAAGTTGGGAACCACAGAAAAGTAAACGTACAAAATACTTTCCAGTGAGTAATCTCTAATGTAGGTCAATATTTAATACGTGGTGTCAATGTCGACCCACCCACGCTGCAAAAAAAGTTCAAAAACAAACATTAAGATCTGATTCAGAGTTTATAGGACTATTACATTTGAAAGATTTCAGGTTAGAAGCTGTATTGGTAACGTGACTTGATGAAAGCTAGACTGTTTAAGAAATGCTTTTAAAGGAAAATGTGTGTTTAATTTATATATTTTAATGTTGCATGTAGAAAAAACAAAGCTACATGCATCTAACAGGAAAAGGGGAAGCTTTAATGTAACACTTCCTGTTGTCCGTTATTTTAGGGGCCTGAGACTATTTTGGTAATCTATAATTGGTTCATCAATCTTTTCCAGTTGCTAATCTAAAAATATATCCAACCAGGAGATGGTGCTATAACTATTTTACTACAAATATGTGCAATACCAAAATAACTCACATGGTGTCAGACCAAGACCAGACATTTAAATGAACTAAAATGTATATTATTTGTGCTACTCAGTGGTTATTTATACTGACTTTAAATCACCTTATTTCACTAAAATGTTTACATTTAGACAGCAGGATATTGAGGAAATCATCATAAGTCAATAATAAGGTTGCTGATTAAGGGGCACACACTGTACCATAAGCCACTTTTTTTTATATATATATATAACTGTTAAACAAGAACGTACAATAAAGATAAGCATAAGATACTGCACAATTTATTTTCTAAAATGTTATGTTATTCAACTTTAAGGGATATTTTACTGCAATCGTCTATACATATTAGTGTATTTCTCGTAAGGTGTCCTCTCTAATCTAACATAGGATTGCTTTGGTTACTATGTCTTACTTTAATCTATCTGTTATAGATAGGAAGAATTGTACTTTATAGAAGTATTGTATAGTTATAACATTATAAAAGTACGTTTTAAATATGTATATATGTTCACAAATTGTTGGAGATAATTGAAATTACAGTAGAAACAGTAAGGGAGACTTCTGATGATTGACAGCTCTCTTGGTCAATCAGGTGCAGCTTTGTGTTTTAATGCTCCAATCAAAACGCCCGTTACGTGAACGGTAGGTTGGTTACTATTGTTGAGTCACAGGGAAAACCGTTACTCGGCCGTTAAAGCCGACACTATCGTTAGGAACTGCGCCTCCTGTCCTCCAGACATTTTCTATCGGTGTTACAGTAATTATATCCTCCAGATATTCTTCTCGACGGGATTGAAATGTTACATTTTCGGTCAACGGTAGTGCTCAAGGAGTTATTTCAAAACCAGCTGAAGCGTCCGTTGCCAAGTAGAGCCGGTGTTAAAGCGACACCTGCAGCCTGCTTCAGCACCGGCCGTCTGGATGGGAGACTGCCGGGCAGAGTGAGAGCGTTAGCCCCGCAGAGCTTTACCAGAAGGCAAGCCGTCAGAAGCTTTTGCTCCAAGGGGGACAGCCACAATGAAGCCTCCAAGGACTCTTCGGCGGAGAAGTGAGTAACGTTAAAAACCAGCCGGTCTATGGACAGATGTTAGCCACTAGCTCCACTATAGGCCAAACGTAAAAGAAAAACAGCTAATTTAATGGAGCGATGGTAGCGTGTGGTGCAAACCCCCAGGAAGTGCCGGAAAGTGAAGCAGATTTTTATGAATGGTCGTAGTTGGTACTTCAGCTTCCGTTACGTCTTTGTGGCCCTAAAATAGATACTCCCAATTGAAAGGCCCCGGATGATCCGGGTACTTTCTGACTCTAAAGTCGCTCCATTTTGGGCTTCATGCGCCTCGTAGGAATGAACGGTGGCTCCGACGCTGTATCCAATACATCCATGGTGGTATGACACCTGGGGACAGTCCTTAAAGTTCATATTTTATTGAATTAAGTCCATGTTAACATAGCGAATATATGCCGAATTAAAGAACAACTGCTAAAATGTCATTATTAGTAAGATTTTTAAATTTCTGCCCTATATTTTACGTTTACAAAGCCCTTTTTTTAATTAGCAGTTATTTACATCGTAGTTCGGCAAGCGCATCACGCAGAGGCTAGCTGTTAAATAGCTAGCCTAGATGCTGTTCTGCTGGAATAACAAACTAGCCGGCTTAGCTAAGGCTACAGTGCCAGCTAGCTGGACTTAAGGATAGTAATGGAGGGGATAGACAGCCAGAAAGGACCGGGGGCACCAGGCTCTCTGTACGCAATCACTAGTGAACAGCTCCCTGCGTACAGGGACGTGATGGATATGTAGCAGCAAGCAAGACACATTATCGGACACAGTTGCTAGATTGTATCATTAAAATATTATTCAAAAGCATATGTTAATGTTATCGTGTGCGTGTAGGAGAAAGGCATTACGTAGTAAACGTGACTACGGTAACAATGTCAAGTGGAAGCAGGTGGTGTGCAGCCATCCAGAAATCGTGACCAGAAGCTGCAGCTTTCATCTCCAGCGTGTTAAACTCACTGAGGCTGAGGCATTAACCTGCCACCAGCTTCTCATGCCTAGGATCATGACAACATAACTACAACAAATATGATAAATATATCATTTTAACTGCATGCACCATTCAGACAGACCAAGGCCCAACTCGATGTCTGATGAAGGTCAGTCATCATTGAAACCAGGAAGGCAACCCCCATTTATTTGTAATTATAGATGTATTGCTCATATGTAATTAAATCCATTATATCCCACACATGGCACTAAAGTCAGTTCTTATTTTGATCCCACTGCTATTACAGCATATAATCCTGCTTCTATTATATCATGCCTTCAATCTAGGGCCCTGCATTCAAAACTGTAGTTGTTACTGTGTTCCACAATATTATAATACATGCAGTCTCCTGGTTTCTTGTACATAAATGCATAATCAAGTAGCTAATATGCACCAGCTAATATTCTGCCAACAGACCATTCTGAATGAATTAGATGGCACGATTGCCTTTATAAGTAGATGAGTATCACAGCGTCAGTATCAGTGATTATTTGCAGTGTCGTGAGTCGAGCTGATAAGGCTGTAATTGACTGACAGAGGTGTTGGTTCAACAGGGAAATGAGTGAGTGCTGATGGAGAAGAGGAGAGTCCTCGTGGTGATAGACCGGGGGCTGCACGTTAAAAGCTTTTAATGACCGAAAAGCACCATATCATCACTAACACTTCCACTCAACAGCCACTGACATCAATTAAGACAAGGATCCACTTCGTAATAGTTTATACTATATATATGACTAAAATAAGCATTAAAATGGAATACAAAATCTGCAACAACATAGTGATAATTTGATCCTGTCCAAGTCGTTGACACATAATAATATCCAAGTACTTTAAATGCCTGTAGGCAAGACAAGAAAAGCAGCAAATCCTCACATTCAAACAACTGTAACCAAATGATATATATGTGTTAGTGGTACTATATATTATTATTAACAGCTGAGTCGTGCCAGTTCTCTTTATGAGATGTTCGTGTCTCTCAGATGTGTCACTTTTCCCCCCATGTTGCTCAAAAAATGAAGTTATTCGTGCTTTTAGCATTCAAAGCAGCTGTGCCACCAGCCTGTGTCTACCCTTCAGACATTTTCCTTGGTGATAAAATGCCTCATTGCTCCTGCAGCCTGGATGTCCCATTTGTTTCCATTCACGGACCATTTGCTTAAGCTGTCAGTAAGGTTGTCGGCCACATCTCGTTTCCCCTGGAGGATCATAGCAGTTTCAGTGACGCTGTTAAACATCCACAGCACAGATTAGTGTTTGAGAGATCATGTGGATTTTTGTTGGTGATCAAGGGAACACAAATAAACTACTGTAATGTCATATTTGATCTTGAGTCAAAAGATTATTACTTGTGCGTGCACATTTTTCTTTTTCTTGTAGGAACTCCCAGGGGCTCTGTACTAATCTACTAATCAACTAATTAAAAAAAGTAGTCTACAGATAATCCAAGGTCCTAATATATAGAATAACTCTTTAAATATAATATCCAAGGCGTTGCGTTTTCAGGTCTTCCAGACGGCCTGCAGCTCTGACTCCAGTCTGTGATTACGAGGGTCCTCCGGAGGCTGTGCTCTGGTTAATAAGGGGTTAAAACTGTTTGTAATGCAGGGGGGGATTATCCCGCCTACGTCGCTTTTCCGCGCTTTTTTTGCACCAAAGCCTGGATGCTGGCGTGCTGCCCGGCAGTCGTCGGGGCCTGCAGGAGCAGATGAGTCACGGATGGATTTGTGCAGCGCCGCCTCTCAACGACTCCCTCTTTAATGTCTGCCTCCACAGCAATTTATTATGACATCTGTGAGCGAGCGCTCGGGTCAAACACACTCAGCACAAAACTACAGACACAGGACTGACAGTGTGTCAAGTAGGCTGGTGGTGATGTTTATGTAACTACATTAAAACTCCTAACTTCATTGGATAATAGGCACCGTGCCCAACGTCTCAAAATAACATCAGAACAATTGATCTGTCTGCAGGATTTCATGGTAATCATACACGAACAAATATTGATTCCCACCCCTGCATCTCTACATTTCATGACATTTGATGCAGTTCCTCGGTTGTGGAGACAGTGTAGCATTTCAGAGCAGCAGCAGCAGCAATCTCATGCCACCTTTCTGTATGAGCTGTGTGTGTTGTACCACAGCTGACTTTTAAAAACACATGAGAGCGGCTGGATTAATGAGAAGATGCTGCAGGATCCAGATGTTCCAACCCCTGACCCCTGGGGGGGGGGGGGGGGGGTGATACTGCCTCATTAACTTAACAAGAATGTTACTTCAATACTGTTTCATGTCATGTGTGTTTAAAATGTACTATACCGGGAGAGCTTGGATGTTTAGAAGTGTGTTTGTCAGACGTACTTTTTCCTAATCTGTACTTTTTCCTAATCTACTGCAGTAATACATTACACATATAAGTACAACATACAACCCCACTTTAAAACAACTAAGCGTACCCTTTAACATGCCGTCCCCTGTATGCAAAGTTCATATTCTGATTGATCTGTTAATGTTATTTTGATATGCCATATTCACAACTCCATGACTTACCTAGTGTAATGGTCTGCTGCTGATGTGTTCATCATACTGTGCTTTAATGTGGTTTCCACTGTAACTAATTCAGTATTATTCCCTCTGTTCACTCTCTCCCTGTTGTTGATCTGCTTGCTTTGCATTTGTAAGTATGTTTCTATTTTTTATTTTAGTTTTTAGTTGTTGTTTTTTTCTGTTTCCCAGTAGATGTAGAGGTTTTCTGCGGAAAGCCGAATAACTGTGTTCACTTTGAAATGACCTCACTTCCTCCCAGCGGCTGCGCTTGTATTCCCTCCCCTCTACCTCACCTCCGTCCCTCCCTAAAACACACACACACACACACACACACACACACACACACACACACACACA
>CALSBZ010004068.1:823378-848138 GCA_943591055.1 Gobionotothen gibberifrons
CACACACACACAGTATTGTTTTTCTCTGTGTTGATATAAAACTAAACTAACTACAAATATATCTTGATTATAGTGATTAAGTAAGATGTTAAATACGAAAACTAATGCTATATAACAATGATAATATACACAAACACTTTTGTAAGGTTGAGAACAACTATAAGAATAATGTAAAATTCAAATTAGGGTGAATCATTTGGACCAACTGGTGTAATATATCTTCTTTAAAACTGCGTAATGATTTAACAACACGAGTCTCCTCACTTCATTAATCCCCATTATTACACCATCAGTTAAAAACAGTCTTTTCATGGAATTATAAATGTGAAATCTAGCTGTTTTTTTTATTTCTTCAGAATTAATTACATTTCCATGCACAGTTTATCAAATGAATGCTTTCCCCCTGCTGAGAATAGACTTTGGAAGTAAATGATAGCTTTAAAAACTCATTTTCTGCCCTAAAGTTGACTTGCTGACTTGTTAAAGGGGACATGTTGGGCTCATTGTGGGTTCCAGTCCTGCAGCTCAGAGGTGGAAGCAGCACTAAAACCATGCAGGCACTTAGCGGCCTCATTTACCTGGAAATCCATCCTGAGGAGAGAGCAGAGATTGTAATATTTTACGGATGAATTTCCCCGGTGATGAACGGTGGCACACTAATGTAGTTGACCACATGCCAACTGCAGATTTTTAATTTATTTCTTTATCTTCTGATACTCTGCAGAGTAAAACATTTAACCTGGTAATGTTACAAAGCTGCAGTAGGGCAGTGTGGACAAAATATGCAGGACAATTATAGAGATAACTGTTTTTTTTTTGCAAAAATGCATGAAATTAAACTCCTCAAAAGTCACATGTATGTCACTCATAAGCCTCAGGCAACTTCTACGGTGGCCCATAAGGGACAATCTGTTGCAGGCATTTCTCAAACTTCCAAGGACATAATTTCCCTGAGCCCCTTTTTCCATCCATTTCTTCTGCTGGTTCACTGCCCCCACATTGGAGGTGTGAACACTGACCAGATGCATGCTGGGAGCAGAGCTGCATCGCCTCAGGCCACAACAGGGCAGTCGTTTAGGTACCTGTCTCAAAGTGGACCTAATGTTTTTATTTCCCTGAGGAAAGGACAGAATTAAACCCAAGTGCCTGCTCACAGTTTCCTGCAGGATAAATGAAAGAGCTGGCCTTTAATGGACTTTAAAGTCAAAAGGAATTTTTGTTGCATCACGTTTAAGATCATTTATTTATCATTTATGCAGCAAAAAAGAGGGAATGACTGATCTTGCAGACCTCATCACACTGACTAAAGAGTATTTTGGTTTGTTCGATGGTGGTGTAACAGACATCGAGCCCTGTAGCTTCCTCTCTTTGATCTGGGATTAGTTTTTGTTGGTACGCTTATTCAACAGTGGATAAAGTCTGAATATTAAACACTGTTGGTTAGGTTTGACATGATTCTGTTGTTTCATCCCCCCCCTGTAATCTGCTCATTTTAAACAGCTGTGATGGCAAAGTGATAAACTCTCCTCGAGCATACGGAGGCTGGAAATGGTTATTATAGTGATATTCATCCAGGGATTAGACCAGGCCGCCGCTCGGCTAATTAAACGTTCTACTCCCCGCTTCGCCTCTCCGTCAGCCTGACTGAAATGAGTTTATAACGCTGTGTATTTCACAAACTCGTGGGGGGGGAAACATATATTTCCAATCTTGAGGAAGGCTACCCTGCAGCAGTTTTCTTAAATCTCCTGAGAGCATCTTGATTTTCCTCCTGTAATAGAAATGTCTCTTCCAACGTGAAGTAAAGCAAGTTCATTTCCCCAAATGCTGAATACACTTTGTCTTGTTATTCTGTATCCATGCAGGGTATCACAGTCTTGTTTTTGCAATTATTATAATTTTCACTCTGCTACATTTATTTTACTTTCACATCATGTGTTTACATATAAACTATGCTGATATTATTTCATGCTGTACTAACTAATAACCCAGTATTTTATCTAAAGCTGTCTCCCCATTGACAAACTAGCATTACAATGCTCTTACATGTATGTCATGGTAAAGAAAACGTAAAAAAAAGTTGTTCTGCATACTGAGGACTTTTACTTTACCCAAAAGCATAATAGGGCCTCTTTAAGTAACATTTTGAATGCAGGACTTTGATTTGTAATGGAGTAGGTATTTCTACTTTTCCACCTCTAGTGTTTTTTATAGTAGCTTGTGTCGTTTCTCCTCTTCAAATCAAGGAAATGAGTTTTGAAAGAATCCAGTTTGCTTTGAACTGAACCTCCCAGCTCCAGTTCCTCCTCTTGTCTTCCCTCACCTCCTGCTGCATGCAGCGGGGATGGCCTCCATGTTATAACAAAGCCGGGGACGCTGTCTTTGTCTCTGGCTTCTTATTGATCGCAGCTGCCTGCTGAGTGTTCATTTGAAACCAGAGGGGCTTTTTGTATCGACGGGCAGGCGACACGCTCCCTGATGAGCGAGAAAATGAAATGTCAGCTCGGAGGAGTTTGACTGGATTTCAGCTAGAGCTCAAATAGATGCAGCCATTAAACAAAACCTTCTTCAACTTCCCAGAGTGCACCTCTGCTCTAAAACCATTCCACTTTTTCACTGTTTGTCATTTTGAGGTATAGAGAGATACGAAATATTCCTGCATCCGCTCAATGGGAGGGGTGAAGTTGGCTGGGAAGCAATGAAAGATTAATAGGGCAAAAAAAGCAATTTCTTTGAATATCTCTCCTCTACTGTGTGTTATTCTCAGTTATGTCTGAAAACAGGTCCTGCTAGAACAAAGTGTACTGCTGTCTTTTATGAACGGCAAACTCCTGCAGCTGAATTAAAAAAACCTCAGCATTTAATCATATGGGCAGAAATCCCTCTCTAAGATAACGAGTGGCAGCTTCTGCAGTCTGTGTTGCTTTAATCAGATTCAAATGGCATCATTAGTGTGGCAATGCAAATGTTCTCAGTGTCGCAGCTCAACACTTCGTGCAGGAAGAATACAAGTCTCTGGTGACTGAAGGAACGGCCTTTTGCTGCAAAACAATTTCTGGCTGTCTCTAATCAGATTACTGTCCTCTGCTGACTCGGTGTTTTCATACACAAATTGAATCACAACTCAATTCGGACAAGGAAATTGGTGACTTGCTCAACACAATCAGAGATGTAAATAGTGAAAACACAGAGCAGCGGAGTAAAAGCAGCCGGAGGGAGAGATGTTTGCTGCTTTTCATCCCCTGTTGGAAAATATGTTGCAGCTCACAATAATGTGTCACACAACAGTGTTTCCAGCTTTGTGTGATATTTTGATGCAGAGGACATTTTTTGTATCATCTCCCCTTTTCTTGACTTGGTCCCTTTTGCTTTTTAAACCCCTATTCAAGCATTCATAAATAAATTGTTGAATGGCATTAAGGAATGATAGCTGGCACATCCATAATGGAGATACCATTTTCAGCTGTTCACATAAAGAAATACGGTTTCCTGAGATGTGTTGGCCTCATTCTGCACGTTGTGTTTCTGACCTTCCTCATTGTCAAATCACTCAGAAATTCAATCTTGTTTTGTGTCATATGTTTATTTATTCTCCATTGCACTGCTCCTCAATCACACCTCTGTCCTTCTCCTTCTCTAGCTTACTGCTCATGCATTGATTTAGAAAAAAGCTGCAAGTCATTTCTTTCCCTCGGAACATCCTTCATAAATGCAGTGATATTTGCCAAGCTTATTTTCTGCAGCTTTGACCTTAGCAGACGTAAACTCTGTCACTGATCTAGAAAATGATACTTCATACAGTAGCGTTGCTTTACAATTCATTTGTGCATCAAATTGATCGAAAATGCTTTGTTTGTTTCCAATCCAGATGAAAAGCTGCCAATGAGCGAATTCTGTGCTAAGTAGCGGCCATGGCTGCCCATCGCATCGTCAGAGTGGCGAGCAACAGTCACGTCCTGCCTCGCTGCAAGTCTGAAGGGACGCTCATCGACATTAGCGAAGGGGTCAATGGGGCCAGTCTCAACGATGTCAAAGGTCAGTTTTTCACTGTATTCACACCAGTTTTTATGTCTCTACTCTACTCAGTCATATGTGGGAATGAAACCCTTCTCTCTCTGGCTCTTTCACTTCACTGGTTGCACTGCATTAAAGCTTTGTTTACATGCTCCATATACGCTAATGATGTCAACTAAAAATAGAGAATTGTGCAGTACATTATGCAGTTCATTTGCTCATATGTTTGCTTACTGATCTACAACATGTGTCCTTGCTTTCAGAATGAGTAAAGGCTTGGTTTTTTGGGGCAATTTTTATCACATATTTCGTACTTCCTGAACCCTTTGTTAGACCCCTGTCTGATCTGTAGTACCCTCACATCATTATTTTAACTGGCCCATTACATTTGTCTGATTAAGAGCATTTAACTGCAGTATTTTTGATTAATCAGCCATTGAGTGCACCACTTTGTAATCAAGTTAGAAGACCATCACTCATTTTAGTAGAGTATATCTGTCTAATATCTTCTTTCCTTTTCAGTGCCTTCTCCCAGTGCCTTAAGGCTGGACACGTCCTCCTCCTATGGAGCAGCGCAGGAAGTGGTCGCCATAAAGGATTACTGCCCCAGCAGCTTCACTACGCTGAAGTTTTCCAAAGGGGATCGCCTCTATGTGTTGGACACGTCAGGGGGGGAGTGGTGGTACGCGCACAACAACACGGAGATGGGCTACATCCCTGCCGCCTACGTGCAGCCGCTCAACTTCGGGAACTCTTCGCTCAGCGACAGCGGGATGATTGACAGTCTTGGGGAGGGGTACGAGGATGGGTCGAAGGAGTTTGGAGGCCTAGGGGAATGGACAGGGGTTTCCCTTAAGCCTTCCCCAATTTACAACAATACTCCCTTTGCTGTGAACCCCTTTATTAAAGATCAAAACTGCAAAGATTCTGCCGTTAGGAACTCAACGGACCTTATTCTATTCGATGCACTGGCATCTCCGTCATCTTGCTCAAACTTGACCTCTAGTACAATCGTGACCAATGGGTTCAGCAGCTGCCACATTAACAGTACAACCCCCACAAGCCCAAATCAAGAGGTTGTACCTAACCTCCACAGGGATAATCCGTTTTTCAGGAGCAAACGTTCCCACAGTCTCTCAGAACTGTCCGTCCTGCAGGCGCAGTCCAATCCATCCTTACCTTCTTCGGGGTTCTTCTCAGGCCTTAAGGCTCCTTCCCCGGAGCAGTTTCAGAGCCGGGAGGACTTCAGGACTGCTTGGTTGAACCACAGAAAGCTAGCCAGGTCTTGCCATGACCTTGACTCTCTGGGTCAGAGTCCAGGGTGGGGCCAGACGCAGCCGGTGGAGACCAACATCGTGTGCATGTTGGACTGTAACGGAGGCGTTGTTCAGCTCCCGGACACCCAAATCAGCATTCACATCCCTGAAGGCCACGTCAGCAATGGAGAACACCAGCAGATCTCCATGAAAGCCTTGCTAGACCCTCCTCTGGAGCTCAACACAGATCTCTGCTCCACAGTGAGCCCTGTGGTGGAGATCAAGCTGAGCAACATGGAGACAAAGTCCTTCCTCACGTTGGAGATGAAGGTATCGGTAACAGTCAAGAAGGAGAGTTGTCACACTGCGGATGTGCTTTGCGTTCGCAGTGACTGCAAAGAAGGGCCTTACACGCAGATCCCTAATGCGTACCTTTACAAGGACACAGTCCAGGTGCAGCTGGATGGTCTGGAGCCGTGCATGTATGTGGCTGTTGTTGTTAAGTCCCAGTACATCAGCCACAATACAACTGTTTGGGATCATGTGCAAAGGAAAGTAACTTTGGGCGTCTACGGACCCAAGTACATCCACCCGTCGTTCAAGACAGTCGTGGCCATGTTTGGGCATGACTGCGCCCCTAATACCTTGCTGGTAAACGAGGTGGGTCGCCTGGTGAGTGCTAGCCCGCCGGTGGCCCTCCAGCTTTGGGGCAAGCACCAGTTTGTGCTGGGATACCCTCAGGACCTCCTGCTGGGGTTGTACTCCAACATGTCTAACTACGAGGTGAAGTCCTGCGAGGGGACGGGGGTGATTCGGGGGTTTCAGGTCAAACTGGGGAAAGTGAGCAGGCTCCTTTACATGATCACATCGCACAGTCCAGACAGCATTTCAGATTTTACACTCAGGGTCCAAGTTAAGGACGCACTTGACTGCATCCTCACACAGTTCTGCGTCCAAACACCACCACCGCCACCCAAAACCGAAGCAAGGATATCAGGCCAGAGGAGGTTTCTAAAAAAGAGAGAGGTGGATAAGATCGTCCTGTCACCGCTAGCCGCCACTTCAAAACACCCAAAGTTTCAGGACCGGTGCATCATCAACCTGAAATTTGGCAAATTGATCAAAACAGTGATCAGGCAGCACAAGAGCACGTATCTGTTGGAGTACAAAAAGGGGGATGTTGTTGCTTTGCTCAGCGAGGAGAAAATCAAACTGCGAGGGCAGCTGCGGACTAAAGAGTGGTACATTGGATACTATCAGGGGAAGATGGGACTCGTCCATGCCAAGAACGTTTTAGTTATGGGTAAAGTCAAGCCCATTTATTGGATCGGGTCGGATCTAACGACCACAGTGCTGCTGGAGCAGATCCTGAAGCCTTGCAAGTTTCTTACGTACATATACGCAACAGTGAGGACGGTGTTAATGGAGAACGTGGGCAGCTGGAGGGCGTTTGCAGATGCACTAGGATACGGCAATTTGCCGCTGAATTATTTTTGCAGAACAGAGCTGGACAACGAGCCGGAGAAAGTGGCTTCGGTTCTGGAGAAACTCAAAGAGGAGTGTACGAACACGGAGAGCAAGGAGAGGAAGTCCTTCCAGAGAGAACTAATGATGGTGAGAGCAAGGTTTTTATTTCTTAAAACGTTCTGTTCCTCAACCAGATTGTGTTTTTGAGCAGCAGTTTGAATAAATCTAGGACATTTGGATATCCAAGCTTTGTTTTTTGGTCAATGAGACTTCCTTCCTGCCTTCCAGGTGGTATTAAGAAATCATGAACTTTGATGCTGAATCCTTATTTTCCTTAAGTTTGAAAGTACACAACTGACCTTTAAAAGTGTTTCCAGGGGGATGAATACTGTACTGCCCCCTGCATAAAGCAATGGGATGCTGCCTAAATGAGGTCTACATTTCAATAGTAATTCATCCGTAAATCCCCCCAAAGTTGTGAAGAAAGCCTTGAGCAAGTTCTCAGAGCCATAGGTGATGTCTTGAACAGTGAATCCGATGATATTAAACAGAGCTGTAAATTCTCCCACTTGAGACCTAAAAACAGGCTATATATTGCATCTTTGCTTATTGAATTACTTAATGTGTTATTCTCTTTGTATTTTAGTGTACATTCAGGATCACTAAATTGACCTTGAACAGAACATTAAAGTCCTAGAAACACTAGCATTGCCCTCCAACTGTTAGATTGCTGCAAAGGCATTCATGCTTAACAAAAGCATTTCCTGCACCGATAAATGTTAAAGTAAATTGTTCAGCATTATTGTGACACTGCTGCAACAGCTATTATGCTCAAATGATGTCCATTAGAGAGAGAGCATTCCTCGGATGGCTGCTTCATCGTTAGTTAAGCTTTGTTGGAGCGAAAAAAGAACAAAAATGTAATTTCATACACAATCAGAGTCAATCGCTGTCTGATGGATTAAAGCTTCTCTGCAACATGATTTCTTTCCCCTTCAGCAGTCGAGACACAGTCTGAGTGTAAACTGGAAGGATTTCATTGTAATGCTCCATCACGTGAATGGTAAATAACATGTGTTACAGCCTGAGGAGCCTGACACAGGAGGAGTGAAGCGGGGAGAAAATCCTTTAAAGGGAAGTGAAGAAATACAACTTCAATCTGCAGTTTGAGAGAAACACACGTCGGCCTTGATGTGTTTTTCTAAGTCAGCACCCACTCCCTGCGGGAAGCAAATAGTCCTGGGATTGTTCCCCCCCGCCAGAGGCTCTTACTCAGTTATTTTGCTAAGTATGTTTTCGAACCTCTGTTTATCGAGGCAGAGGTGAGGAAGCTGTTAGCAGCAGCTGGAGTTAAAGTGACTTGCTAAATGGGATTTTGACAGTAACTGTTTAAAGTAAAGGTGTTGCTGTTCATGCTTTCTACCTTAAAGTGTTATCCATTACCACTTACCTGCAACCAGTGTTAAAGGAAGTATTCACATCCTTTACTTAAGTAGAAGTACTAGTACTACACTGCATCTGAAACTTGTTTCCCGCAACAAAAAGTTGCTGCTCAGTTCCCTGCCGCACTATAAACCACTCCTGGATCAGGATGTGTGTGTGAAAGTGTGTGAGTGTGTGTCCCCTGCGACATTTTCCCCAGAGAGCATTAAATTGTCATCATGCTGCAGGATCAGGGTCCAGTGAATCACACAGGCTTGAGTTACTAAATCTTCCAGAAAGAGAGAAAAGCCGTCTTATGTAATTGTTGCTCAAGAATAAAACCCTGCAGTGAAGAACCTCTGGGTTCAAAATCCTCGATTTAACAAACAAACCTTTCATTCTTCTAATAATGAGGCTTTTATTCTGCACTTTTTCACTGAGAAATGTTCAGAATAAAAGTTACCCAATATGTTATTCTGGTGTTTCCCAGGAGCACTTCGCTAACCAAGACCAGAGATATGATGTTGCTTTGTTTGAGTTTATTGGAATGAAAATTAGAATCAAGGAGTGATGTGGCAGACATTCTGTTGTGATTGGTCCCACGCCTTAGCCTATCACGTACAATCTGTTGGAGCGCAATTGTGACACATGATGTCATAATGTTACAGAGGTAAACAAAGGAGTCCAATGGAGGCGTTTCAGGAAGGAGGGGAGTGTGTGTGAGGGAATAATTTAAAGTAAAAACGAGCTATAAGAAAATAAGAAAATGGATATGAACAGTTGATCAGTTGAATAATTGCACAGGTTAACAGACTATGGTGTTTCTGTAGGGGAGGTTCTCAGGGTTTGTGTTTTAAAAAGCAGCGACAGGTGAAATGTGAGCAGGCATTGATCAGGACGGGCTGGGGGCCTCGGGGGCATCCGACACCGCCCTGTGGATCTTTTATCACCACGGCTTGAGTTACTGGGACAAAGTAGAGCGCCTCCGCTGTTTTTCAGCTGGAGGAGAGAGCTGTTTAATAAAACATCCTGCAGGCCGTAATCCATCCTCTGCCTGGAGACTCCCGTTAAACCAATGACTTCAGTCAGAAGACTCAACAGATAATTATCTTTCTGCTGTGACACACATGTTGATCAAGCGCTGAATATTTCAGTTAATTGCAACACAAACTAAAAATGTGTCTGAGAAATTGGAGCTCTTCTGCATATTGTAGCTTCAATGTGGAGTATGTCATATTGCACTGTCTGTATGGGGAGTTTCAGAATTGCAAAAAAACGTCTCATTCTTCTGGGTTTCCCTTTCTTTGCTTCTCTACCTGTGAGTGTTATCCCATAATAGCTTTTAGAGGTGCAGCTCGCTCAGTGACAGGCGGTGCGGTCAGCTGTCAGCTCCGTCTGTCCGTCTGCTCCGAGGCTTCCTGCAGGTCGAAGCATATCGGATGATTTTCAGACGCTTTGGTCTCAAACGGAGCAGATTTATCTATTTTTAGAGCAGAATCATGTTGTCAGCTAATAACGTGGACCACACCGACCAAAACCAGGCTGCAAAACGGAGATAAAATATGTGTGGTGTGTTTACTTCTAAATGTACGGCATGATTCATACAGCAACAACCTTATGTCATATATCAACGTTTACTAGCATGAATTAATAGTCACGCATTGGTCACATTTGGCTTTTTGCTGCTATTTTGCTTCCAGAACATGTCGTCTTTCAGAAAAAGCAACTCAAATACACCTTTATTTTAAAATGTTATACTAACTTTGTCTATTTGCTTCTGATTCCACATTTTCTCTATTATTTGCTCAATGTTTTTCATTTAACAAATGACCAAAAAACACAAAAATATGAATGTAATTAAGGGACAAATTAGTATAAAGTGTTGTCTTTTTAAATCCGATTGGAGTGATTGAGGACATTTCAGCACAGACCCTGAAATAAATGTATTTTCTATATTCTCGTGGATGTGAGTAATCAGACGGGATGATTCACATCGTGATGCGTTCAGGGTGCTGCTGTTTATTATTTTCCTAAAGGCCATTAAGACAAATCTTTTCTGAGGAGTTTCACGCAACACTGACCTCTGATCTGATCTGATGAAGCCATTCATAAACTGCTGAGCTGGAATGAAGAGTTATTTATTTCATAAAGCAGCGCATAATCCATCAATAAGTGCCTTATGTTGACAACTGAAGTCCCATTACATTTACCATCACTTCAGATTCCTCCATTTGTATTAGTGCATCATTTGGTTCCAGTATTTTATTTCTTCTTGTGCCATTTTATTAACGCATATTAACGCTTATTGCACATGCTGCACCTTTTGGACTGCCATGCTTTAAGCACCAACACTGTGTAAACTGTCTGCTAAACTCAATTCTGCACCTCATCTGTGAACTGTCCTGGAGTCTGGGCTGCCTTGTTCTTGATATTTACTCTCAGCTTTTCATGTATATTTTTGAGTATAATTTGAAATATCTTTTAGTAAAATCCCCTCAAATGTTTGTTAGAGCGTGTCCAGATCACAGTGACAAAGAAGGAGACACATTTCCAGAGTGTATCCGCTCGCTTGCTGCTTTCTGCAGAGAGAAATCTCCTGCAATGAGCCTGAAAGGTATCACCGCAGGACACGGCTTCACTTTGAAGTGTGTGTGTGTGTGTGTCCTTGTGTGTGTGAAGATACAGTATGCCTACAGCAGCTGCTTTTTTATCTTATCTCCGGGTGGACACACGCTGCCTTTTCTGCTCTTGATAAAACCTTTTTTCTTTTACCTCGCCTACAGTGTGTTTTGCAGTCAGCTGCTGTTATTAACTCTCAGACTCTACTTTAAAGCGGGTTAGCTGCATATTTACAGCCTGAGGGTCAGCACTACTTACAGCAGGGGGATTATATTCATACTCTCACACATAAAGAAAGAGGTTTTTCTTTAGAAACTGTGTTTAACCTCTTAACGTTAACATTTAGCCCTGTGGCCACTTTCAAGACAAACAGGACTCTATCTAATGAGGCATCATGTGACAATGCAGGAGAGGAGAGGACCACAAACACACATTTCCTACACACATGTTGAATGTATCCATCTGTGTCTCTCCCCTCCTCCAGGCGCTGCTGAAGATGGACTGTCAGGGTCTGGTGGCGAAGCTCGTGCTGGACTTCGTGCTGCTGACCACGGCGGTGGAGGTGGCGTCCCGATGGAGGGAACTCGCAGAGAAGCTGGCTCGAGTTTCCCGACAGCAGATGGAGGCGTACGAGGCTCCGCACCGAGACAAGAACGGACAACTGGACAACGAGGTGAGTGCTATGTATTGATTTCTCATTCAGTTTGTGACTGCTACTGTGTTCCTGTACCTGTAAACAATACATAATACAATCCCTCTTTAGTCCATGTGGAAGCCGGCCTACGACTTCCTCCTGACGTGGGCCGCCCACGTGGGGGACAGCTACCGGGACGTGATCCAGGAGCTGCACCTGGGTCTGGACCGGATGAGGACCCCCATCACCAAGAGGTGGAAGCACCTGACGGGGACGCTGATCCTCGTCAACTGCCTGGACCCGCTGCGGGGTGCCGCCTTCTGCCCCACCGGGTACGGAGACTTCGCCGTGTGAACATCCACCTGCAGAACTTTTGAAAAGCCCGTCCGCTTCGAGGGACACTGGAGATCAGCGTCTTGGACTTTGAGGACAATTTCAGGGCGGAAAGTCTTCAATTTATTTTCAGGTCAGATCTGCAGGTCCTGGTCTTCTTTTGGGAGTATTGGATTCAGTACCATCGATGAATAGATGTTCAGACACCGTCGAAAGGTAGTTGGTAATGAAAAAGTCAAATGGAAAGTGATGCCTCTTGTTACATGAATCCTTCTACCTTTTTACTCTTCGTCAACTCACTGTTTGTCTTTAACACTTTCTGTATATATTTTTCAAGATTTCGAATGTATTACAGTTTGTTTAAGTCGTTCTTTCCGTCTCCAAACCTTCCTCAGGACAACAGCAGAGACCTCAACCGCTGCAGTACATAACCTCACAAACTGTGACCTTTGGCCATCTTTAAACACTCATTTGATCCCCATACTGAACATTTGTCTGCAAGCCAAACAATACATCTACATGTGACCCAGTGTCGCTTTTACAGTTTATCTTATGCAAGATATACTTAGAAGAAGAACAATCCAGAGGATGTGTTTCCACAGTATTATTGTGGACATGTTTTGTGATTCACACACCACGTTTCAGCTGTGCTACAGAATCACAATCTAATGTGTTCTTTCCAACTCAAAACCAAAAGGAGCATGCACACCTGGATGTTAAGCCAAAAACATCCAGATAATAAAATGTTAAATTCTTGCATTTATTCGTAGTGCATCCAATATTTTCCAGATTTCCAACTTTTGCACACACAAATGTAATTTAAAGATGATGTGATAAAGATAGACCTTAAATGCATTTCTTAAAGTCCTGCTGAAGGTGATTTCATGTCACTTTTTTCATGCAAAATCAGTATTTTCTAAACTTCTGACTCAAAGTGCATCTTAAAAGTGCAGCATGAATACAATTGTTAGCATTTCATGGAGAGTTAATGTTTGAATTAAAACAGTATAAGTCAGAATTAACAGGCGACCACAGTTTATTGCTTTAATGAATGAAATATGTGACTTTAAACTGTGAAAACTAGTATCAGAAAATATCTAGTTTTTGTTAACTGTATATTTAAAGAAGCTTAACTTGTGTTTTTGAGCATTTTCTCTCTGACTTTGTGCTCTCAGCAAGTATAATGAATTGTCTTTGATGCTTTTGTTCGTCATTTCTACATCTGTTTTCATTTCTCATTCAGTATTTGTTGTTCTTGTTTCATTTCAATATGTGTTGTGACTGCTGCAGTGTTGCTATCTGTTTGGATTATGAACAGAGAAATGTGCGAGGAGTTTATATATTTGTACTAAAGCCTGTCTCTGATCTGTTTCTGTTCAGAACATTTCAATAAAACTGGAAATGAAAAATAATATGCAAGAACAATCACTGTATGTGTGCATGCAGAAGAGGAAAAGACTCTATTTTAAGTTTATCTGGACATTAAATCACGCTGATATTTTGTAATATTTGTAGTAAAAACGACATGAATATCTAATGAAATTGTCCAAAACAAAGTTGGCTGTTAAAGTTCTTGTTTTTAGACCTTTTTAAGTGTTTTTATGACTGTGGAATACATTTTCTTTGCATACTATAATTACATTTGGAGTTTGCATGCATTTTGCATATTTTCTTGTTGCCATGCCAAAACCTGAAGCTTACCTGACTCATTTAGACTTTGACTTTTGACATAAATCCTGCAAAAAAGACAACTTTAGATATTTTCTTGTTGCCATGCTAGCAGTTTCCCAGTCTTTATGCTAAGCTTATACCGACATCTCTGTATTTATGAGATGAAACTGAAATCCAGCTTCTCTTCTAGCTGTGCCTAAGACAGCAAACATATGTTGCTAAAAATGTCACTGACAAAGGGTTGCAGAATGTGCAGATTATGCCCCTCCACTGTGACTGCCTGCAGGAGAGCGTTCATGAGTGAATTGTATCATGTGTTTCTATAAAAATCCTCACAGACAATACAGCACATTCCTGCATGTAAACACACAAAATATCACACATGCACAAACACTACGTGTGAATGCACCCGAATCCATGCTCTCTTTCCCAGCCACACAAACATCCTCTACACACACACACACACACACACACACACACACACACTCAGACTTAATGTGCTTTAATTAAAGCAGATAATTATTCACCCTGAGAGGACATGCCACCTTGACCGAGCCTCGCTGACTCACCCTCAGCATTCCTTCCCGTCTCCTGGATACTTGAAACCCTTTTTATTGCATGCACAAGGGAATAAAAAAGACGCTTAATAAGCTGCTATATATTAAAAAGAGTGCATCAATCTCCTCACACTGTGCGCAGACAGGAATGCTGCTTACAGATTCCCTTTGCACCCAAAAAAGAAATATGTATGTGGAGATGAAAACTTAAACCTGGTGATTTCTCACCTTTTAACCGTTTAATGTATCACAAAATCTAACCACAGGTATTAATCTGCAGTTCATCTAATCAGACGATCAGAGTGATGTGAGAGGGGACAACGTGATTTTTACAAGCCGCTCTATATTCTGGACAAATTGGAGACACAGTTGAAAAGGAGAGCAGGTGGTGAGATGAAAAGCTTTGGGACGAGCCGCCGGCCTGTTTCATCTGCTTTTTATCAAGTGTTTGTGTGGAAGCAGGCCAGGCTGGTTTCACCTTGTGGGTCTGGAGAAAGAATAAAGAAAAGTCCTTTATCTGCTAAAGGAGTATTTGTTTTGAAACCTTGACTTTGAAGGGCCCTCTTCTGCTTTTAGCATGTTCCCTTTCCTGTGGTGTGTCAGTAAGGTGTTGCTCTTCTTGTGCGTTTTTGCATTGCTTTGGGTTTTCTTTCAAATATTTCCAGTATGATCTTAATTATTTCTATATCCCCCCTGTTTCCATCAGGTGAAACACAGAGGGTTAACCTGCTTGTAGTGAGAGAAGCATGTCGTGTTTTTAATTTAACCTTTCTCAACATCTGCCAGCCGCTTGTCGTCTGTTACCTGAGGAACAGCGAGGAGGAGTGGAATACATTAGAGGTAAATAGGCCTCTTGTTTTATGGATGAGACGATGGTGAGTGGGTGAGGAGACACATTCAGGAGCCTTGTTAGAGGGAAAGTGTGTGAGCTTATAAAAGCAGGGTGTGTGTGTGCATGTATACGCCCTGCTTATAATTCCTTTCATCGATCTCACACACTCTCATTAGCAGGGGGATCGATGGAGGAGGAGGGCAGGGGGGACAATTAGCGTCAGTGTTATTGTCTGTTTGTGTGTGTGTGTGTGTGTGTGTGTGTGTGTGTGTGTGTGTGTGTGTGTGTGTGTGTGTGTGTGTGTGTGTGTGTGTGTGTGTGTGTGTGTGTTCAGGGACTGCTTTAACTTATTAGAGCCTCTGCAGGTGTTTTACTCCATTCTTCAACATAATGAGACCGTGTTGAAGGTTTAATTTGAGCATTTGGAGCAAACCTAGTACAGATGGCTGCAAAGACACTCACTCAAGCCTGCTGTAATGCAAAGCAGTAGTCTGAAAGTTGCTGTTTAAATAAAGTTAAAAATCATCTAACAGGAGTCTGTCAATCAAGCCGGATCTGACCACGCCCACATAGGCCAATGCGGAAGTAAATAAGCCAGGTGAAAATTCCTCCGTGTGTGTTTAGGGGGGTTTAAAGCTACATTAAAGTCAAGTTGATAACAATTATACAGCCTTAGAGTGTATTTACAGTCTGTGTCCTGCACTATGAGGCCCCATCTATCTGCAGACCCTCGATTTGGACACGTCTTCCAACACCAAAGAAAAACTTGACAGACAGGTGCTGTATGAACACAGAATTCACATAAATGTTGTTTTCACATTCCCAAAATCTCCCCAGGTTGATGGTATCATTTTAAGTCTAACTTTAATGCAAAAACTTAAAACTTTGAATCAAAAATAGTTTGGTTACCTGTGGTTGCTAGGGGTATTATGTTATTCAACATAGGCTACTGCTGCTCTCTACTGGCAGACACATGCATATTGTTGTCAGATGTTCCAGTATTGTAACATATGTATCCTCGGCAATTTATTTCACGTACGACAAGGTCATCCCCCCCCCCCCCCCCCCCACCCCAAATACTTTTTCCACATAAACTAATACGAATTTAAAATAATTATATCTATTACAAATGTGCAAACTATAAAACAAAGTATTTCCATAACTAGTTTTGTCCTTTTCCTTTTCATGCAAACATGGGGTCCTAACTGGTTCTTTGTCACATAAACTATTTAAACGGTATGTTATTATAAAAACACACAGCATCAGCAGCCTGCAGTTTATATATTTCACCACGAAGTGTCAGACTTTAGCAGCTCAGCTCAGTGCGCAGAGGAAACACTAAAACCAAAACAGGAATGAATGCTTTCCAAAATAAAACCCTGTCCAAAATGCGTCAGGGAGGTTTACATCAGAGCAGGAGAGGCTTTTATTTTTTAGGAGCCATTGCTTAACCAGAAGTCTTATTTTAGTGTTCTACTTCAGCTTGACGCATCTTTTCATGGCAACATTTAGAGGCTGATCCACGCGTCACACACCATCACTCGTGTTTGTCTGTGTGTGTTATTACACGAGGACAGCTGCTACGCACTTGGAGACACGATGTGACATTTGGCCACGCGTAATTT
Organism: Gobionotothen gibberifrons; assembly: GCA_943591055.1. NCBI lineage: Eukaryota > Metazoa > Chordata > Actinopteri > Perciformes > Nototheniidae > Gobionotothen > Gobionotothen gibberifrons. Next base: position 839,809 of record CALSBZ010004068.1, read on the forward strand.
TGCGCATTTGGAGAGCTGTGCGCACCGTGCATGCACCGCTTTGCATGCGATGTTTTGACTGTGCCTGTGCGCTTGTTGGAGTGAGTCCAAGGATGCTGCGGCTTATCTGGCTGCCGGAGTGCCGCCGCGCAACACGGGGCTGCACCATCCACATGTGCTGAGCAGGAGAGGCGCGGATCAGGCGCGTTGTCACACCTTGTGGTCTGGTCGCACTATGGATCACTCCCGGGACATTTGAGCATCTCCTGCGTGTCCTTCCCAGGCTGCACCATGGGGAACAGCTTCACTAACCTGGGTGCCTTCCAGTCTTTGCACATAGTCATGCTCGGTTTGGACTCTGCGGGGAAAACCACCGTGCTGTACCGGCTCAAATTCAACGAGTTCGTCAACACGGTGCCCACCATCGGCTTCAACACGGAGAAGATCCGGCTGGGAGGAGCGGGGGCCTCCCGGGGCATCAGCTGCCACTTCTGGGACGTGGGGGGGCAGGAGAAGCTGCGGCCCCTGTGGAAGCCGTACAGCCGCTGCACGGACGGCATCGTGTACGTGGTGGACTCGGTGGACGCGGAGCGGCTGGAGGAGGCCCGCACCGAGCTGCACAAGATCACGCGTTCAGTGGAGAACCAGGGCACCCCGCTGCTGGTCATCGCCAACAAGCAGGACTTGCCCCGGGCTCTGGATGTGGGGGAGATCGAGAAGCAGCTGGCCCTCTCAGAGCTCCCCCCCTCCACCCCCTTCCACGTCCAGCCGTCCTGCGCCATCATCGGCGAGGGGCTGGAGGAGGGCATGGATAAACTGTACGAGATGATCGTGAAGAGGAGGAAGTCACTGAAGCAGAAGAAGAAGAGGCCGTGATGGCGTAGACATATATAGAACTTTGCAGAAATATAAATACAGCTCCAGTTAAAATGAAGTGACCACTGCAACTGGTTTTACCATTTATAGGAATCTATTTGAGTAAATTAACATTTTTGTTTTATTCTCTAAACTTCTGACAACATTTCTCCCAAATTCAGTTATGTTTACAATTAATATAAGTATGTTTCTATAAATCTATATTTATCTTTTATTTTATTATGCAATTTTGATTGGCATCATTGCATTCATTTATTCCTGCAAATTGAATGACTATTTTTGGAAATGTGGGAGAGATGTCAGTAGTTTAGAGAATAAAACAAAAACGTTAATTTAACTAAACGTTATACCTAGATAGCAAAAAAGTGGTTTCTTAATTTCACAGCTTTACATATAGTAGATATATATATATATATTAAAAAAATGAAGCAGAAATATCATCATAGTCTCTATATATGACATAAATATATTGATATAGTGATGCTAAAACATATTGTCACTCATTAGGATATATGATTGTATATGAATGTTTTAGAGGGACATAAGGAAAGAGAGCTGTCTTAACTCCATTTACCAACATTTCAATGGACAGAAAACAACTAAATCATAAATATGAGTGACAGAAACACACAAAAAAGTGATTATAAATGTAATCTTCTTGCCTTGTTGAACAGTTTGAACCTTTCCTTACAGGCAGATAGTGTCTCTAAGTCCCTGGTGTAGAAATATACAAATAAGACTGTTTTATTAGGGATACTTTATAGATAATATAACAAGACTGTTGTTAATGTGATGCTGAGAGATGGTGTTGCACCAAAGAAGATTCCCAGAGAAGGCAAACCTCTTCCATCCGTCCTCCACTTTCTGTTTCTGTCTGACTTTGACTGTTTCCCTCAGTCCATAACAAGCTTTTTATATTTTACATGAGCATTTAACTCTTTGATTTTAGCAGCAACACTTCATTTCTTCCAAGAAAAGTAACAACTAGTCACATAATCTGAATTTGCTGCACCATCAATTAATGCTAACTCCAGATGCAGTTTGCTGCCAAGGACTTGCAGAGAGCTCATCCAGTGGCCATCAAAAAAGCTTGATTTGTTGCAAATGTATATACAGGGATATGGAAACCCAGATTAATGTAGCTATATGGGCAGAAGATTCTCATTTGTACGGTTTCCAACAGGTGCAATCGCTTTTGAACAGTCCTCACATTAGGAGAAACACACTGCAGCTTCAGAAGCGATGCAAATAGAAAAACACAAAAGTGCCAAAGTACATGCAAATGAGGAAACATCTTCTGCAACTTGACAAAACGTGCGCAGCGTTTACTAAAAGCTTCTGCATATAAACACTAAAATGTGACGCACACAGCTGGGAGCGGAGCGCTTGTTGATGTTCTTGGATTATAATGTCGTCTAACTATCACTGTTAGCAGAGTTAGTCAGTTTCTCAGTATATTTGAAATGATTAAGTTAATTAAATTAGCTAGCTAGTTTACAGCAGCTATTATATCTGAAGGACATTGTTAAATAAGACCATAAAACATTTTACAACAGTGACAGCTGGGCAGCTTTAGCATCTCCGAACCTCAACAAGTGCTCTGGTCCCAGCTGTGTTTAGTTTATGCGGCACTTTTAGTAAACGCTGTTCATGTGTTGTCAAGTTGGCGAAGATGTTTCTCCATTTGGATGTGTTTTGGCACTTTTTGGTTTTTGTATTTGTTTACACGTTTGCACTGGTCTGCCACCGTACATGGGAGCCAAAAATGCAGGTGTAAGGATTAGTGCCATGGCTGGGAAGTGTCTTTTTATTCTTGTTTAAATGACCATTTTATCTCATGATAAGCTTCTGAACAAATGGACTTCAAATGCAAACTATGATTGTGCATCGTGAGTGTTTCACACAAGAAGAAATCACAGTGTAGTCGTGATTTTATCAGAAAGATCAAAGTGTCTTCCTGTAACGATGAAACAAAGCGACAGGCTGGAACCTGTTCTCTTATTGAATGATATTCAATCATAAAGTGGTCTTCCAGTTGAGTTATAAACTAGTTTTAAAGTTAAATGAGTACCTGTAATTCAGTCCACAACCCTGATAATGTTGCAGCTTGCAGAAAAGATAAAGAAATGTCACAGAAAATAGAATTAGTCTTACTGACAGGACTGTTGAATGTCTCAGATGGAGTCATTTCTAATGCCGTGTTCACGTCAGAATAAAAAGAGGAATTGCTTAGCATATTCTTAGGTTAATCTGGTCATTTAATATTTAAGAATGCTGAAAAAATGCCCACTTATAATAACCACAAGGGGCAAGATATTTCATTTATTTTAAATATGATATTCCCGACATGAATCCGACGTGAACGTAGCATCTTTTTCTCTGAAGTAATCGAGCTGTTTTCAACATTGCATGACACACAATGTAAATTATACAGTACAGTGTTACAGCTAAGATACAGCAAGACCAAACAATGTGCCAAAAATGGAAAAAAGTAAAAATATTTTTGGGATTAAAGTCTTTGTAATTTAACGTGTGTGTGTCTGGCGCGTGTTTTATTATTCTAAAGCTTCAGGGCGGGAATTTCCCAACAGATAAGTGCCAGTTGTGTGTACTGTTGTAAGTTATTATTAAACATTATTTAGTGGGAATGCTGACACAGCATTCCAACTATCTGTTATGCTACGCACAAAATTCTTTATTATTCCGCCGGGTTATTTTGCACCTCTTCTTCTCCCACATTCCACATCGCAGAAACTCCGTTCCAACATCAAAACGTTCAGCTCGGTCGGGAATCGATGGCTATTACTTTTATCATTCATAACTTTCATAATTCCAGAGATACATCCCATAATTCATCAAATTTTTAACATGGAAGTCAATGGAGAAACTCTTCAGACTTGAACAATCTTCATGCAACTTCAACTGCTAACTGCTCCTTCATACTTTCACTCAGAAACCTCATTCCAACTTTAAAATGTTACACATATTTCTGACATTATTCGTGTCAAACAACTTTTAAATCTGATTTCAGACCTTGGTAAAGAGGCCTTCTTCAGATTTAGAGTGCGTGATGTCACAGCTAGAGTGGTGGACAGTGGTGGACCTTCATATTTTCTTTTAAACCTGCTATAATTCCCAAACCCTACATTCCTGCGACATAATCTTTCATGAGAAACGTAGGAAAACATCTCGTAGCTTGAAAAATAAAATTAATTAAGCAAAAATAATTCAACAAAATGCCTCTTGAGGGCATGAAGTGACAAAAACGTTCAACATGTCTCCATTAAACCCCATTGTAAATTCAGCCTCATATTTCCCCACCACAGCAGCCGCACACCTTTAGTTAATCTGCCAAAAAGGCCACATTATTAACCCGAAAATACACAAAAAGCACACTTCAGATGCTCAAGTTCCTTGACATGCTTCACGCTTTGAAATTTCACCGATATCTGTTACGGTTCTTCAACAAAACGTTCACATGTAAGAGGTTTATCTCTCATTCAGAACAATGAAAATGCTCTCCTCTCACTGATCACCATGGAAACCTCTGATCTCTGGACACGTCGTTAGCTCAAATATAAACACCTGTGTCATGGAACACGATGATGTCATAACTCCAACTGACATGCTCAGAGCAGCAGACTTCAGATAATGGTTAACACAGCTCTACGTCAATTATGGGGTGTCATCTTATGCCGTTTCCATGGAAACGCATCCCTCGCCATAAAACACGATGTCGCTGTAGCTCCAATGGACACGGTCCGGTCGTCCCACAAACTTCACCTGTATATCGCCTCTCCATGCCTCAACAGCTCTACGTCAAATCTGACATCTCACCATATGCCGTTTCCATGGAAACGCATCCCTCGCCATAAAACGGTGGCGGTTTTTTCATAACTTCAGTGAAAATGCTCCAAACGGCCCAAAACTTCACAGGTTTGGTAACGATGCAGCCATCAACGCATCTAAGCGTATTATATTAATACAGACATAAGAAATTACGTTAAAAACGTGGACATGTGCAAGAATAAAATATAATAAAATATTGAAATACACATAAGAAGATCTGATCAAAATGTGTACGCTGTATAACAGTAAATATAACAAATATGTATGCTACAAATAAGCAGTATCAAGAATTTCCAGGAACATGAACAACATGTTTTCTGTCTCGAGATAAATGTGCCTCCCCTCCGTCTCTGCAGTGTCTGCTGCGTGACTTCCTAACCTCTTATTATTATGGTCTGTGAGACTGTGAGCCGCTGTCATGTCAGAGTGGAACCACTGACGTGTGAAACTACTGTTATTTACTTGTTTTGGGAAATTGTACCGTGTACTTTGTGTTCCTAGAATAAGACGTTTTATCTCTCCTCAGGGATTTAAGTGTCTGGAAGTAAAGGAGGGGACGCATTTATCTAAAAATCTGACATATTTAAATCTCGGGAACTGTGTTTATAGACAAAACACCACTGGTTTAAGTCTAGAAAAGGCAAATAAATCTGCTTTGATCCCTTTTCAGAGAACTCACATGCAACCTTATTGGGAGTCAAAGGTCAAAGCAGTGTTTTACATTCACAGATTACACATTTACACAGAAATTATCTACAATATCATATTTATCCATTAAACTGCAATTTGATTAGTTCGCGAGGCGATTCAAGTTTTTTCCCTAAGCTTTTCTTGATCTTGATAAACGTTAATCTCTGCTTTGCTTCTGTTTTGATGATTTCTCCAATAACACTGTCCTAAAAATAGCCGCTGTTGCATATACATATCGAGAGAAAATCCTCTTTATTGTGCAGGCTGTTTAAAACCCACTCTGAAAGCTTTTCAGACTCTTGTTTGTTCCAAATGGATTAATAGACACGTTGGAAATGAACTCTGCGTATTAAAATGCAAATTGTGCTGCAGATAGATCCAGTTGGTTTTGCATCAGAATTCCTTCACACACACAGAGTGTGTGTGCAGTTCAGGCAGAGGATAATCCAGCTGAGTTTTCAGGGTGAACCCAGAGACAGTGCTGACGTCACGCTGCATTTAAAACACGTTCATTATCATTTTAATTACAGGCTGCGAGCAGAGGAGAACGGGAGGCGCTGAACGTTTACAGCTGAAAAATGTCACTTGTTTTTTAAGTCAATTAAAGTCTTTAAGAAAATAGATCAAATAAAAATTGCAAGTTTAAGATGTGTTCAATTCTCAATGTTTTAGCATTAGATTTTGTATTACATGTATTGTATAGCTTATTTAAAGTGTATGGCGGGCCAAAAGAGGACAAACAAAAAAAGAGATAAATAACTTAATAATTTAATATATTTTTATAGAAAACACTTTGTTTTTAAAGGTATTCAAATAAAAAAATATATATAACAAAACATTTTTGTTTAATATAATATAGTCCAATCTAAATCCTTTTAAAGACTTTTTAAGACTGAAGATGTATGACTTTAATGACGACTGTTTTGAGGAGCGTGTCATTAGCATGTTAAATTACACGGCACACCTCTGTAACCCAGAGGGCGGGACCCTCTCCCAAAGGATGCTGGGAGTTGACAGAAACAAACCTCAGACTGTCTGTCACTGCGTCAGATTATTTTAAGTTAATTTGTCTGGAGAGGATACCGCCTCTGAAACAGATGTATTGCTATATAAATAAACTGTATTTTAAACCAAGAAGGGCTTTATCATGATTGCATAAACAAATGTTGGTGTTTTTCAGAAAAACTGAAGACATATCTTAATAGCTGCAAAAAGTCCAGAAGGAAAGTAGCAGGGTTTAAAGTCACATAACTGATCATATCTGCAACAGGAAATACAAGAGGAGGAGGAGGTTTATTCATATTAACTGATGACAGATAATATTCAACTAAATCTCATCCCGGAATAACTTAATGTGAATGGAAAAACAACCCCCCCCCAGGAGTGGACAAATAATCACAAATGTACATGAGCAGTTTGTTTATAATGTACTTAATGTACGGAGTGAAGGTAAAGAAAGCATCTGTGCATACAGTATACAAACTTTATATTTGTTTAGATTTTAGGGGTTAGAGTTCACTGTGACCTCACAAAAACATCTGTATGGACCATCACTTTAAAAAATACTTGCTCATTATGACAATATCCCACAAAATATCTAACAGGATGTAATGATAAAGTGAAGTCTTCCCGGAAGTGGCACAGTTTGTATACATTTAAAGTAAGAGCTAAGCATTAATCAGTGAAACAACAGAATAATAGAAAATGTATATATTGTTTTATTTATTAGGGAGGCGTGTGGCGCAAGTTCAAACCCCACTGCAGTCAGCATGTCGTTGTGTCCCTGGGCAAGACACTTCACCCCTTGCTCCTGTGGGGATTGTCCACAGTATTGAGTATGTGAGTCGCTTTGGATAAAAGCGTCTAACATGTGACATGTAATGTAATGTAATATTTATATTTACATTAAACAGACTCATGATACTGTAGCTCCTTCTTGTGGCCACACTTATGTCCTGCACCCTGAGTGGCAATAAACTGCCCTATGTTGTTTCCCCTTATCTTAAAAATATAATAATAAATTATAACAATGCATTATATTAACTCTGCAAGGACAAAACAGGAGTATACAATTAGGTTAATGTCAGGGATTAACAGGTTACTTTTAATCTCAGGATGTTGCTTTTGTTTAAAATCCTGTTGTTATTATGATAAATTGTACAAAACTACTTTAATATGCGCATCCTAGATTATATGTTACTATCAACTGGAAAAACAACATAAAAAATAATTGTTCTTGTTGAGCTTTACTGTCCGGATGTCAAAGCTCACTTTATTAATACACTTCCTAAAGTCACTAGCTATTTGCAAATGTCTGATACTGTTTTTCTTTATAGGGTAGGGTAGAGATAAGGTATAAACTGTAATTTGATAATAACTGATGTCTTAAAATCAAATATATTGGCATAAATTGGCATTTTTGTTCTCATAACACACAGCAACATAACCTCAAATGACCTGAAAAAGACTGTTTGCCTGCCAAACACAGTGCAGGTTAATTCTTTCTTTATTTTATCACACAAAATGCTGCAGAGGAAAGTAGGCCATCGACAGAAATGTTTGTGGTATTGTATAACAATCTTTAACTCACAGAACCAAAATAAACACTTTAAGCAGCAGTGAAGGGGACGTGAAGCGCAAAAGCATGAGATAAAAAAGTACAAAAACACTAGAATTACAGTGAATGTAATTATATACGTCCAGAGTGAATCATTAAGCTAATTCTGTGTATTTGCAGGTCCTTTAAGGTGAAAGGTGGCCGTTTGTGGATCAAGTCAGAAGGAAGCAGGAAGTTGACTGAGAATGAATCCAAAATAAAAGCATCAGGTTTTCACTGTTAACGGTCACCAAAAATATACATTTATTTCACCTACACAACATACACCTATGGTTAAATAGTATAGTTGAGTGTATCATGTAATGAACAAATGAGTGAA
>CALSBZ010004094.1:0-18825 GCA_943591055.1 Gobionotothen gibberifrons
GTGTCTGCTTCTTTAACCCAGATGAATGCTGAAGTTGCCATAAAAACAGAATCCAATGTGTTCGGTGGTTTGGAGGAAGGGGACGCAACACTCAACAATATAATAATGAATGCAGTTATCTCCCAGAAAAAGCCCTTATGTATTACTAAAACACTTAAGGGTCAGTTTACCTTTTTTCCTGCAGCCTTTTGAAAGCTGGATACTTGGCTGACCATTAGTTCTGACGCCTCAAGGTCATCAACTTCGAATGTTAACCGAACAGGACCCTGATGAGGAAGAGGACAGAAACATTCAAACAACAGCACAGGGGAAGAAAAATAAAGTTGTTGCAATCAAATGAGCAATGATCTGGGCTGTGATGCATCACATTGGCAATGCATATGTTCCCACATGATAATACCTAGGAACAGGAAAAAAGCAGGGTGGTGCATGAAGGTGCAAAATGTTACAATGCTGTCATTAAAAAGAAGCCAGGATAATGGGAGATTGATGACGTCCACTTTGAAGCAGATGTCAAATATCTAGTCGATGTGTATATGTAAACCTTTGAATCTTGAAGCAAAGGACGGGGGAGATTCTATTGCTGGGTCCTCAACTATCCATGTGAGAGGATACATGAGCTCACTGTCACATCCTATGCAAACTGCACCTTCTTTATTGGAGTCACCTGCTTGCCACAGAGAGAGTGGTGGCAGGCTGATCATGAGACTTACCCCACTCTTCTTCGATTGGTCATTCAATGCCCTGCACCAAGCTCCTCTCCACTGACTCTTCCAGCTCCTCTGTGACAGCGCCCATCCCAGCAGAGCCCCGGCTTCCTCCTTCGCCGCATTGTCCCCTGCTGCTGTCTGCCTTTTCCCTACACCCCGACGCTGGACATACTGTACGAAATACAGTATCAAAGTAACGAGGGATGCGAAGAAAAGTGTGACCATGCATAACCACTGCGGATCCTCCAAACCGAAAAATGAACCGGAACTTTCGGAGTCGGACATTCTTTGCAAATGAAAGCGATGATCGCAGCTCAACACACCTCCTCTGAGAAATATCCTGGCAACCTCATAGTATGGTTTCGGTCGGGGAATCAGTGAAAGAAATCTCCCACAGCTGATATCACCACGGATCTCAGCCCCCACAACGAACTATGCATATTGTGATTCATGTTGCAGTGCCCCATAATAGCTTTAAAAAAATCCGTATATATGTCCCAAGTCTGTGCACGGTGTTTAAAATACTTATATCATTGTCCTATACATAGACCAGAGTTTCGGTTCAAAATAAACGTAGAGAACAGCACACTCTCCTTCTCCCATTCAATGTGGTTGTTAGCTTAGTTAGCTAATCTTCGCTACGCTTCGCTTAACTAGCTATTCTTCAATAGCTATGGAGCCGCCAAAGTTTTTAAACAGGAACTATTTCCGAAGTCTCAAGTTAAACTCCGCCGCACGATATCCAGATATAGAACCAGAGTCCCGGGTAAACATCCTGAAAGCGGAGCAGTGCAGTTGTTGCCGCTGGACTGGCTTTGCGGCTCGGTGTGTGACTGTACAAAGTTGCCGTTTCTAAACGGATATGTGGCACAAACTGTAAGTCCCAGAATGCAATGCGACAGTTTGCGAGAGTTTGTTGTTGTCCGGTCGTTGTGCGAAAATAAGCCTATTTTCCAACTGCAGACACCTCGTGGTAAAGTTTATTCCAACTAAAAACGCCTATTTGAGCTGTATAACCTAAAACTAAATTTCATTTAAAAGAGGCCGTTAAGAAAGAAATGAACTATTCAGTTACTACTTCAGTATTCTGAACCTCGCGACTTGCCGTAGATTGTCCCACTGTCATCATTACCACATCTTGCTGTCCCATTTGTTAGCAAACAACTAGCTAGCTAGCTGGCTTTTATTACAATGTCCCAGTCGTCCGTTCGCACTCGTGGCATTTATAGTTAGCTTAGCCGTTATGAAAACTAATAATTTGTGTTTTAATGCAGTGTAATTCAGCGTGTGGGATAGGCGCCGCCCATCTGTAGAGGTAAACAAAGTGTATCTTCGTCATTCACCGAGCATAATCAAGCTCGGACACAGAAGCCATCATCTGTCGTCGTCAGTAAATGGAAATACTTATTAATTAGCTATGAATTGCCGCTCAGAGGTTCTTGAAGTAACAGTGGAGGCGAGGCAGGTGGAAGAAGCTATGCTGGCTTTGCTGCACACCATTTTACTGCATCGCAGCTCCGGGAAGTTTCACTACAAAAAGGAGGGCACCTACTCCATAGGTACCGTGGGCACACTTGACATCGATTGCGACTTCATCGACTTCACCTTCGTCAGAGTGTCCTCCGAAGAGCTGGACAGAGTGATCAGTAAAGCTGTGTCTGAGTTTAAGGTAATTGGTGGTTCAAATGTCTGATTGTTGACTGTAATGCTTGGGCAGGCCTGTTATTTTGACGATTGTATCACATGCTTTTGTTACAGGACGCTTTGAGCAACACTGGCAGCGATGGCATGGGGCAAATCTCCCTGGAGTTTTACCAGAAGAAGAAGTCTCGCTGGCCTTTTTCTGACGAATGTATTCCCTGGGAAGTGTGGAGCATCAAGGTCAACGTTGTCAACCTGGCCAATGAGCAGGAGAGGCAGATCTGCAGGGAGAAAGTGGGAGAGAAGCTTGGCGAGAAGGTGATCAATGTTGTCGAGGTCATAAACCGACATGAATACCTGCCAAAGATGCCCACCCAGTCTGAAGTGGACAATGTTTTCGACACCAGTCTCAAAGATGTCCAGCCGTATCTTTATAAAATCACCTACCAGATCACAGACTGTCTGGGCACCTCCGTCAGCACTACAGTGAGGCGGCTTCTCAAAGACACCCTGTCACTGTGAGGAGGCTCCAAGACACAGAGAAGAAACATCTGGATGATTCTATCCAGAACTGTATATACAGTTATGCCTGCAACTCTTTTTATGACCAAAAACACGATTTAAAAGCTCTACTGCTGCTACAATAAAGTAGTGTCAGTGTAACCTGCTAATCTTATACCTTCTGATGTCTCTGCTGTGGTTTCAGTATAGCTTATACCTTTTTAGGCATTTTTGATTATGTATTGTCGATTAAAAAACATATTTGGATTTTTGCAAGCTTTCCAAAGTACCTGACAACATCTATAAAAGCAACTTTAACACAGTAGCAAATTTGTCTAACTATCAATTGAATTCTTATTTTCTTCGAGTTGTGTTGTTGATGCCAATCTGTAAATTGTTGTTAATCTTTCAAAAATAAATGTTGTTCATTGTAGCTGATGGTTATTATGGTCAACAATCATAACTAATTCAAACTAAATAAGGATGTAACCCTATCCCAACCTGTGAGATGAAAACAACTGCTGGCAAAAAGAAAGTCACAAAATTAGGTTATAAGATCAAATCTGACTTGTTTTGCTTTCTGCAGAATGTATGGCAGACTTTTTGAGCAGATTTCCTCATCCATGTGAAAACTTCCTGTTTGCACACAGTTTCATTGAGAGTGACCTGACACATGGATAGGACAGGATTTCCAGTTTGCCATTTTTCCAAATAAAAGCAATCACTTTCGAGGTTCACTCCCACAAATTGTCACTGTGGCGCTCAGGCTCTCCTGCCAACAGGATACCGTGTGTGTCCGTTTTTTTAAGTGACACAAGTGGATACAACAAGGGGGTTTTCCCCTCAAAGTCACATTGAAGAAACTGAGAACTGACTTAAATATGAATATATATTAAATATATAAAATGATGCAATAATCATACATATATTTATTTTAAGGTATTTTTTGTATAAAAGTAGGAATATATTACAAATAATGTATTTGTGTGTATCACTATATCCAAGGCCCTTTACATTTATGATCATATCAATACTGCATACGGCCCTGTATCTGCTTTGAAGTACTAAGACGATGCAGTCAATCCAGAAAGTGAATGGTGTATCAGGGTAAAAGGTACATCAAGCTCCAATGTGTCCATTTCAAATAGGACAAAGTTAAGTGGCATGAAAGAAGCTCATTGATGGATAGAAAAAGCCCTGTGAATGTGTGATAGGGCTTTAAATAAGTTGTGAGTGAGTCGCAGTGTAGTTGACTGAATTATTTAAATACCACAAATGGTTGTATATATAATCCATTGTTACTCTTTATTACAGATTTAAAGCACAACAACTGTAGAAAAACCTAAACACAAAACAGCGGCAAGTTTTCAAAAGCAACAATAATGCAACCAATGCTGATACAAATATTCATTATTGCAGTGAGAGCACAGGAATACTAAAAAGATTACACTTTTGTTTACTAACAAAATTGGTACAAAATCGAGAATATAAACACTTCCATGTACACAATTCTAATCATTTCTGTGAAACTTTCAGAAAGTTTTATCACAAGAAAACAAGAGCACTATTATCAATACAGAACTTCTTCAAAGAACTTAACATCACAATGCAGCTGGTGTTGCTCATTCAGAGGGAAACTCATTCCCAGTGTGTCGAGCACTCTTTGAATGTCAGATCTCCCAAAATGTAGCAATCAGAATAATTTATGACAAAGGTCTAATCCATCAAGCCAAAGCAGAACTATATACTTGTACACGAATACAATCAATACTACCTTTAATAATAATCTATATGAAGCAGTAACACTTTTTCACCATTCATAGAATAAAACATTTGCTTTCTCATGCTTCCCTCATTTTGAAAAGTCATCATTTGAAACTCTATTGTGCTTTCATATCAAATAATATGGAACACATATTGTTCAAGTCGCATAAGGCCATCAAAGCATTGTAACGCTTCTTAATGATCACCCTGTTGGTGCAGGGTGGTGGTGAACTTCTTCATTCACTAATTGTGACAATGTCTAATAAATAACACATTGAAATAGTTATTACTAATTATTTGAGTTCAACATTATTTGCATTACTATAGTGCAGTGTGCCGTTATTTGAAAAGTGTGCCCGCTATAAATATTTCAGATTGAGTTCTAGTTTTTAAGGTTTATCAGACACATTTAAAGTGCTTTACAGTCATTTACCTAAAAAACACTTTTTAAAATCTTTGTGGCGGATGATTGCACTCTCTCATTTATTTGTATACACAAATATAATTCATCAGGCTAGGAAGATAAATGAGTACTGCATGAAACTTTATCTGCGTACTGACAGCAGCTATCAGAGGTGCATGTGTTTGATATATAGTTTGTAATAGAACTTGTTGTTACGCCAACGTTCCTATTCAATCTGCCTATAACACAACATGAGGCAAAGGCATTATGAAACTGAAATATGAGAGAACTAATGCAAAGGAATGCTAAGTATGAAAACAAAACAAAAGAGAGTTAGTGGGCCTATTGATCATGTATACGTTTACACCTTGAACCTCTGTCAGTGAAACGACCCAAGCAAACATTTTGGACTACATCCCCCTTTTACAGAATCAAACTGTTTGACAAAGTGCATATTAAAAACATTATTGAGGCCACCAATATTATCTTAAGGGGTATCACTCACACCAAGAGATATATCTGATACAAAGCCATAAGCATTACTATTTAAATCACTGCAGCCTCCAAAACCTTAAAGCACTTTTTCCACACTCTGAGAAAACAATGTATTTAGTTGTCACTGTACCTTTGAGTCAAAAGTGGTACAAGGATTGTGGGCGTGCAACACTGTACCTTGTTTTCTCAAAACACCTAGATAGATAAATACAAATAGACAACTAAAACAGGTTTCAAATAGATAAATGCTTATTTTGAAAAGGAAAATAAACAAGTTAATAATCTCATCTCCAAGAAGAATCTAGCACTTGATTGCACATTCACGTTTACACCTCTAATGAACATGGCCACTGTTATATATATATATAATATAGGAGGCAAGCAAATACGCTATACATTCAAAGTCTTCCTTTTGTAGGCTGAGGTGTGTTAATATTCCAAGTATTGTGTCTCTAGAGAAATGCACTACTGTAACCTGTGTGAGGCTTACACGTGGCTATGACTCTGCTCGTGGCTCCAGAGACTGAAGGCTGTCTTGAAGGTCCTGTGACAGAGTTTACACATGTACTGCCTTTTAAACGTCAGGGCGGAGAGGGATGGAGCATGGTAAAAGAGTGTGTCTGATTCCTGAGGGCCACTGGGATTCTCCATGCTGTTGGACCTGGACAGAGCGGGGCTGTGGCTGCTGGCTTGCCGCTCGAGTTCAGGCCTCTTCGTCTTGTTCACTGACGAGCTACAGGGCTCCGGGCTGCTGGACTCCTCTGCCATTACTGCAGCCACTGGCGCCGTCTGGCTGGATGTGAGCACGGAGGCCTGTGGGGAGGGGTGGTCAGAGTTCTGAGGGGTGGTGGGAGGTGATGGAGACAGAGGTAAGGGGTCTCTGTCCATCTCTTTGGCCTCGGGTTCGTTAGAAGAAGTCGACATGTGGGACTGGAAGTGGCTCCAAAGGCGGAAGTTGGTCCTGAAGGCTTTGTTGCAGATGTGACAGATGAACGGTTTGATGTGGCATAGCAGCTCCTGGTGGCGTTCCAGGTCTTTGCGAGAGCTAAACAGACTTCCGCATTTCTCGCATGGCCACACACCGGGTTCCTCCAGCCCACCTTTGGCAGATTCGTTTTCCATCTCACTCACAGCCTCCTCTAAGGGCTCTTCTTTCACCACCAGCTTGCCATGATGGCCCATGCTCAGGTCCTCAGGCACATAGGAGGAGGAATCTGAATCGTACATGGGTGGACCTGAGGAGTCGCTGTACGTGGTGATCTCTCTGGAGCTCCCGGGTGCTAGAGGCTCGTCACTGTAGTGCTCCTCTCTGAGCATTTCAGATGCCCCTTCATTGTTCCCTTGCTGCTTCAGCTGAAGCTGCTCTTGGACTGTCATCATGTTGTGGTTGTGAACCTCCACCTGGTGGCGCCATATGCTGAAGGAGGATTTGAAAGTCCGCATGCATTCCAGGCACGTCAGTTTCTTGTACTTACAATGTGCCTCGTGGTCCTTCTTGACCGTTGGACTTGAGAATCGGAGGCCGCAGTAGGGGCATACAGTCGCATGTCGGCAGCCCCTCTCATGGTCGCCCTGCTCAAAGAGAGAAGACAGCTTCATATTACACAGTCTACAGGAGTAACCACCAGCATCTGTGTCCTGCTGCTCCATGTTCTCCTCCTGTTCCTGGTAGAGGAGGCTCTCGTTTGCCGTTTCCTGGTCAGCTTTCTCAGCAGGATGTGTCCTTAAATGCTGTCTGTACTGAGACTGGAACATGAATACTTTCCCGCAGTAAGGACATATGAAGTTGGGTCTTGATCTCTTTTTGGTGAGTGCAGAAGATTGCAAACCCTGCTTATTCCTCTTTAATTTCCAAAGCAAGGCTTTCTTTATTTCCCTTTCTCGCACAATATCTATTAACTTCTTTTGAAATTTCTCATCTAGCACAGAGGAGCTGGAGGACGAGGCCGGGTTTTGAACTATGCCATGCTGAGTTTGGCAGTGAGTCCACACTTTGAAGTTTGTATGGAAGCGTTTGTGGCAGATTTCGCAAGCATACGGCTTTTCGGGGTTATGATACATATTAACATGACGATGTAGTCCAGCACTCGACCTGAAAACCTTTAAACAATTCCAGCATTTAAAAATCTTGTTCTCAGGCGGCTCTCCAAGGTTTTCATTAGAGTCACCGCTAGCACTCTGAGGTACTGTTTCTGACATGTTCTCATCCAGTGAAAGGGTATGTTCTTTAAAGATTTTGCCCTTCTTAAATGGGTACCTTCTGTTATCTGGCCTGTCCTTTCTTTTCCCAACAGGATTGAAGTCTGGCCGGGAGCCTTGGTCGTAATTTGTTTGCAAATCTTTGAGATTACCTTGCAAAGCATCTCCAACTGTGATTCGGACAATGTCCATGAGGTCTGGGAGGGGGCTGCTGGGCTCAGCTTTCACACTGACCTCTCGTTCTACCTGAGATTTTTCTTCATACCTGCTGGGGAACTTTGACCTGAGAACCAGGGGAGATGTTCGTTTTGAATTGCCATTGTAAGCAGATGTCTCTAGCCCAGATGCTTTTGACGCCATTTTAACAACTGATTGTTCACGATTCTGCAGCTCCTTGAGCTCCAGTGTTGGTGAGAAGACTGGAACAGGGCTGTCCATGGATAATGATCTACGGAGTAGGCTTTTTATCAGCGGCCCACTCCTGTCTATGGTCTGGCTTGGCTCAGAAGCCTGACCCTGAAAGGGCACTTTGGTGTGATAGTGGGGCTCCAGCTCCTCATTCTCCTCTTTAGTGTCCGGGTCAGTGACCGACTGCAGCCTGATGTGCTCAGCATCACTGAAGGACACTGATGATGTCAGCTGGGGACGAACAGATGTGACGTGTGATGGATTCCCTTTTAAAATGGAGGTGTATGGGTACGTTGACTTCCTTTCAGCAGCTTCACTCTGTTCACATGATTTCCCGCTGATGGATTCAGATTTTCTGACTGATTCATACAGGTTGTGTAGTGATGGAGGATGGGCTGACTCTCCAGTAGAATTTGCAGAAGATGATCTCTCGGCTGTATTTCTCTCATTATTTGAGCGAGAGGGATTGATTGTGTCATTCCGGACCCGACGCACAATGACACTCCTTGTCTGGACATCATTCTCATCCCCTTCTGTGAAGGAAAGCCTTTTTCTAGACACACAGTAGGATGCATGTGGCCTTGTTGACACAATGTTGGTGAGGAAAGGGATTCCAAGACTGTAGCCTAGCTCTTGAATGGCTGCCAAGCTGCCTTTGTCCACAAAAAGTGAGGAGGAGTAAATGTAATTCAGAACTATCTCGAAGGCGTCAGGCTCACAGAAGTCCAGGTTTACAACTTTCAGCGACACTGCGTCCATCCGTGTGAACAGAGACTGGAAATACTCACTGGTGGCAGCCAGAACACTCTTATGGGCCTGGTACCTCTGGTCTGCCACAACCAGGACTACGTCACACATCTGGCCCCGCAGACGCTGCTCATTCAGGACCCCTAACACTGAGAGGGCATGGGAGGGATTGCTGTAATGCACAAGGCTCTCCATGGCTGAAAGACAAGACAAGAGGATTAGCTTTGAACACAGGAATGTCCACACAAAAGGGCATCATTTAGCATGGGACAGGCACATGCATGCACATGATGTACGCCTGTGTCTATTGGTCTTGTATTTTGTCCTGGCAAAACACCATTGCTGTCTATCTTTATTTACATCATATTCTCTAAGTGTATGATTTAGCCTTTTATTTTAGATTATTATTATTACATTTTTGCAATGTGTAATTTGGCACTTTGCGATAACTTTGTTTGGTCTGTTTGTAGTCTAGCAAGCGATTGTATATTGTTTTTCTGTAAGTTGAAGGCTTTGGAAATGTTTGTTTTGACTTGTTGATGGTCACCTGGGCTATACTGTACACAGCTCGTTTATAGGCATATCATGATACTGTAGCAGTATGAAAATGCGGCTCTGCTTATTTTGAAGTTGTTTACTTCTCAGATAAACATTGTGCATCATCTTTGAAGGATTAGAACACTGAGGGTCTGCCATAACTTTCAAATCCTTCAGAGTGAGCCTCCTCTCTGTGAGGATGCAACCACTGACTGTTGGAACTTCAAGTTTCCTCAATGAGTAAACTTGTATAACTTGTGTCTTTGTAAAAACTATTTTTAGGATTGTGTACACATTCAAAGAAAGTGTTTTAAAGGGCTAAAAAACTGTTCATAAAACATCAGCATCGTCACAAAATTGTTACTCTAAACATCTGCATCGGCTGAGAAATTAGACATTGTTACAGTAATGTTTCTGATAATACTATATTAATTTTTACTTAATCGAGAATATTGACATTCATGTATTTGCAGAGGTGGGAGAAGTACTCAGATCTTGTACTCAAGTCAAAGTAGAAGTACCAGAGTGTAGGAACACTCTGTAACAAGTAAAAGTAATGCGTTCAAAAGTATTAGCATCACAATATACTAAAAGTACCAAATGTAAAAGTACTCACTCCGCAGATTTGGTCCATTTCAGAATAATATATATGATATGTTTTATAATTGTTGATCATTAAAGAGTTGTCAAAGCTGGTAAAGGTGCAGCTAGTTTGAATGACTTTGCAGGGCTCAACATTATAAATGTTAAATTAAATGAAACACTTCGGGCCGGCTGACCATTTGCCCGCTCGGGCCACTAAAAATATTGCTTAAAGAAAACAAAACAGCAAGACATACATTCACATTGTCATGTGGTATTGGTATTTTGACAAGCAGTTTTGTGAAATTGTTTCTTTAATTAGAGCTACAACATAGCGATTGGTGAGGCGGATGTCGTAATTGGATGAAAGGCAGAGAGCTGTTTGCTGCTGACTTTTCGTGGGACCTAACCATTCGCCAAAATGTTTCTAAAATGTTGCAGGTCCGCTGCAACTCTTACTATATTTAAATCCAGGCTCAAGACTTTTCTTTTTGCCGCTGCTTTTAATTGAACTATTCATATCTTAAACTGCACTGTAACTTTTATTCATGTGTTTTTTATTTTAATGTTTATTTTATTATCTTTGCTTTTTAATGACTGTTTTTAAATGTCTTAATGTCTTTCATTTTTGTAAAGCACTTTGAATTGCCTTGTGTTGAAAGGTGCTATATAAATAAACTTGCCTTGCCTTGCCTAAAACCACCGGTAACAGGCCAAATGCCGGGGAAGAAATATATCTTCAAATAGAAGAAAGTCATCGGAGGAGTTAAAGGAGAGTGACAGGGAGTAATGTGACGAGTAGTAATGTAGTTTGTGAATAAATTACTATTGCAACAAATGTGTAAATGCTCTTCATTATTAGAGTTGATTTCTTTTGACGAATGCTCCTGGGCCAGTGGTTACAATGGTTGGGCCAATGGTTACAATGGTTGGGCCAGTGATATTGAAAATATGGAATTTTACCCTTATAGGCGCTTTCACACCGGAGTACTTTTCCCACTTTTATCCCTGCTTTGTATACTGCAGGGTAGCTTGTGAATTTACTCCAGGTGGAACTAAAGTCTGATTTAAGACTTGATTATATTTCACATAATTCATCCAGATCTGTAAAGTAACTAAAGGTATTAAATACATGTAGTGGAGTAAAAGGACACCATTTACCTCTGAATTGTAGTGGACTAGAAGTACAAAGTAGCAAACAATTAAAATACTTAAGTAACGGACAAGTATCTCAAAATTGTACTTAAGTACAGTAATCTACGTAGTTACATACCACCACTGCAGGTATGTTATGTGTGCTAGCATTCTAGAATCTCACACTATACATCAAAAAAAGCAATGTTAATTGTGTTTCCAATTGTTTAGTTTTTCCCTTAAAAAATACCTTTATTGTACCAGATCGATCAGCAGTATAGTAGAGTAGTAGTACTGTTAAAATCTTAACGATAGCCATCCCTATTTACCTCTGAATTGTAGTGGGATAGTTAAGTACAAAGTAGCAAAACATTAAAATACTCAATTAAAGTACAAATCCCTCAAAAATTGTAGTTAAGTACAGTAGTTGAGTAAGTGTGCTTGGTTACTTTAAACCACTGTGTATTCGTACTTCCAATCAAGTAAACCATGGAGAAATGTCTTTCCCACTGGAAGAGGGCTGTTGATAGAGAGCAGTTTGAACTAGAGAATGCAATTCCTGAAGAAATTGCTAGTGGGAATGCTTTATGCTGAAAAGCTGACGCTAAACTGCTATGCTGAAATGTAATGTGTAAGAAGAAAGTGAAGAATTTTGATTTAAATTAACACTGGGGGCTTGAATGTGTGATGAGAGAAGAAAAGAAAGTAAAAAGGCTTGGAAAAGCAGCAGAATATTTGAACTGCAAACTTTTGAACTAACTTGATGGCGAATTATCTGTCGCCATGCCAACAGCATTTGATGACATCCCATAATATGCTTAGATGCGTTGATGACTGCATCGTTACCAAACCTGTGAAGTTTTGGGCCGTTTGGAGTATTTTCACTGAAGTCATGAGAAAACCGTGTTTCATGACGAGCATTGTGTTGCCATGGCAACGGCATTTGTCCCGTATATGTCTTCACGGCTGGACTGTTAGCACACATGTGAAGTTTGAGCACTTTTTGAACATTTTCATACGAGTTATAGCGACATCGTCTTTTATGGCGAGGGATGCGTTTCCATGGAAACGGCATATGGTGATATGTCAGATTTGACGTAGAGCTGTTGAGGCATGGAGAGGTGATATACAGGTGAAGATTGTGGGACGACCGGACCGTGTCCATTGGAGCTACAGCTACATCGTGTTTTATTTGCGAGGGATGCGTTTCCATGGCAACAGCCTAGGGTGAGATCTCATATTTGGCGTAGAGCTGTTGAGGCACGGACCGGTGATATACAAGCGAAGTTTGGGGGACGATCGGACCGTGTCCATTGGAGCTACAGCGACATTGTGTTTTATGGCGAGGGGTGCGTTTCCATGGAAACGGCATATGATGACACCCCATAATTGACGTAGAGCTGTTGAGGGCAGGACCGTTAACCATTATTCAAGTCTGAAGAGTTTCTCCATTGACTTCCATGTTAAAAATGGGATGTATTATGGGATGTATCTCTGGAATTATGAACGTTATGAATAAGAAAAGTCATAGCCATCGATTCCCGACCGAGCTGAACGTTTTGATGTTCGAACGGAGTTGCTGCGATGTGGAATGTGGGAGAAGAAGAGGTGCAAAATAACCGGGCGGAATAATAAAGAATTTCGTGCGTAGCATAACAGATAGTTGGAATGCTGTATCAGCATTCCCACTAAAATAGGTAGGTGCCCATCACTTATAATCTGGCAAATTAAAGTGTTTCATTATCCAGTAATAAGACATCAATTGCCTCAAGGCATTGTGTGCAGCGCCTCGAGCAGGAGCATCTGGTGCTAATTATCTAAAGATACGACACTTCTTAAGAAGTTTATTTTGAAAGTGCTGACCGGAAGGCACGCTACTTATGTTGACACTTACTAAAAATAGGCTGTGGGCAGAAGCTTCATTCATTCATCAAAACTAGCACACGCTCGACTGTCTATTCAGCACAATTTAAACGTTAAATTAACAGCTAATTTAACTTCTGTCAGTATTCTATGAGGAAGTCTTGGAGTGAGGCTTTCATAATTTTATCATACATGAGACGTGGCTCTATTTCTCATGACACATAACTTCCGAAATCCCACTTTCAGTTCAGAAAACAGTCACGAGTTTCTCATTGTGTGTGGGTGAATGACCATAAAACGGTTCCGCCGCCGCTCTATCTCATCAGGTGGGGGGGAAGTTGAACACGTTTCAATGGACTCCTCCGCGGTAATCCCGGAATGAAAATACAGTCGGTGCAGACAGAAAAGCTGTTGAGTTTAGGGGGAGTGTATTCAAGCCCCGGTGGAAGTGGTGTTTTTTATTGTTAACGCTTCAACCCTGCGTGACATGGCGTAGTTGTTGGCTGCAGAATATGTGTTCAGGTTTTACAGCAGCACAAGCCCCCTTTCGAGTTACGTCAGGGAGGAAAAGGAAAATGCTTCTCCTTAATAGCACTCTACCAACTATGCTATAACATGCCTACTAATTCTGTTTAAAGGTAAGTTATGTAGTCTATCTACACTTACCCTGCCCGTCGTCAATTAGGTCTTTCCTCCGCACAGCCGGGACTTTATTCAGTGTTGTTGTGTAGATTTCTGCGCGCTGGTCGTGATTCCATCCATCTTGAATTTGACGTCATCCCACACCATGGATGAGGTCATCGCAATGAACGCTCGTCACGTGCACCGTGCTCTGATTGGGTGGTAAAATGACCAGGAGGCGGGACCAACTGAAGACTTGTCACTGATGCTAATTTAAAGAGATAGGTGGTATTTTTCATATTAGCTGTCATCGTCTGTGTTCCTTTCTATGTTTTGTTTTATCATGAGCAAAGGTTTGCAAACTTAAGCTACACTGCAAATTGTAATTGATACTGTTTTACTAGAGCACTGCGTTGTAATTATTATTTATAAGCATTGTTGAAACTAAGTATAGGAAGTTTGAAGTCACATGTCTTACAGTAAACAGTGCAAGGGAGGAGCAAGTGGGGGCTTAAACAAAACAAGTAATTTACAGTTAAAGCACATATTTTTATGCATTTCAAATAACCAAAGTCCATCTTTAGATTTTTAGCAAATCTAAATATACATTTCAAGTCTTTTTTATTAGTCATACGTATATAGCTACAGTGTAGTTATGACAATGAAAATCTTAGGTCACAGTCATTTTTTTGGGTTACCTATTTTTCTGGATCCAACAACGTGCAGATATAATATGTGCAACTGCACTTTCTCTAAACCCCAATGAAACCAATTAGGCCTGTGATTAAATGGAAGTCATCTTAGCGTAGCAGTAAGTGTGTGTCATTACTGGCATCCAGGAGGGACCTGTTGCTATGTTTATGTCCAACAGGTTGGTTCCTGAAAAGCGTTGACAGCTACACCCAACCAGGTGGGACATTGCAGGAAATCGACATAAAACCATGTTCTAATGAGCTGAAGATTATTTTGTGATGTAACTGTATTTCATTTGTGGACACATTTGTTGACTCAGCTTGTAGCCCTGAACCTCCCTACATGCTCCATCGCATCAACATGTACCCATTCATTATCACCTAATGACTGAAGGAGGTTTAATCAAGCACATTTTCACACCTCATTACTATAAAAGGATCAGCATTAAATTAAGGACTTTTGCAAAATTATACATGAAAATATTAAAAATAATACTGAGGACTGTAGTATTTCATCAGATGCAAATGTATATTCATATCAAATGAAAGTCATGACAGAATCCTAACATAGTCTTTTTTAAGAACATTTGACAGCCAAAGCATGCTGCTGCTCCATCATATAATGAGAGAGAACACATGAGAGGAAATGGAAGGAAGTTGTCACTCCTCCTCTCCTGACATTAATGGCTGGTACTGGCCGTTAGCAGCAGTAGAGAGCACTGCCATGGCTACCTGTGTGGAAACCAAGTCATTAGGGACTTTGTCACCTCCCATCAGATGTCTGTCTGTCCTTGCCATCATAAACATGTTTACTGACACCCCCATAAAAAAACTACTTATTTATTCTATAAAACTAAAACTGAAGCCTGAGTTTCCTTTGTGAAAATCGTGTAAACCAAAGGCTTTTCATTTTGTAATACACTGGCTCATTCACGGCATATCTCGTAGCAATGAAATGTGTCAAATTATCTAACCATTTAGATTTTCTTGCAAAGCTCAATGTAATTGAACTGCACTGACTAATGATACTCCAGATATTCTCATACATGTAATACTAACCTGCTGGCTGTCATGATTCTGTAGTCCATTAGGGACTGATGGTGCACCGAGGGGAGGAGAAACACAGCTACAGAGGATTGAGTGTTTGAGAACGCCCTGAACAGTGAGTGAGCATCGTCTCAAAGAAAAACATGCACGTACAATGTGGTCCTTAAATACATGGTCGAGATTTTGATCTGTGAAAAATGAGTTGGATGCTCTCCATCTGCGTGGCGGCGGCCCTGCTGGCTCTCTGTAGGGGACAACACACTGAGCATGAAGGTAGGCCTCTATACGCAGATATGCATTTGTTGTACAGAACATAGAATCTATGGGAAATTAACGCTAATTGTTTTGCCTGCTTTCATTTGTTTTTAAGATGTTTAATGTCACAGATTTAGGCTTGTGTTATAGTTAAAGAGCAACTCTAAATCCATGCAATTAAAAACGCAAAATCTGACGTTATTATGCAGATTTACAAGGAAACATTACATGTTTTTTTTATTCTAGGAAATAGCCTGTCTGCATCTGGCTATCGTCTTTGTACTTATAATGAGACAAGGAATGTGAGTTTACTGGTGATGCACGCGGTCCCCTATACTGTGACGAAGCCTTGTGGGGGCTGGCTCCACTGGAAGACATGTACAGTCACACTTTACAGGATGACCCATGAGACTGAGACCAGGACAGTGAAGCAGCAGGTGACCCGATGCTGCCCCGGCCACGTACAAGTGGGTCGCTACTGTGCCCTGCGTGAGTACTGTCATCAGATTACAGAAGAGCAAAAAACGTTGTTAAATTCCAAGTATCTTCGTTTAATAAAATGTGATAATATAGCATCACACTCTCTAGATAGACAAGTAATGACCTTTCAGCGCGTGGTGCTGTGTGCAAGACGCCAGATGGAGGCACAGAAATTGCAGTGCTCCAAATATCGGGCTGCTAATATATGGCCTGTAACATGTTATTTCCTCTGAATGAAGCTGTAAACAGGAGTGATGAGTTCACTGCCAAGCCAGGATCCTGTCCAACTGCAGATGGAGTGTATAACAGATCTGAGGGCTGTGAGTGGGACATTGACTGCCCGGGCTGGCAAAAATGCTGTCAGAGTTCCAGTCGTTACGTCTGCAGTGATCCTGAAAGTTAGTTGATCTTTTTCATTATTCGTTTTTCAAGAATGCTTTAGGGGTTGTTTTTTTGTTCACAGATTAGTTTGAGTTTGAATGAGGAATTAGAAAAAAACTGTTGTTTATAAAACAAGTATTTTTAGGTATATGTCCTAATTATCTGGGGATAAACCCCTGACCCCCCTATACCAAAGAAATAGCCCTGTAGGGTGTGATTAATAATTGAAAAGAAACTTCTCTGTGACCCAACTTTTTATTTTATTTCCCCCCAAACTTCTATCTTAAAACCAGGGCAGAATGCAAACATTACTTCATATAGGGACGTTACAAACAAAGGGTTTTGTTCATTTTCTTTTTGCTGGAGAAAAGGAAGTCCGATATTATTTACAGAGCAGAGTCTTGTTTAAATGTCTTATCCAGCTTTTGACTGCACTTGGATCCTTTAGGCACTGACATATGAACAAACTGTTGTGCACTCTTTGTTTGGCCTACACCTCGTCTAGGTGTGAGGTTTATTACAAAGTTGTGGAAGTCTTGTTTAAAAAGAAAAAAGAAGTGATACATACAAAATTCCTACAGTAATTAATACTTTTCCTTCATTCCACTATTCCTAATTGAGAACATATGTTTTCTTAATGATTTAAGTGAACTGACCTTTTGAACTTAACTTTCAGACTCAACATATTATTCTGATAATGGAGGCTATCGGTTTAATGCAACAGTGACAGTGAAGACAGATTACCAGCCTCTGATGTCCACTGACAGAGGACTTCTGGATCACACACGATTGCTCCAGGCGATGGTAATACTGCTGCTAATAACACTGCTTTAACTGCAGCTGTTGGTTCTGCTGCTGCTTATCTGCTGCCAAGAACGCCAGCCAGATACTAATACTTGTTCTACCAATTCTGATTATTAGAACACGACAAAGACTCAAATAGAGGCGTGTACACTGAAAAACTGAAACGTTGACTTTAATTAAATGTATTATGTCAACTGATTTGAAGTTGAAAGCAATAATATTAAGTTTAAATGAAAAATACAAGGTTCAACTTAATATTATTGCTTTCAACAAACCTAATAGAGTTGTGTGAAATCTTTTGAAATAATACATTTAATTAAAGACAACGTTTCAGTTCTTTCAGTGTGCCCCTTAGTTTTGAGTCATTTTTCTTTCCAAAATAAATAATGTTACCCAGATTATATTTTGTATCTCTACACTAACAGGTGACTGGAGCACTGCAGTCTGACGTTACAGTTTATTACCTCAGCTCACAGCCTGTGCATCCCTTCAGAACGGCCACCTCTATACTGATTGCCTGCAACTTGACTCTTTCACTGCACACTGTCACGTCGGAGCTGCATCTTCTCCTCAAACACATACAGGAAGTGTCTTCTGTAACTGTGGAAGGTGAGGGCGCAGCAGCTGCAAATCTCAGTGAAGATACTCCAGGCTTGTTTTCCTTTGCTTCAGAGAAATGACATTCTTGTTGAGTTGTGAGAGTGATTCATGTTGCAGAGAACACGGTGTTCAGGAAAGAATGACTCAGTCGCACCACAGTTTCCTTCTCCCACCACTTCCATTTGAGTGACAGTCATCTTTCCTGCAACAGCGGAAAATAACACTAGAGCGAGTGCACACACACACACACACACACACACACACACACACACACACACACACACACACACACACACACACACACACACACACACACACACACACACACACACACAACCACACACACTTTTTATGCTTGATACATTATACATTTGCACAAAAGACACAACAACAAGCTTGTCATAACATCAAACATATATGAGAGGACAAGGGAATCAATGGAAATGTTGACTTGAATACAATGTATTATGCCAAGATTTCACATAACTGTATACATTTAATTACAAAATATTAGGTACAACTTAATATTATTTCTTTCAACTAACCTAAATCAGTTATGTGAAATTTGTTGACATAATACATTTAATTAAAGTCAACGTTTCAGTTTTTTCAGTGAAGCAGTATTCTTACATGAAACCTTTACAATAGATTTTCTAAAACAATATACTGTATGTGTTCATATTGCACACATTAAATGTATTTCCTCTTAAGACTCTTATTTAAAATGTAATCCAGTGTAACATGTTTGTGTGTGTTTGTAATGCAGATGTGGATGAGTGTGCACTGTCTGCTGTGCGTGGGTGCTCCCCCCACTCAGACTGTAACAACACAGTGGGCTCCTACCTCTGTTCCTGCCACCAAGGATATGTAGATGTGGACCCCAGTAACCCTGGAGCCCATTGCAAAGGTTAGACTGTGTGTGTGTGTGTGTGTGTGTGTGTGTGTGTGTGTGTGTGTGTGT
>CALSBZ010004094.1:23332-68574 GCA_943591055.1 Gobionotothen gibberifrons
ACAACCACTACTACTGCTAATATATACACCACTGCTGCTCCAAAGGCCACCATTACTACTCCCACAATCACAACTTTTGCCCCTGCAACAACCATTACTGCTCCTACAACCACTACTACTGCTAATATAACCACCACTGCTGCTCATGCAACCACCATTACTGCCGCTGCAATCACCAATACTGCCCCAATATCCACCATGTCTTCTTCTGCAACCACTACTACAGCAGCAACAACCATTACCATAACAACCCCTACTACTGCCCCTGTAATCACCCCTAGTGCTACTGCAATCCCCACTACTGCCCGTACAACAACACTTACTGCTGCTACAACCACCCCTAATGCCCTAACAACCATCATGACTGCCCCTGTAATCACCACTTCTGCAATGATATCCACGACATCTACCCCTTCAACCGGTGTTACCAACCCCACTTCCACCATTACAGCTCCTCCATCCACTACTACGACCCTGAGAACTGCCCCCAGCGCCTCTACTCTGGGGGAAATCTCAGTCCAGTGCAGGGTTGCTGCAATAACAGTGACAGTTTCCAGGGCTTTTCTCCTGAGCAACAAGATCAGGGAGAGCAGCCTGTACCTGGGCCTGCCTGAATGTGGCGTCAACGGAGGCAACGCCCTGCACGCCCAGCTGACCGTGGCTTGGAATGAGTGTGGCACCAGGCTTGTGCATGTGAGTTTTTTGAAAAGTGTTGCATTTAATCAGTAAAGTAACTAAGTAAAGTAACTAATTAGATTTAGTCAAGTACTGTACAACTTTGAGATCTTGTACTATACTTGAGTATTTCAATTTGTTGCTACTTTGTACTTCTACCCCACTACAATTCAGGGGTAAATCGTGTACTTTTGCTCCACTGCATGTATTTAAAACCTTTAGTTACTTTGCAGATTTGGATTAATAATGTCAATTATAAACAACACTTAAAAGAGGAGTAGTTACACCTGGAGAAAATTCACCTGCAGTATATAAGTAATTACAATTACATTAACATTTACCATATTTGATAACACATTAATGCATCAATGATTATAATCAAAACATATCATATATATTAATTCTGAAAATGGCCAATCTGCAGAATGAGCACTTTTACTTTTGGTACTTCAATTACATTTTGATGCTAATACTTTTGTACTTTTACTTGAGTAACATTTTGAATGCAGGACTTTTACTTGTAAATGACTACACTGTGGTATTTCTACTTTTACTTAAGTACAAGACCTGAGTACTTCCTTCACCTCTGAATTTAAGAAGCTTTTGCATTTTCCTATGCTCCTTATTTTGTAAAACTGAAGAGATTGACTCTGAAAATAACCCACACTGCTTGCAACATCTGGTTCTTCAGAATGAAACGTACTACACGGCATCTGTAACCCTGTTCAACACCATGGACATGGCTCCCAAGATACAGCTGGAGGTTCCCATCGTGTGCTCCTACATGAAGAGCATGCTCATCTCTGCTGACTTCGGCTCTATGGGGTACGCTTCACTTGCTGTCATTCTTTATTACTTATTGTACTTTAGCATTTTGCCAAAGCAGCTGAAGCAGTTGGCCCTTGTGAAGTTTAAAAAACAAAATTGCAAGTCAATTAGTGAGCTTTAGAGGTTTTGGTCAAACTGAAAAAACTGAAACCTTGACTTTTAATTCAATATATTATGTCAACACATTTCACATAACTGTATTAGTTTAGTTGTTTAAACTTCAAATCATTGCTAAGTTTCAACTAACCTAATACAGTGTGAAATTCGTTGACTTAATAGATTTAATTCAACGTTTCGGTTTTTGAAGTGCAGTTTCATTTATGTATTTAAGAAAAAGCTCTTCTTTAAAACGATTTTGAATTGTGCCCTGTTTATTTATGGCTAGACCTATATTTTATTTCTTACCCTTTTCCAGGTATGACATGATCAAAGATCTCACCATCACGGGCTCGGGGGAGTTCCAGGTGACGGTGCAGCTGATGAACGGCACCATGCCTCTACCCCACAACTACAGCCTGTCCTCTGAGGAGGCGGTGGTGGTGGAGGTCAGCCTCAACACCTCCTCACAGCAGATTAAAGTAGTCATCAACAAATGCTGGGCCACCCCCACCCTACACCCTGTGGACATCTCCAGCCACATCTTCCTGGAGAACAGGTCTGCTCCTCCCACTGCACTATCCTATTCTGTTTCTATCAGTATTTCAGATATCTATTCTCTCCCTTTTATTGAATCTAATAAATTGTATTACTAATATGTTAACTGCTCTCATTGGTATCACCACTACTTCAGAGATTCTTGGGGTCAGGTCTCACATGGGGTTAGATTATGAGCATAAGGGGAGCTGACAGATTTCTAACATTTACTGTATTTATAGATTTTTGCTTTAAAATATTTAAATGTTTTGGGTTCAAGTTCAATCTAATGTTCTAAATATTAATGTTAAACAGTATTGTCTTTAGTGTAACAGTTACATTTAAATATGAAATCTAATTGGTAATAATCTTAAAACTAAATCTAAAAGTGAAATCTAAACATGAAATTGACATTTTAAATCTAAACACTGAATCCAAGCAACACATTTAAATCTTGAATCTACATCTTAATATTACAT
Source organism: Gobionotothen gibberifrons (assembly GCA_943591055.1). Lineage (NCBI taxonomy): Eukaryota > Metazoa > Chordata > Actinopteri > Perciformes > Nototheniidae > Gobionotothen > Gobionotothen gibberifrons. Next base: position 25,948 of record CALSBZ010004094.1, read on the forward strand.
CTCAATTTACATGTGAATCAGTCTTGTGATTAGTGTGAGGTTTCCAGGAGTGAAATAGTCCAACATGTAACCCCTGTCAAACCATCATGCCGTTATTATACTTCGGCTTTTCTCCTTTTCTCCTATGTTCAGCAGAGAGAGACTGTTTCTACCCTTTAAACTAAGCTAAGCTAAGCTAAGATAAGATAAGATAAACTAAACTAAGCTAAGCTAAGCTAAGCTAAGCTAAGCTAAGATAAGCTAAGCTAAGCTAAGCTAACCCCTTCTGTCTGCAGCTCCATGTTCCATAACATACATGAGATCTTCTCTTCATGTTCACTATGGTTATGTGTAGCTATACCCAATCAGTTTGAACCAACAGATACATTTGTGCTCACAGAAACTCAGCATCAGTGATGATGTGATGATAAGGAGACACATTTCTTTCCAAATTCTAATTAAACTGAATTCAATTGCAACATTTCAAGAAAAAGAAAAAAAAGAATATAAATACTTTATGGTCATTGTAAAGAACACAGTGAATTAATTTGTGCTACTTCTGGTTGGTGCAGTTTAGAGGAAAACAATACAAAACAACTAAAGCAAACAACAGCAGTCAAACCTGCAGGTTTCAGACAAATCTTTACAATAAAAAATGACACTGAAGTGGTGCCACTATCTTTCTGAAAGACCCTGAAGTAAAAACTATAGGTTACTTACGTAACCCCAGTTCTCAGAGTAACATGAAGTGAGATGTCTCACTATGGGATGCGCCTCATCGCGGAGCAAACAGAAGCATCAATCTCATTTACGCCAATTCTGATTGACGGGTGATCTCGACGTCAGCGTCAGGGAATCCACCCTCTATAAGTAGCTTGCGCTACGTCGCATGCGCCATTCAAAATAAGCACCTCTTCTCGCTTCACCATAGCAAGGAGGGCCGTCTGGTGAGACATCTCACTTCATGTTACTCTGAGAACTGGGGTTACGTAAGTAACCTATAGTTCTCATTCATAACACTCCGTTCGATGTCTCACTATGGGAAATCGTAACTCCCGTATTGCCAGACGAGCTTATCTCGAAAGTCACCAAGACCAACCAGAACCTTACAGTTAGAGCTCTAACTCAGCAGGGGGCCCAGCACTGCTCGAGCCACACTGGGAGTAGAGACGTCTAGTGTGAGCGATTTCAAACCCTGAAGGCAGGAGAGACTGAAAAGAGTCAAGGGAAGCTTATAAAAGTTAACAGCATTTAATTAAACAAAAGATGCAGTGGTGTACAAATGAAATTGCATGGAGACACTCTCCCCATCTCTCTGCTCAGTCCAGCCGGGGGTCCCAAGAGAGCTGCCCCCTGGCTTGGCCTCCCTATTGTCTTCTGAGGTCTTCTCCTATTGGCCGGCGTCATCGGGGGGCGGGTCCAATGCATGTGGTGCCTTTTCTGTTGCTAAATTACTTCATTCTGGTGTCTGTGGTATTTAAACATTCCTGCTACACATTATTCAGCGTCAATAAACGAGTGCTAATCCCAGTGTGCTCAGTTTAGAACATCACATGTCATTTCACCTTCTATCATGGTTTTAAACCGTAGCATTTGTCAGATGCTAATGCTAACTGGAAGTGATGAATTTTCAGAATAAAAGTGTCAAGTTAACAGTTAGTGAACTTCCGGTTTTTCAGAATAAAACTGATTTAAATCAAATATTGTATTTAATTCAAATTACACCTTATCACCATTGATTTTAAATTTACTAACACTAGCCTGTAAAAGCGGACAAAAGTGAGCGGCGAGGACCAGCTCGCTGCTGCACAAATGTCTTGAATGGAAACACCCTTGAACAAAGCCCAGGATGTAGCCATACCACGAGTCGAGGGAGCACGCAAACCCGAAGGTGCCTGCAAACCCTGACTCCTATAGGCCAAAGCAATTGCCTCCACAATCTAGTGGGAGAGCCGTTGCTTGGTAACAGGCCTACCCTTCTGAGGGTTAGCCCAGGACACAAAGAGTTGGTCATTATGACGAAACTTCTTTGATCTGTCCATATAAGTGCGTAAAGCACCGACTGGACACAGCAAATTCGGCTGCTGTTCCCCGGAGGGACACAGCGGCGGAGGAAATGCTTCAATGTCAATTGAAGTACATGAACCCACCACCTTAGGTACAAAGGCAGGGTTGGGCTTCAGTAACACTCTAGTATGCCCTGGGGCAAACTGGGTGCACGAAGGATGCACAGACAGCGCATGAATGTCACTGACAGGTTTGGCGGAAGCCAGGGCCAGTAGCAGCACTGTCTTGAGTGACAGGTGCTTCATGTCAGCTTCTTCCAGGGGTTCAAATGGAGCTCGAGTGAGTCCATCTAAAACCACTGTCAAGTCCCATAAGGGCACCAGTGACCTGGAGACCGGGAGGAGCCTGCGAGCTCCCTTCATAAAACGGCAGACCAGGGGATGCTGGCTGGCCGGCTTACCCTCAAAGCCCACATGGCATGCGGCAATAGCAGCCAAGTACACTTTGATCGTGGAGAAAGCTCTGTGTTTATCAACCAGGTCCTGTAGAAATGATAAAATCACTCCAACAGGACACTGAAAAGAAGTGTGCCTCTTTTGAAGGCACCACTCCTCAAACACCCTCCACTTATAGTCATAAAGAGACCTGGTGGAGGAGGCTCTCGCACTCTGAATAGTGGTTATCACCTCTTGCGGGAGACCCACTGTACTTAAATTGTACCACTCACGGGCCAGGCCCATAGGGCCATGCGCTCCGGGTGTGGGTGAAAGACCGCCCCCCCCGCCTGAGACAATATGTCTCTGCGCAAGGGGAGCTGCCACGGCTGACCGTGCAGCAACTGATAAATCTCCGCCAGCCAGTACATTGCAGGCCAGTGTGGAGCTATTAGGATCAGTGTGTGGCGCTGTTCCCTCACTCTGGCCAGAGCTTGGGGTTTAAACGCGTACAGGAGGACCGGGGGCCACTCGTGTGCGAACGTGTCCACGCCTAACGGTGCGTTTTGATCGCGCATTGAGAAGAAAAGCTGACAGTGAGCATTTTCTTTTGATGCGAACAGATCTACCATGGCTCGGCCGTAACGCACCCACAGCTGGCTCACAATCGTTGGATGTAGAGTCCAGTCTGCATATAGTGGTACACCTCTGGACAGTAAGTCTGCCCCGAGGTTCAATACCCCTGGTACGTGCGTCGCTCTCAGAGAGAGGAGACGGCCGCAGCTCCACAAGATCAGTTTGCGTGCCAGCATGTGTAACTGGAGAGAGCGCAACCCCCCTTGTCGGTTTATATACGACACTGTGGTCGTATTGTCCGAGGACATGGTGTCCTCTAAGAAAAGGCAGGAAGCTTTTCAGGGTGAGAAACACCGTTAGAAGCTCCAGGTAATTATGTGCGCCCGCTGGCGGTCTCTGCTCCAGAGACCCCTCACCGGGCGACCCTCGTAAATACCTCCCCAGCCCGTCAGACATGCGTCCGTGGTGACTATCTTCCGTAGAAGGACAGTTCCCATCGGTACGCCCCGTACTAGAAAAGTCGGGTGTAGCCAGTGGCGCAGTGCCTTTACGCAACTCGCCGTAACCATCACCCGCCGCGCGCCATGACGCGCGGGGTCCAGTTTTAGAGCGGCTACCCAGCGCTGAAACTCTCTCATGTGTAAGCGTCCCAGTCGTATGACCAGAATGGCTGACGCCATGAGCTCCAGTAACCGCAGGCATGATCTGAAGGGAACATGTTTGCGCAGCTGGAAACGAGCGAGACAAGCTCTGAAAGCTTTGACTCTTCCCGCCGACAAGCGGGCTGTAAAAGGCACCGAGTTTAGGCGTAAACCTAGGAAGAGCACAGTCTGTGCTGGGCACAGCATGCTCTTCTCCGTGTTTATTATGAAACCCAGGTTGAGCAGGTGCTTTACGAGGACATTTGTCTGCGTAATAGCTTCCTGCTTCGACTGTGCGAGGAGCAGCCAGTCGTCTAGGTACGTTGCCAGGCGAATACCCTGTTTTCTCAACGGGGCTATCGCGTATCTTCCGTACATCGTACAAACACTCTGGGACTGAGAGACAGTCCGAAAGGGAGTACTCTGTATTCGTAACAGACCCCCTGAAATGCGAATCTCAGATATTTCCTGTGTGGGGAATATACTGGGATGTGGAAATACGCATCTTTCAGGTCGACTGATGTAAACCAGTCGTTTTGTCGCACGAGACGCAGCAGAGATGTGTGAGTGAGCATTCTGAATTTGTATCTTCTTATATACGCATTCAGAGCCCTTAAGTCTAGTATTGGCCGAATTCCGTTCCCTCCCCGTTTGGGAACGAGTAAGTACTTGGAATAAAAGCCGCTCTGACTCTGCTCTGCGGGTATTATAGATATAGCTCTCTTTTCTAGAAGTGAGAGGATCTCTCTTTCTAGAATGAGGGCTGACTCCCCTCGGGCTTGTGAATATACGATGCCCGAGAAGCGAGGGGGGGGGGACAGCGAATTGGAGTTTGTAACCCCGTGTAACTGTTTTTAACACCCAAGCAGACTCCTTAGAGTCAGTGGAGATGACACGTCTCCTGCACCCTGAGTCTCTATTTGTTGTGTTATCGGGCCCTCTAGTGTCTGAACACGGTGGTACCCTGATTTGACGATTCCTACCGACACTGCGCATGCGCGAGACGGAGGCGTCATCACAACCCCCACCGGCACTGCGTCTGCACGTGACGGTGGCGGCCTCATGGCCCCATGGCGGTGGTGCCTTCACAGACCCGTTTATTGTCCATCTTTTGAGAGAGCTTGTAGCTGCTCTCAAAAGGGGAACAAATGGCGGGCTGTTTATTGGTTTTATTGTTTTTATTGTTTTTTCTTTCATTTTTTTGAGCTGCGCCCTCGTCCTGAGGCCTGGATGCGTCAGCGGAAAATGCTTTATAAGAGAAAACGGAACAATATTGTGACAACATGTGTATTGGTGCACTTGAGGATGGCATTGAGGCATCTCTCGAAGCAGCGGGAACACATCTGGAGCTGGGGAACCGTGGACTTCCAGCTCTGTCACGGGGGGGAGAAGAGGGGGCTGTCAGACCGGCCGCTTCTTCCTCCTCGTCTGCTGGCCGAAATTCTGGGTTGGCTGTGCCTAGGCTGCAGCCGGAACCGGAGATTTTCTGGGCCAGTTTGTCCTCGTCTCCTGCCTGGGCTGGGGACTCTGGGCGGACTGTGACCTCTGCAGCTTGGGTATCTTGAACCGAGCTGCTGGGGCGGCCTGGGTGAAGGACTGCCGCCGTGGAGGGAGCGGCTGGACCCGTCGAGGGAGACAAAGGTGGAGGGCCTTGTCTTCCTTCTTTTTGGACTCGCATCTTTTCTGCATGGAAGCTAGTGCAGATCCAAAAATACCCTCGGGAACGATGGGCACGTCCAGTACATCCTCTCGTTCCCGTTCTGGGAGGTTGGTGAGGTTGAGCCATCTCGCTCTTTCCTGCACCACCATAATTCCCATAGCCATGCCCGTGGCCTGGACGGCGCAGCGTTGAACATGTCTGTGATCGCGGCTATCTCGTCCAGTACTGCCGGTCCAGGGTTGCTTGACATTTCCTCGCACAGCTCCGCTTGGTATGCGGTTAGCAGCGAGGAAATGTTCAATGCCCTAGCGGACAATGCTGCGGCTTTGTAGGACCGTTCAGTCATGGTTGACTGGAACCGGTCTGCCTTCGCCGGCAGCGTGGGGTTCCTGCTCGGTGCAGACGCCGTCCTCGGGAGGAGGTGAGCTGCCACCAGCGGTTCCATCGGCGGCATGCGGAGTAGGCCGAGCCTCTCCATTCCGTCGCAGTCTAGGGAGGAGGCACCCTGGATCGGGGTCTTGTTGCTGAAGGGCCGGTCTCTCCACGAGACCGACACTTCTTCCACGTAGTGAACCTGGATCCACGTAGCGTCTTGTCGCTACGGTTCTCTCTCTCTGTGTTCCTGAGAAAGTGTGTGTGAGCTCCAGCACTACTGATCCATCATCTGTGTGTCTGGATAAAGCTCTGAATGGACTCTGTGCTCTTTTTTCTGGAGCGTTTACCTCGGACTATAGGAGCTAGCTTAGCATGCTAGCTGGAAACACGTTAGCAACACTAGTCAGATTGAGAGTTTGATGGAGAGAGAAACGGTGTGTTTAACGGAGTCTGCAGGAAAAGCAGAGCTCGAGGAGGAGCTGTTTCTTTCCAAAGAGGAGAACAAGAGACTCCAGAAACTACTGGACGCTGTTTTACAGCCTCAGCTTCGGATACACAGAGCAGGTCTGTTCCCTTTACCCTTAATTAACACTTTACACTCTTCAGTAGCACTTTATTATCACATTAATAACACTTTAGACCCTTTATCAGCACTTGCTGCAGGCAGTACATCCTGAAGTAAAAGTACAAACACCACACTGTGAAAATACTCCATTACAAGTTAAAGTACTGCATTAATATCTTATTTAAGTAAAAGTATGTAAGTATTATTAGAGACTCATGTACTTTATTATAATAATTGAAAACCAAAGAGTAAAAAAGTCCTCCCACCAGTGACACGATCACTATTGCGGTAAGCGTGTTGTCACTTCCGGGCTATCCTGTATGTTTCCTGTGTGCTTGCTCTGCTGCTGATAGCTTATATTATCTTAAATTAACTCGATCGTTTTTACAATTCTTGATCACGGCAGCTACCTGATGTTATAATCACACGTTACTACAGCTTAAGCAATCACAACTCTCTTTCTCTTAGCGACTGTAACTCCACAGTTGCTTACACTTCTTTCGGTTTTGCTAACAGTAGCTACTTTAGCTTGATAGCTAATCATGGCTACTTCCCCACCCTCGAGTGCTACTTCCTGCTCTATCTGTCTTATGTTTGGCCATTTCCCTTCCTCCTTTAATGGCATCGATAAGCCTATGTGTGTTAAATGTAGTACAGTTGCTAGGTTGGAGGCGGGAATTATAGCCATAGAAGCCCGGCTCCGCATTTTAGAAAGTAACTCAGCTACATTAAAACACATGCTAGCCGGTATAGACCGGCAAGAGGCATACCTCCTTTGAAAGTCTTGTTTTTAGTCTTACGCATCCGACCTGGAAAACTCTGCAGCCAATCTTATTTGTTACAGTGTACCGTCCACCAGGTCCTTATTCAGAAAGAGTTTTTATCAACTCTGGCACTTAAAACAGATAAAGTAATTATCGTAGGTGACTTTAATATTCATGTTGCCGATGATAGATGATCTCGTCAGATTCGGACAGGAGGAATCCCGAGGCGTCCTCGTCATCCTCCGTATAATCCAACTCTAGAACGTCTGCGGGCTGGACCATGGTGAGGTCCAGCCGGGAGCTCCAGCTTGGTATAGCGTGGGGCTCCGCTCGCGCGTCCCTCGCTGCTACCGAGTCCCAGCCTGACACGGCGCGGGGCTCCGGTTCTGCAGCGGCTACCACTGATGAGCCCCAGACCGACACAGTGCGGGGCTCCATCTCTGTGGAGGACGCCCTCATGTCATGATTTCCAGCCGGTAAATCAGGGGACATGAGGGGGTCCTGACTCGACAGGCTAGCTTGGCGAGCTAGCCGTCGGCGGAGGCTCCTCGTGGTGAAACGAGCACAATGCCCGCATGAGCCGGGGTTGTCGATAGCCTCCTGGGCATGTTGCAGCCCGAGGCAGGACGAGCAGACCTGGTGTGCGTCTGTGTCCGAAATCTTTGACCCACAGCCGCAAAGCCGAGCCTCCGGTTCCCTGGCTCCTCTGGTGTGAGGGAGAGACGTGTCCATCTTGTTCGCCATTATGGCGACGTAGGAAGGACGCGCTCGTAGCAGGTGCGTTAGCAGAGAAAAAAATCCTCTCCAACCTGCCGTTAATCCGGAGAAAAGACGACGGTGTAGGATTCATTCCCGAAGAATATTAACTGGTGTGTTAATATTCGTACTTAATCCTATTCTTCTCTGGTGGAGAAGAAAGAAAAAAGCGTCCTCGCTAGCGTGGTGTCGGGAGCAAGGAGGGTAAGCTAGCAACAGGTGTGCTGCTAGCTTAAGTCAAAACCTTACCTTTTCGATTTCTGAAGAAAAAGAAAAAAAGGGTGAGGTCGAATGTGGCACTAACTGGTGTGTTAGTACCTACAATCTTCTCTTCGAAGAATATCTAAGGGTAGCTCGCGAGCGCCCGTCGACCGAATTTAGCTAGGATAGCTTGGTTCCGTCTGTGGACAGTTAAGCTGCGCGGCTGCCGATAAAGAGATGTGCTCTGAAGCGAGAAGAGGTGTTTGAATGACGCATGCGACGTAGCGCAAGCTACTTATAGAGGGTGGATTCCCTGACGCTGACGTCGAGATCACCCGCCAATCAGAATTGGCGTAAATGAGATTGATGCTTCTGTTTGCTCCGCGATGAGGCGCATCCCATAGTGAGACATCGAACGGAGTGTTATGAATGAGAACTATATTTTATAGTGACAACAATGACAATGACACGTCACAGCAGCTTAGTGAGAAAGTCTCCTGTATTTTTAGCTTTAAAAGAAAATTCAGTTTTAGTTGAGCTGTATATTGTTTGGGATTGTCATTTAATAATCTTGTATTGCAATTCAGACGCAGATAAGAAAAAGCAGAAAAGTGCTTGAGTTCCTTGTCCCTGTCTCCACAGCTGCTCCCTGAACACATACACCACGGTGTTGATGAATGGGAACTCCAGCACATCCCGAGTGTCCGTGCAGATATTCTCCTTCATCGACCTGGACGTGATCTACCTGCACTGCCAGGTCCAGATCTGTGTGGAGACCGGATCCGGTTCCTGTGTACCTGTGGGTTCATGCTATTCAAACTCAGATACGGCCTGGCAGCTTCTACAGTGGATGATTCTAGAATAACACAGTGCCCTTGCTGCTCCTGTTTTCTTGCAGGACTGTCAACAAAGAACCGCTCAGTCTTCAAACACAATTGGAACAGCATTCGGTTCCTCCGGGCCTCTGCTGAGGTCAGATGAAGGTCAGTATTCTAACACAGAAAAAACAATTGTGGTTCTGTTAGAAAATACACATTTTTACAGATACATTTTCGATCAAATGGGATTTAATTCCATCCAGCAAGTAAAACACTACAGCTTCTAGTCTAATGGGAAAATCCATCTAGCTGTTCAGTTATGGCAGTGGCAGGCTAAGGTAGCGCGATGGAAAACACACATTTCTTCATGTGGATTATCTGTTTTCATGATGGACTCTTGAGTTGAATTGAATATTTCCGCTATTTGGGATTGTGCTGTTACAAGAGCCGTATGAAAGTCCCATTATTTCGAATCATCTCTTTACCAATTTGATGTTTAGAAACTTTAGAGTAACGTTTTTTTGTTCAACTTGTTCCTCCATTCCACTGTATGTTTAATGATTTCTAATGCTCCAACACATTTTCTTCCAGAGACCTTGGAGGAGGAATCTGACACTCTTCATTTAGTTGGGCTCTCCTGCCTGGGGATCGGCGTGGCGCTCTTCTTCATCATGGGTTTCGTCTGCCTGTTCTACTACCAGAGGAACCGCATCGGACACTACAACTTCAGCGCCAAACCCAAGCAGGAGAACTTCACCTACCTTGTCTTTAACACCTAGATGTGCATCAGCACCAACAGCTGAACACCCCTGCATTAGAAAACATAAACTCTTGCAGCAGCAGACACATTTGGTAAGGCTTTAGAGCGCAGTGGCCACCGGGGGGCACTGTTGCACCACATTAGTTCTCACCAAACATTGCAAATCTTTGCACATTAAACAATAAATTAAGCACAAATGAGTTTTATATATATTTCCACCCCAGTCTATATATATTTTAAATATTTAAGTGATACATTGCATGGGATTGAATGTCAAATATAGAGACTATAAATAGTTTATGTATATTTAACATTATAGAATAAATAGGTGGCACATCTTGAATGGTAAAAGTTAAGTCTTGAAAGATTTAAGCTGCATTTCGCCTTCAGCCGAGACAAATATGTTCCCAGAAGATATTTATAATTCTGGGAATACACATTTCACTGTATGGTTGACATGCACATTTGTAATGTGAGAACTTTGTAGATGGTATCACACATCTTTGTTTAAGTGTATTCAAATATACTTAAAATATATCATCTGCAATACTTGTGAAGCACAGTTATCCCTTTATTTTATTTAAGCTGCTATTCTTCTTTTATTTAGAGAATATTTATTATTCTACACTTACAGTTTTTGTATTTGTAAGTTTTGTGAATGAAATATTTATTTTGTCTCACTCTCCTCCTCCTCTTGTGGTGCAACAATAAACATGTCCTGTATGAATGTGAGCTCTTGGGGGTGCTGTGTCACAGTTCTTCAGCTCTAGAAAAACAGGCTAAGATGGCTTCCTGCATGCACAAAGATAACATGTACACACTATTTACAGTGTTGATATGAAATGACATTAAAAAGTTGCTGTCATAGCCAACATTTATCATCTTTTCTGACAGGACGGAATGTGTCCTTTTCCTCTCTTAATCAGATCAGGGCTTTAAAAAAAGATCTTAAAGGGGACCTATCATGCAAACTGCACTTTGTGATGTATTTTATACATATGTGTCCCCGGTGTTCCAGGGAACTCACAAAGTGTCAGAAAACACAACCCTCTCTCTTTTCCTCCATACCCAAATCTCTAAAAACGGGGCTGCAACGGATTTGATACATGTGGATTTTTGATTTGCTCCTCTATGACGTATTATAGGTGCACTCCGCCTGATTGGTCAACTCTCCACCTATCAGGGGAATGAGAGGTTGGGCCACGGCCGGCCATTGCCGCTCGAAAGCGCTGGAGACGTTGTAGTACATATGCCAGGCCTGTAAGTGGCGCTGTAGTCTGCCACAAAAGCAGCGAAGAAGACTTCCCGCCCATAGTTACCATGGTTACCCTTCTGTTCTTCGCTCTGGCTCTTTTTCTCCCTCCCCGAGGCAGCTCCTGCTGCTGTTATTCAATGCAATCCCTCCCTCGCTGTAATTCTCTCCGGTAGTCCACCAGCAGATGACAAACACCCACCTCTTCCAAGGAACGTGAGGACCGTGCGGCAGAGTTTCAGTTTCAGTTTCTTTCGCCGGTCAAGATATCGTTAAAGTTTAAATCTTCTGGACAAAATTAGAAAAGTGCCGGTCAAAGGTCTTCTTTGTTATTTATTGAGCTTTAAAACAAATGAATAACGACTCTATATAATAAAACACGGAGGACGGAGATCTTTTTTTCTCCCCCTCTTTACTTCATCAGAGCACGGCTCCCCTCTCTCCTGCAGGGGGGCGTGGTCAGCTGCAGCTCACAGAGATCAGCCCCGTAGACAGCAAACAGCACATAGAGCGAAATGAGGCATGGCTAAAATGTATGATCTGTTTGGTATTTTGAAAACAGAAACGTATAAATATACCTTATATAGGTATGGCCCTACAATATATCATTTAAATATAGCATGATAGGTCCACTTTAAGTAAGCCTTTCGCAGTTGAACAGATCTGAAGAGGAGGATCCAGCTTTCCCCCACATATCCCATAATCCCACATTGTTGACTGCAGGGTCAGAGTGACAGCTCCTGGATCAGCATTGAGGGTCTGAATGTTAAACAGGAGAGGCTTTCTCTCTGAGAGGAGTCCCCAGAGACCTGCTGAAGGAGGCCTGAACCATCTGGAGGGTGCAGAAGCCCCGCCTCCTCATTAACCCATTCAGCCTCACTGTCTGAGACCTGGCAACACGTCTCCATGGCAACAGACCAGTGCAGGGATGGAGCGAGTGGGGACAAGCGATCAAAGAGTGGTAATAATTTCAGTTTAAAAGCATGGAATGAGATGTGTACCTCTAATTCAGTGACTGGATTCAGATGGTGATGCATCATTCTGTAGAGAAGACACTACAGGTGCATAACAAATATTTCCCCCCATTATTTATCGAACAGATAAAACAAAGCTTTGAATGATACATGTGCACACGCCGCTCTAAAAACATTAAGAATACAGATTAGGAACGAAACTGTAAGGTTCTCTTCAAGGGCCATGTGGAGATGTCTATTTCAGAGTGAATTTAAAATGTCTACACATGCTGCAAAACATAAACATATATTTCCCCATTCGATACTTACTGGAAACAATTGTTAAATACACGACACAAAGAGAGATTCCATATTCATAGATGAGGCGTTGGGGACTGGGGGCGGGGGCGTTGCTCTTGAGGAGAAATGTGTTTCTACCCCGCCTGTCTTTATTCCGGAAAGCAGCAGAGCCACATCCTCGGTAATGACTGCAACCTGATCTGTGTCTCCACCGTCTTCTCTGTCCTCCCTCTCCTCACATCCGTATCATCCAGGTCAGAGCGCTCTGAGACTCTCATTCATCGTGTGTGTGTGTGTGTGTGTGTGTGTGTGTGTGTGTGTGTGTGTGTGTGTGTGTGTGTGTGTGTAAGTGTAAGTGTAAGTGTGTAAGTGTGTAAGTGTGTGTGTGTAAGTGTGTAAGTGTGTGTAAGTGTGTGTAAGTGTGTGTCTGTGTGGCTTCTCTTACTCAGGTCATTACTAATTAAACACCCTTATTGTGTTTTAAATAGCGGTCCATGGCCCTTCCTCCACCACATTTGCAGTGGATTGTAGTGAAATCTCAGTCACCTGCACCCCCCTTCTGTTTTTTAATTAATTAATGCATTTCAGCGCTAAAATAAGTACTTAACAAATCTGAGGCACTTTAGTATTTCTATTAATAGGCACTTCGTCCTTCCTCTCTTCTTCAGTTATATGTTTTACTACACATCATTTATTTGATTGTTATAGTTACTCAACAAAGATATAGCAAACAAAATATTTGATGAGAATGTAATTAATTGTTATATTCAAATAATGCTTGTGTGATATATTGTTTATATGATAACTGTGATTTAAAAAAATTATAATATTGATGTAATGCAAATAATAAACCTATGATAGCAAGTGTAAATAATCTAGAGTTTCTTAGAGTCATTGGTTACTGACTCCTCATTAATTTTTTTTTTCAGATTCTCTATATTTTTTTATGATTATACAGTTATCTAGATTTGTTTTGGCATTGGTGATTGTGTAGTAAAAATTGTGTTTATGTTGTGTTGTTAATATAGAGACATGTTGATTTGCAGAAGTTTTTCTGAAATCTGGATAAATGACTACAAGATTATCGAGGTTACAAAAGCAGTTCATGTCATTATTGTGTTAATTTTCCTTATGATCGGATCCATTTTATTTTTACAAGAAGTTACCAGAGCTTTAAATAAAGAGTTACCAAATAAGATAGGGGAGAGTGGGGTAAGTTGTGCCAGTGTGGAAGTTGACCCGCCCCCTTTATCTAGGGAACTGTGCACATGATGTAACCATAAATTCAGGAAGCACCCATCATTTATATTTGGCTGTGATGGAGAGAAGCACATGGTCAACTGGTAAATGTTTTTTTCACAATAAACCATGTTTGGCTTGTCAAAGTACATACTTACTGTTATGTCTAAGCTAAATTATCCAGGTCTGAAAATATGTATCGTACATTTTGGTTATTTAGCAAGGAGTAAAACCATGTGAATCATTTAGCTAAAGATTAGCATGAATGACTCAGCTCGACAGATTTTTTCCAAACACATATAAGTGGCTGTGGGGCAAAGTGAGCCACATGCTGGGGGGTAAACTGAAGTTAAGTTAAGTCTCAGTAGTATAAAATGGGATTTCAGAGTATTTTACACAACTGATTTGTATTTTATGTTTCAAACATTGTAGAAAGAACAACATTCCTGTCCCAAACAGCCAGAGAGAGAAGGGTTCAGCAGGGTGTGAGAGGTCACATGATCCAGTAGGTCAGCTAAGGGTGACTGGTCTTGTGGAGCTAAATACAGAATCTTGGTATAATTAATAATATTCTTTTATGTCTAGATCGGTTCAATCATGTTAAAGGAGAGGTGTCATGGCCATTTCCACTGATCATAATTCCATTGTTGAGGTATACTAAAATAGAAAAATACTGTGCAATCTTCCAAACTCACATTGGTTTCTCATACAGCATCTCTGTAAAGTATGTGTATTCAGCAGTATTCACTTTCTCCACTAAACGGCTCGTTGCCGCTCCGGGTACCGCATGACCGTATTGCATCATAGTTCTGGGCGTGGCTACTGGGTGTTCCTACGACACAGTACTCAGGAAGTAAATAATGGATGATGACGTTTCACCAACGAGGCGTTTTGGGGAGGTATTTTCTGTGTTAGAGTTTTACTCGCTACAGGGTGTACTTTGAGGGTTTTGACTCTGCACACCGTTTACATGCAGAAAAACCTTCATAACACACAAGGGGACGGGTAATAACCGGACAAGCATGACATGGGACCTTTAAGGAACGCCAGCATCTTTCCTGCCGTACGCCTGAAGTAACATCTTTAGGAAGGGCTACAGCCTATAATAAAAGTGATAGACAGATAAGAGACTAACCACATTTGATAACATGAATAACTATCAATGACTAGACTATAACAATCTGTACAGTACATTTACAACAGACTGGCACATGTGTTTACCTACCAGCTACATTTACAACAGACTGGTACATGTGTTTACCTACCAGCTACATTTACAACAGACTGCTACATGTGTTTACCTACCAGCTACATTTACAACAGACTGCTACATGTGTTTACCTACCAGCTACATTTACAACAGACTGCTACATGTGTTTACCTACCAGCTACATTTACAAGGGTATCTATTTGGGGGGGTTCTGATCTGGCTCTTTCATGTTTGTTTTACAGGCATTAATTCCCTCCAAACGTGATTTATAATATTGAGGAAACAGGTGTCACTACAGTGCAGACACCCAAGCATAGTGGTTACTCCCAGATGGCTCAATTTACCCCTTGAGTCGCATCAATTTACCCCTTAAGGTCCTTACACACCAAGCCGATTTTCGGCGTCGATAGATGTCGGGCCGTCGATGAGCGTCGTGTCGCCCTACTCAGATTGGCCGACGGCCAAAGAAATCACTCTGATTGGCTGTTCAGCTTAGTGAATCAGTGCATGAGAAGCGAAACGGAAGTGAGGGACCCAAACAAACTATTAAGAAGGCAAATCTGAGATTTCATTTAACTCCAGCTCTCGACACAGGTTCGGGAAAGCCCCGTGAGCTTCTCACTGTAGAGTGAAAATGGAACGCACACGCTATTTGTTGTTTGTTTATATCACGCAGTCTGTTCTTCTTCTCTCGGTGTATCACGCAGTCTGTCTTCCGGTTGTTGCCTCTTTTGAATGACGAATACACACTACCGCCGTCTGCTGGTAAGGAGAGTTATTGCCACTCACGCATGCTTAGTTCGTACGTGCTTCTTGGCCGTCGGCTGAAGTCTTTGCGGTGTGTTCCAGTGTGACACATGGCCAAGACGCAGAGACGTGAGGCGACGATCCTTCGGGACGTGTTATTTGGTGTTCTTTGGTGTTCTTTGGTGTCAGTTTGGTGTTCTTTGGTGTTCTTTGGTGTTCTTTGGTGTCAGTTTGGTGTATTAGGACCTTAAAGGTAGGCCCACACCAAGCTGACACCAAAGAACTGACACAGACGGACCCGACTGTTGTGTCGCGTCACGTCTCCTGCGTCTTGGCCATGTGTCGCACTGGAACACGCCACAAAGACTTCAGCCGACGGCCAAGAAGCACGTACGAACTAAGCATGTGTGAGTGGCAATAACTCTCCTTACCAGCAGGCGGCGGTAGTGTGTATTCGTCATTCAAAAGAGGCAACAACCGGAAGACAGACTGTGTGATACACCGAGAGAAGAAGAACAGACTGCGTGATATAAACAAACAACAAATAGCGTGTGCGTTCCATTTTCACTCTACAGCGAGAAGCTCACGGGGCTTTCCCGAACCTGTGTCGAGAGCTGGAGTTAAATGAAATCTCAGATGTGCCTTCTTAATAGTTGGTTTGGGTCCCTCATTTCGCTTCTCATGCGCTGATTCGCTAGCTGAACAGCCAATCAGAGAGATTTATTTGACTGACAGCCTTTGGCCGATTGCCTACCGATTTGACACGTAGAATCGGTAGGTTTTCGGCCGAAAAGACACGACGGTGCGGGACACACCAATCTGAGTAGGGCGACAGGACGCTCATCGTCGGCCTGACATCCATCGACGGCCAAAATTGGCTTGGTGTGCAGTCACCAGAGAACTCGCCGAAGCCGACGCCGACTGTTGCGTCGGCATGTTCTCCTGCATCTTGGCCATGTGTCGCACTGGAACACACTTCAAGACTTCAGCCGAGCACGTACGAACTGCGCATGCGTGAGTGGCAATAACTCTCCTTACCAGCAGGCGGCGGTAGTGTGTATTCGTCATTCAAAAGAGGCAACAACCGGAAGACAGGGAAGAGGAACAGACTACGTGATATAAACAAACAACAAATAGCGTGTGCGTTCCATGTTTCGTGCGGCACTGGAGCTATCAGCCATTGGAGTGCTGCTTGTGGAAGACATTCTCAAGCAACCGTTTCGCTTCTCATGCACTGATTCGCTAGCTGAACAGCCAATCAGAGTGATTTATTTGTCCGACTGCCTGTGGCCGACGCACGGCCGATTCAACATGTTGAATCGGCCGTGCGTCGGCCGTGCGTCGGCCATGAAAGGCCAAATAAGGCGTGTCACGGCCGACGGTGCTGGACACACCAAATTGAGTTTGGGCGACAGGGCACGCTTCGTCGTCCGACTAACGAAAACGGCCGATTTCGGCCTGGTGTGTCAGGGCCTTTAGACGTAGATCTGAGGATTGCTTAGAATTTAGGATGAGTGGTCTTCTGCATGTTAAAGCTGCAGTAAAAGCACATTAATGTTACAAATGTTAGAATAGACCTTTCTCTTTCCACCAACAAGTGCAAACAGTGTTACACAACAGTTCTCTCTCTCAGGACTGTCATATTTTGCTCACCAATTTCCGTGTATACCATCAAATTGGCTGACTTACTGACTTCCTCTCCTGCAGTGCTTCTATAAAGATGACAGTCTCTCCATGAACAATTGAACTAATCCCAGAAATGTTCAGCACCAATGTAAACTGAAACAGTGAGCTCAACGCTGTCTGTGGGTGCTGACTGTGTGCTTGTGAGGAGATGTTAGTGCAATCATATCATTTGTCATTTACATTTCCTCTGAAGCTAACAGCAGTAATGAATGAAAGCCATAGGCTAATGAGGAGTTATATTAAAAGTGACAAGGAAGCTGAACGTGAAACTCCCTGGCCTTGTTTCCTGTTGTGTGTCTTAATCTCCATTTCCCCTTCTGTGCTGGACTGCAAGCCATACATGAAATATGAGTCCCGCTTGTTTTAGTGACGCACCCAAAAAGCTTGCCAAAATCTCTTCCAAAAATACTGCATGTGCTTTTTTAAGGGAAGTAGGTAATCCATCACTCTTTCCTTTTTGTTGTTGACTTGGAGTGCAGACAGGAGTGCATGGTAACAGGTTCTGTCCTGGTTTTTCTGCAGCAGGGATACATATGGAGGAACAAGTAGAGTGGTTTTACAATGGAGGAGCTCTGGAGTTCCAGGCTTGCCTCAGTGTTGTTAATGGATTACTTTAGGGTTAAGTATGAAACCGCATAAGGTTTTGGTGCGGAAAAACACAGTATCCAAAAGTGTCAAGTCCTGAAAGATGGTACTGAATCTTTTGCGTATTCATTGATCAGATATTTTTGAGTTATTGACCTTTTATTCCAGTTTGTGTGCGGCTGCTTGTGTTTAAACAACATTTAAAGAGCCCCGGGAAAGTTAAAGATACTACACTGTCGTGATGGTCAGCTGGGACCAGAAGGATCTAAATCATCATAAAGAACCACAAGTATTCTCTTTTTTACTCTGTGCGTTCTTCTTCCTTGCTGAAACCATTACCCACAATGCTACACGATACTGACATTTCATACAGAGACATTTGTCTCTTATGCTAGTTGCAGATCTGTAGCTATAGGAAGCCTACAAAAGGTAGATTGTGGCCGTTTTTCAATGTCGAGTAAACCTGCTGCAGAGCCACTTTCAAGTATACTACGTCATCGAGTGGCGCCGAAGGACTGTTTAAATGCATGTTAAATGCCCAGCATGACGTAGTATACTTGAAATAGTGGCTCTGCAGCAGGTATACTCGACATTGAGAAACGGCCTCTGAGTGTATAGGCAATGCAAATGGCGGACTGAAGTGTATTAATAGTAAGCACATTTATTTATTTTTTCATGTAGACAATCATGTTAAATTAATTAATTAATATGATGGACATATACCACAATAGTGGGTAATAGTGGTATTAAGGCCAATTCCACATTTCATAATTATTTAACCATCCCTTTTTGATGCATTTATCCCGAAGGTTTCACCTCTGAACTTGAACATAACTGTTAGAGCCAGTATTTTTGATTTATAAGAAAGGCCACCTAATTGTGACGTCTGTAGTCAACACACTATAAAGGACTACAATTCCCACGGCTGATGGGCAACCTGAGAGACGCCGCCAAGGAATAGTTTTTTACCGTACACCTACAAATCGTACAATTACCCATTATGAAGTTATATAAGCATTATTAAGAAAGAAAGAATACCTAAGTTGTTTATTATTTTATTTGAGTTATGCTTATTTCTTTTGAAAATTGTAAAGACCTCTTTTCTTTGTTGAATGTGCAAAAGTTTGTTATTTTATTTTGAGCAAACACATCGCAACATCATCTAAACCATCGGAGGCCAAGCAACTCTTCAAACTATAAGTCATTTAAAGGAAAGAAAAGGAGTTATAAGTGTCTGTTTAAGGCATCTAGTGGCTTGATAGAAAGACAAAGAAGGAAGCCACGACAATAACTGTTTAATAACTTAACATCACCTCACACCCATTTGAAAAAGTCCAACCATCCAATAAAAACTACAGAACAGTTTGGTAATCTCTTGTGATTATTTATTTACACTAAAACTGATCCATTTACAGCACAGTTGAATGTGTAGTTGTTGTATAAGCACTTTATGGTGGGGTATTTTCTAATGATATTGACATAATCATTGAAAATAAATTGCATGAACATGATGTAGCACCTTTGCAATAATGTCATGTGTCAAACATCGGTGATCTTAGAGGCAATAGTGACTCAAACATGCGTGTTTTAAAAGTGTGGATAGTTTTGGTGGTTTTAACTCTTCCTAATCCAACTTCATATACTATATATGTACAGTACAGAGCTTCAGTCTGTATGGTGTCTGCCTCCACCCTGATGGACAGATCTACTCCGGCTGCTTCACATCTAGGTCGAAGCGTACCACTCCGCTGCTCCTGCGGGGCTCGGGGCTCTCCAGCGGAGGGGGTGGTTCTCCTCCAGCAGCACCCTGGGAATGATGATGACTGGGTCCGAGTACCTTGTCCTTAGCATCTCTAGGAGGCAGCACATGGTTTAGACACCAGAGAAGAAGGAGACAGAAAGAGACACGGGATGAAGCATTTCCCTCAGGCGGAATAACACAAGTCAGTGTGCTGAGCACCCTGTGACCGCTCATTCCAGAGGAGATCAGCTTCAGCATCACTCTGGGTTTACTTATCACTAACATTACATACAAATGCTCCAAGGCAATCTTGATACAGTGTGACTTTCAAGTTATATAACTTGGAAAACTTGACTATAAAAGTGGAAAGTTCACATGGAAATTATGTTTGTTCTATTTCAAATGATGCATCTTTAGATCAATACAAGCCATTGGTTTTAATCTATATTTATGAACTACAGGATGCCATTAGAGCAATGAGGGTCTCGGGGTGTTCTGTGAAATAGTAGCTACAAGAGATAGTACACTATGCAAAGTAATAAACCACATTTCAATAGTATATAGATTATCGGAACAAGTCAGAGTGAAAATCTTTAACATGCACTTACAAGTTCCTTTGTTTCCAAAGCAGAGCCGCTTCCCTCATTCCATTCATACTTACCCCGCATCTAACATTCAAGCTAACACCTCACATTATTAAAGACAACATTAGATTGCAGGTCCAACAGAAAACAGTGGAGCATGCTTCAGATTAAAGAAATTTAAATCATTATACTACAAAACATAGTATGAAACTTTGACCCAGTGACAACAAGCAGAATGCAAAGTGCTACATCTCAGTGCATGTACAGTAACTGCAGGGGACCTGCCTCATAAACAGGGCTGTACAAATGTTGTTGTTTTTTTACATTTGAAGCTTCTAATAAGGTCTATGAAATAAGCTTCACATTTCTGTCTTCATATTTCATAATATCAGCTGAACATTTTGAATTCTGCAAATGGTATTATGCTACAATATCAAGGAAGCCAAATCTTGTTCTGCAACTGTGCAGAAATATAAATGAATTGCACTAGAAAAAGAAGCTAGTCATACATTTGAAAGTCAATTTTGGAGTTGAAATGTCCAAGCTGGTCATTACAGTACAGCCCTACTTATAAGTGAATGGAATATTGACCTCCTTCACGACAAAAACTGAAAAGTTGACTTTAATGAAATGTCTTATGACAACAGATTTCACATAACTGTATTAGGTTAGTTGAAAGCAAGAATATACCATTGAAATCAAATGATTAGGTTCAACTTATGTTAATACTTTCAACTAACCTAATACCGGTATGTGAAACTTGTTGAAATAATACATGTAATTAAAGTCAGCGGTTCAGTTTGTTCAGTGTTCCTCAGTGCAACAGCCATGCATTTAGTTGAACTGTGAAGAGTGAATGCATTACAGCAGCTGACAGGTTTAAAAATGGTTGGAGATGTCTGGACTAAACCTGGGGCCTCCTTAAGAATAGGCAGCTTAAGGGACCTTACAGGATGTGACGGCAGACAGCCCCCCCGCCCCTATTCTGGGGTCCATATGGAAGAGAAATATACAGTGCTATTCAGACCAGAGATGAAAAAAAACGGTGCCACTGCAATAGAAAACAAAAGTAAATCACAACTCCATGAGCACGTATGAATGGGAATGAGTGGCATTTGTGGCTCGGGGTCTATTTCCTTTGGCTGTTGTCTCGATTGATTACCTTGGGTCGGGGAGGGCACAGCCCCACAGGTGTTGCTTTAGGGTCTGCACCCAGCCAATGTCTCGGATTGGCTGGCAGAGTTCTACGTAGTGGTACTGTTTTAGCACAACCCTTCAAATGAATCAGAATGTCACTCATTAGCACACCACAAACAGCGTAAGTATGAGAAAGAACAAAATGATCTCAGTAATGTAATAACACACATTTGTGGGGGGGGGGGGGGGGTGCATAAAAGAGCATCATTGAAGATAAGACACATGACATTTGATTCTGGAATAAGGTTCTGAACATCCTTTGACATGCATGTTGCTCTATAAATAGGATGAGAATATATCAGAGACGTGATGCAGGAATAATATATTCGTTAGTTCTCACATGAGGCACCATGCAGGGCAGGGGAGGATGTCAGAGCTCATGCCAGAATGTGACGCAACTTTTGGATAAGCATAGAAAGAAGTTGTGAGAGCAAAAATTCTCTTCCATGTGGATTTATTCAATGTTGTCTGCCACAAAGACAAAGACAGGAGGAAGACAGAAACCTGCAACCACTAACCTTCACCATTAACACAAAAAAGAAGCGAGAAGACACTGCTTTTTCTGCTTTTTGCATTTATTTGTAATGTTTCATTAAATACGAGCAAGCAGATAGAAACACAAGCACGTCACAGTCCATTTTTTTTTTGCCCAAGACATAACTTTCTTCACCATACTTTCTATCCTTATTTTCCTAATAATCACAAAGCTAGCACAGGGTGTGTGTTGTGCTAACAACTCTTTACATGTACTGCCCCTATGAGCCCCCTCCCTTGTGTTACATGACAAACGTCCCCCAACCAAAGGCTGCAAAATGCTAATGAGTCCGGCCCTGCTCCCTGATGGGGCCCAGGCTCTGATGGAGGTGGTGGTCTCCAATGCCACAGGAGATGAGATGGTGCATTCGTCCGCTCAGAATGAAGGGAAGGATGCTGAGAAGCAGAGCTAATGAGAACAGTGAGGTGTGATGGGGGGCATAATGATAGGACTAACAGTGCTCTTCTAATCCAAAACAAAGAAAACAATCTTTCTCTCAGTGCTAAGACTTAGTGAACGCAAACAATGCTTTGTGTAGACTCCAACACCTAGCCCTATATCGTCCATATATAAATATATTTAAACACAAGAGAGGTTATAGTTTGTTTCAACTCATTTTAGTGAGGGTACAAGTTACTTCCTGTTCCCATTGTCTTTAACGCATCCTAAAAAGGTCATTAGGAATAAACCAGAATTTTTAAATGGAGGCTTTACAGTTTATTTTGGTATGTTCGACTAAATACGTCTTCGCATAAAGACAGCACCATAATGTTACCCGACAAAGCAAAAGTAAATCCAGATTCAATATTCCTTTTAACCCTCCTATTAGGCGCTTTCACACCGCAGTACTTTTCCCACAAACAGGGGTGGACTGGGACTAAAAATCAGCCCGGGCATCTTGACTCCGCCGACCGGCCCACCTCGGTCCGCTATTAAGTTCGTCAGCGGGGGGGGACTCCCCAGTAGAAGCTGACTCCCCAGTAGAAGCTGCTGGGACTCCCAGCAGCTTCTACTGAAGCCTTCAGAGCTGACACCTCCTCATCTCCACCGCTCCCATGTTTTATTTTGTGTTGCCATAAGTTAGTCTCTCTGCGTTTGTGCGCAGGGCTAATGCTAATGCTAATAATGCTAATGCGAGGATAATAAAATGGCGGCTTCACAAAACTTTTTGGGAGTTTTACAGGGCGTGGTTTGCATTCCGCCCAGCCAATCAGACATACCCTGATCTCTAGCAGGGACTGAAAAGGGGGTAAAAAGGTTCTCATGAACACATTTTAGTTCCGGCTCTTTTTGGTGTGAACGCGTCATTTCGGAACTATATCGGAACTAAAGTGGGAAAAGTACTGTGGTGTGAACGTGGCTATTGTCTTCGTTTCCCCCCCTTACTTTGGTGTTCGCGGTCAAATTTGACCGGTCCTGTTTTAACTGCTATTACATTAACACAAAAACCATTAATCATCACCAAATTTCATTTAACACCCTTTCAAACTGTACATATTGTATCAGACTACTGGTAGACATGAAACACTGCAGTAAATATACAAAGAATAGACACTGAACATGTATTGCATGTGCCAGGTGTGATCCAGGTGGGGGAAATGTGTCAAATTGTTCTGTGTGTGTGTGTGTGAGTGTTTTATCTGATCTGGATGGTTACTAATTCCTTTATGGTGGTCATTTTTGACCGGGAACACCATGGGTGTTACAAAGTTGACTAAATCATCCAAAATGCAATGAAAGTGGTGATCAGTAACTGTATATGTTCAAAACTGTGAAGGATATCAGAAAGCCTTAATGCAATCGAATGTAAAACAAAAAAGTTAAAGTGATTGATGAAAGTAGTAAATCGGTCAGATTTGACCCGAAGACAACAGGAGGGTTAAATAAACTAAACCATACACTCATTTGGACAAAACAAGTGGATTAACATTGACTCAGAAACAAAGAGTGATGCACATTGGAGTCCAAAAAATAAATCAGTTACACTTATAATCATCACTTCGCCCTTATTATAACAAATTACTATAAAAGAAATGCGATAAAACGTCTTATACTTGTAAAAAAATGGTAACAAATGGCAGTGATTTGTTCATGATTTATTAAAAACGTCAATCTGTGCTTCATGCATACATCTCCCTCTTTAAAGGTTATGGAAATGAACCATTAATATAATCTGTCTGCTGTCGTCCCATGAAGAAGCCAAAAGGTGTGTTTGTTAGCATGCTACTGCGATTGCATAACTGCTGCAAAGCTCTGCAGAGGGATCAGTCTTGTTAATAAACACAACAATGTGAGTGATTACTGAGTTATGGCTTTTGACTGACAGCTCTATGTGCTAGGCTGATAGGATACAACCCTCAACCCTCAACCTCTTCCAATTCCCCTGAACTCATCCCTCTCTAATGCTGCTGAGACATGTTGTCACACTTTAACGAATGCTAAATGCCACTATGACTGCACCACAGTATTTAGTTGAATAAGATCTAGGCAAATTACTGGTGTTTAATGCATAATCAGTATAGTATGACCCAGATGGTTGTTGGCAGCACAGTGGTTATTACAAAATAGCCTTGAGTGAAATATAACTGTGTCGATGGACTGCACATGAAAGAGCAAAAGCTGAATAGGATAGCACAGCATTTTTAGATAAACTAAAGACAATTTAGTGTTCATACAACAGGTCAAAATGAGACATTGATCACATTGAACAGAGCGTTGTGACATTTGAGCTGTGCCATGAGCAAAGAACAGAAGCAGAGATGACAGAGCAGGTACACACCGAGCCTGAATCACACACTCATGACTAACCAAGCGGGACATTTATCAAAGATCTTTCAGATGTGTTGTTCATTTAGCAGACTGAATCCAAAGTGCCAATTATCTTTTCTCAAAAATCCTTGATAAACTCGACAGAGCATCTGCTGAGCCGATCAAAGCCAGCCCATGCAACTACAGCCATCCATTGCCTTGCCTGGCAGCCAGTAGCCATGGCAACCGGGAGATGGAGGCGAGCAGAGTGGGGGTGACATCAAATGGAGGAGGAAGAGGAAGCTCCCGCCCACTCGTTACTATAGCGATGTGACATAGCATGAGGTGGGAGGAGAGATGGCATGTCATGTCTGAACCCCGACATCTTATTATTCTTATAGAAATCAGCCAAGAGGAAGTGAAAGAGGACAGAGAAGAAGAATGAGTGACAGATCGATCAAAGAAGAGAGGAAAGAAAGGGAGGGAAACAGAGGGAAAGTGGAGAATAAATGACATTTTTTGCAGCCTCTGTGTTTGTTTCCCCAAAAAATAAGAGATAAAAGGAGAAGTATGCTAAAGGATTTTTACTCTTTTGCCTCAGCCAGTTTGTTGTTCATCTCTTTACTTTTCTCCTTGTCCCCCGCGGCGGGCCGGCTCTCGGGCAGGCTCTCCGAGGTGGTCTTCTTGGAGCCCCTCAGTGCGGCGCTCTGCTTATCTTTGGCTTTCTTCCCTGGCTTGCCCAGGGCGCCTCCAGGCCTTTTGGGTTTAGTGCGGAGAGCACTGTACCTGTCAACCTGAGGATGGGCGAAATGAGATTCCTGAGCTGTAAGTTATGGCTGGTCATTTCTGAGAATGTGGTGCAATGAGATGAGAGTGGTGAACATTTTAAATAAAAATGTTATGGTTTTGTTCAACTAATCAATGATAATATGGACAATTAATACTGACGAGGTACAAGGACTAGGGTTGCAAAATTCCGGGAATTCTCAAAGATGGAAACTTTCCATGGGAATGAACGGGAATTAATGGGAATAAACTGGGACTTTTCTAAATGGAAGGTTGGCTCTTCATAGGGAACTTAAATGTAGTTGGGGAAAGTATATTTTAGCATAATCTTGACTAAAACAAACAGATGCCATTCAAGTACACTTGAATATCCATGCCAGAGCACACTGCTTACTGCATGGCTATGCTATATGAGACCATACCCCCTCCATTCCTCCATCACATGCACAGATGAGTAATATTTAACTCAACATTCCTGTTTTCGCTCTTCAATGAAACAAATAATTGTTAAATAAAATAATTAAAAGTTGTTCAGTTCTACTAAAAAAAATTCTGTCAATCTGTCAATCTGTTGAAATGTCATGTTATTTGTTTAATTTTGCATCGAATATTTCCAAAATTCCCCAGCTTAACTTCCCATGGAAACTTTCCGGAAATGTACCGGAAACTTTCCGCCCCTTTGCAACCCTAACAAGGACACAAGGTTAGTTGAAGCGGGAGGGCAGAAAGCCCTCCTTTGAGTTATCAAATCACATTGCGCCTGGTCAAAGACCTCAAACGCTGAAAGAACTACATGTCATGATAACAGGCTCCAAAACATACAAAAACAATAACAAGTCTTTAGGAACCCACAGGGGCCAAAACAATGCAGTGCTACATTTTGAAGAAAGAAAACAATTATCCAACATAACATCATTTAAAATCATTTTTAAAGATAAAAACAAAGCTTTAAAAGCCTACTTTTTTATTTGATATATATATTGTTAACTTACATTAACATAAGTGTGGGTAATCTGCTCGTAAAATATTCCTAAACTTTCATTTGAGTTGTTGATGAGAAGTAATACTTTATTATAGTATTATTTATACTTTAGGTTTATCTACGTTTTATCACCAACAGTTATTGATCAACTGTGAGACTTGACACTTTTCCTGTAAGGCATCTACACAAAGTATTTGTTTCCTCGTTGGGTCCTCGCTGACTTGTCTGAGTGTTTTAGGAGGACAGGGTTTGTGCATCACCAGCGCTGTCTTCAGCTCAACTATGTCAACACATTTGAGCATATGAAGTTTCATAAATAGAGGAGTTGCATGGTCTTATTTACCAATCCACAGAATGTTTATACTGTAGATTTAGTATGCTCTTGTTTCCCCATCTTTCAGAGAAGTGGTTAAGATAAGGGGTTCCATACAGAATACCTGTTGTTTTTTAGAGTTTAGTGTGCATGTGACTTAGAGGATGCCTGAAGTTGAGTTGTTCTTCCACATGTAGTCCACATAGCAGCATGTAAAGATGTCCTCTCCTGAATTACTTTGATTAAAGTTGTGTTTAAATTAAAGCTGTGTCCTCACCTGTGTGATGGGGTCCATGTAGGGCTCGCTGTACAGGCTGCGTATCCTCCTCCGGTCCAGGGCCTTGTGGTCCTTGTTGTCCAGCCGCAGCGGGGCCTGGCCCTTGTAGGTGGCGCTGTAGCTCGTCTCCAGGCTGGACTTCTCGTCGGGGGGGAGGTACTGTGACCGGGCCCGGATCATCTTTGTCGGCTTCACATCTCTGTAAGCCTTGTACTCAGTCCTGTGTGCAGAAGGAAGTCAGGTGTCATTCAGAATTGTAAAGAAGGCTCAGATTAGACTGACTGCTTCAAACATTTCTGTAAATGCTCCAGAAAACATATTTAATTTAAATAGTTTCAGACCAACATTTCTCAAGTGTCTAATTATTAACACCAATAAATATGATACAATATACTGTATATAACATTATTATTATTTGCTTGCTCATCATATATTTTTAAACACATGGTATTTTGTACTCGTTTTGTGACTGATATCCCTGGTACAATTATCCCTATGCAAATGAGTGATTATGTTGGGTTTCGTCACTGGTGTGTATGTTGCTCTATTTTTGTTGGTGACCATCTAAAGAAATGTTCTAATAATAGATTTGATTGCAGACAGAAAGATACTCATTTTGTAATCCCTGACTGTAGGGAAGATGTGAACTGGTGCATTCCTACTGTAGCAGTAGGTGGGTGGGGGGGGGGGGGGGGGGAGTGCACCCCCGTCTGATGCGGTGATATTCTGTAAACCTCACACAGCACTTCTGAGGAAGGTCAGCAGAATGCCAACACAGAGCGCTGCCTGCAGCATGTCTTCTATAAATAGACTGAACATATAAAGCTCTGTATCAGTGTGGAGACAAGCAGGGACATATGGACAACTGAAGCACAGAGGACACCAGCAGCTTAGTGCCAGGTGTATTAAAGCTATTTACATTTGCAGCATTCTCTCTTCTTTACCTACATTTTTCTTTATTCCATGTTTCTCTGCAGTGTACGGTATTCCTACATCTTCCATTCAGGCCAAATGTTTGAACAGCTGCAGAAACGACATTCACCTGCAGAGTTTCCATTGTGTGAGGGCTGCAACTCACAATTACTTTCATTAATAAAAAAGTAAAAATGCCTTTCACAATAGAAAGCTTTTGTGAAGAACATTCATTACAGTTGTGGAGAACAGACCAAGCTGTTTTTCTTTAAATGTTACTGCTTGTAGGGCTTGTTGAACTTTATAAAAAGGTAATCAGGTGATGCTTCTGAAAACAAAAATCTACACACCCTAATATTAAAGAGAGAAGTTCTGATCTAACTGTAACTAAAACTTGTATGCACCTAAAATATCAAATACATATGCTCTCATGGTGGATCTGTTTTTACATGAAAGAAATGGAACATGTGTATTACCAATAACTTTGCTTAGTGTAATGGTAATTGATTACATTTGAATTCATGTTAAAGCATAGCAAATGTTCACAATCTGTACACAAGTCAACTTTGGCTCTAGTGCCTAAATCAAACATCTTCTCCTGCAGTGTGATGAGTGGTGCTGTTATACAGGGAAACGGAGCGCTCTGTGTCTCAGCTGGGTCAGGTGACACCTCTCAGGTCTCCCCTGTGACTCAGGGTGCAACACACACACACATCAATTCCCCTAGCGTTGCACAATCCAGCGCCAAGCCGCCGTAGCCAAGGTTCAACGAGAAGTGTCCCTGCAGCAACATCAGCAGAGCACAGGCTGCTGTACGAGAGCCTCACAACAACAACAACAACAACAACAACAACAACGAAGGGATGGCATCAATAACAGCCTTGGAGAACATGTGTGTTCCTGTGTAATGCATGTTCAGGGACAGGTGTATCGATGTAACATCTGTTAATGTGTGAGAAGAGGGGCTAGCATCTGATGTATGCCTCACAGTGTGAAAGCTGGGCTGTCACCTAATGTGGGAGTGAAATGATAAACAACAGGATTCATGCACATTTATGCCTTAGGATTTAGGGTTGTCCTTTTTATTGTTGGACAAGAGGTTTGTTGTGTGGTTCTGGTCCTTAGTCATACCTTTCCATTCACTGTTGAGCCACTGGTAATATAACTTTTAAAATATTAACTATCTATAGTATCCAAACGAATTGAGTCTGTAGCATGCTAGCGTCTCTGAAAGGCTATATTCATTCTGCCTTTCAGACAACCTGTTAACTAGCATGCTAACATGATGCTGATTAGCACTTAACACAGAACTACAGCTGTGATGCAAATGACATTACTTTGGCAGGTGTTTGGTCATAAACCAAAGCATTGGACAAATGAAAATGCCAACCTGAAACATATGAATTTCATGTTGTATACATCTCACATTTTTTTCATCTAAAATTTCAACAGTATATCAATAAAGACAGCTGACATTTACAAACTATAAAAGACGTTCAATCAAGATTTAAATGCTTAACCTTAGCATCTTATTTTCATTTAACTATATAATTGGTTCCCATCAATCGAAACGTTCTGCACTTTCAGGCGTTAACATTTAAGCTGTTCATTTATCAAATGAAACTGAGGCGTAAAATGTAATTTTACTGCTGGTGATAGTGACATGTCTGCTGGGGACAGAGCGGAGGTGGAAATCACACAGAGTGATGACATAACTGGACTGAAGTCCATTTAATGCTCTGCTGGGCCAAGAGGCACAATGTGAAGACAGGTTACACAACAATGTCCAAGGCCAAGTCTAAAGAACTCACATGACACAACGGTGTGTGTGTGTGTGTGTGTGTGTGTGTGTGTGTGTGTGTGTGTGTGTGTGTGTGTGTGTGTGTGTGTGTGTGCCTGTACTGTAACATTGCTGTTATTCATGGAAATACAGTACGACTGTAACAATAACGCCTGTGTCTCCGAGGCCAGTGTGTACTTGGTACTTACAGCATTTAAAAGTGAGTCTTCTGAATGGATATCATGTCACAGCTACTGTAACATGCATACAGTCACATTACTGTGCAACAGTGAAAGTTCACTTGAGCACACACACACAGAGAGGTAAAGAGCGTTCCTTTCAATTGGCCGGGATTTTGCGATCTCTCTGTATGCAAACATTTAAAAAGAAATGTTGTCTCACATTGTAAAACAATGTTGTAGATAGTTTCCCTTAGTTATTATAAAACCTCATCAGGGTGTCTGCGGGTGTCCTTACAGTACTGTCCATTAATCATTAATCACCATGGATACATAATATAATAAGCTTTTAAATATTTTTTTACAAAATATATTTTGCTCCTACTGTAGCTGGTTCAACCTTGGTTTACCATCACACCTGAATCACTCAATTTAACAGAATGAAAAGAGGAACAACCTCAGAGATCACCCTGCAAAGCAGCTGGAAACATTTGGTGAATAAGTCATGTTTTACTGTCGACAATTTATTTGATTGTTTCAATGATGTTCAGTAATATTACATTTACACTTAAAAAAAAGGTTTGAAAAGCTGCCATAGTTTGTTTAAAAAAAGTTTAATTATTCAATTGATTTGTAAAACAGTAACCAATTAACTGATCAGATTTAACAATGAGGGTCCACGCCAGGGTAGGGAGAATACAAACCACTGGCACCAAATCACTGCCCTGTGGGGTCAAACTGTGAACTACAGAACACCAGCCAGCCAGAGTACAACAGTCACATTTCATTTACTCCATTAAGATCCTAACATTTGTTAATTAGCACCGAACACCATGCAGCTGAGGCCGAAGGGAATGTCTTGTGCTGTGTTTCAATTTGCATACTTCTTGACTTACATAGAGGTGCTATTTTTGAGTGCATAAAGGTGGGGTAGGTAATGTTGGAGAAACCAGCTCGAGTGCGCTAGAATTTGAAAATACACAGCCGGAAAAAATCTGCCACTTCCTTACAGAGCCCCTCCTCCAACACACACAAACGCGCACAGTATGACCAATGAGGGCACGAGATAAGTTTGTGCACAGATGGAAGGCTGACAGACAGGTAGGCCATCCAGTTATTTTAGCCGGGCCGGCTAAAATGATTGGTCGTACTTTTTACAGTACTACGGCTTCCACAGATGACATTTTTTAATGGATTTTTTGTCAAAGCACTTAAGATATTCATTGATATCTGGATGTTAAGAGCATTCCATGGAATATAACAAAAAGTGTATCTCGAGCCGGTTTCTCAAACTTACCCCACCTTTAATAGCGTCCCAAAGCTCCAAAACATGGCGTAGTGCATTATATTTTATAATACCCAGATGGTGCACTTATAATGTTCACAAACTTGAATGTGGAGCACTGTACGTTTTCCCCACTAAACATTGTCACTACGTAACAGAAATGGCGGGACCAGCCACATTCCGGCCATCACAGCACTATACACATTTTCTATAATGAATTACTACTAATTAACTAGTTTTAGTAAAAGAAGCCACTTGTAACTTTATTGGATTGAATTGAGTGGAAAGTAAGGATTTGCTTCTGCTAGCAGTGGCGATTGTCACTCAATTTGATTGCACAGCAGCTGTGTGTGATTTGAGAGAATGCTACCCGTCGCAAGAGTTCACAGTGCATGGAAGTGAACTAAGGAGGGCATCCAAATGTACACAGCAATGACCTATTCAAGGAGTTTAACATAAACAAAGTTGTAGACAAATTATAATTCTGACCAAATGATTTTACTATATGAAAAGAAAAGAGATCACCACAGTTGTTGACCTGATGCGGACATGAATATGTCCCACATTTCATGGAAATCGAACTCAGGGCCAGCCCTTGGCATAGGCAGTATAGGCGAATGCTAAGGGCGCATCAATCAATGGGGGGCGCCCAAAATGAAAAATAAATAAAAAGTTAGAAATAAAAAATAAATATTTCATAACAACACAATTTCCCGATTTTGGATCAACAAAGTGCATCTTATTATCTTATACTAACAGAACTAAGCCTATATTGTGTACAGCGTCCATAAACTATGGCGCACACCCCCCCCCCCACCCCAAAATCAAGTTGAACTGCCCCAGCCCCAGTAAAAACCAGAGGTTTATGTGAAATAGTTCTTTTTTTGAAATAATGGTTTTAATGTGCAATTATAGGTTTTAATTTTGTATTTGTGTTAATTTAAAAAAGTTAATTTAAAAAAGTTATAAAAAAATAAGAGAATAGATTTTCATCTATTCTCTTATAGTATAAAATACTATATGACAGTAAAAAAAAAGTTGTTATTAATAAACAAGAATACAAAGGGGTTTAAAAGGGGAGTGATTTGTAAAATATCCATAAAGAAAATCTGTTTACAGTTCTGTTTCATATGGGTGTTGAGAGATGTATCCATAGATCTCTTAATGTTGCTCTCAAAGTGCACCAGATTGATTGCTTTTAACTTCAATATTAAAAAAAAAATCTTCCCGGGGAGCATGCCCCCGGACCCCCCTAGAGGAGGTTAGGTCCACCCCCCACTTAAATCATGTTCAAATGGATAGGATACTAAATACATTTGCACACATCTTGTGTGTCATATCTTTCTGTTTTGGTGGTCATGCCACAACCGTGCATGCATGCGAGAGTCATAGTGAGTGTCTGCATTTTGGGGGGGGGGGCGCCAGCTAAAATCTTGCCTAGGGCAGCAAATTAGTCCGGGCAGGCCCTGATCTAACTAGTAGTTAATTAGTCTAATAGTTGTTAGTCACTAGTGTTACAACCGGCTCGTGGGCTGTAACATAAAACTGGGAGACGAGACGAGGGTTGTAAACAATTAAGGTTTATTTTTAAATGCCACAAAATGATCCAGCAGCACCAGCAACAGATCCCTGAAGCTGGCCCGGCATGAGTGCTCAGAGGAGTGACCAGACGTAACCGGCTGGGCTCCTCTTGAAGGCTTCCGGCCAGGTGTAGCTCATCAAGCTTATCAGCTCGTCCCCAGGTGCAGCTCGTCAGGCAATGGAACCTGCAAACACAAACACACATCCAGACGGCACCCCACGTGGTGTGGAGGGGTCGTCACACTCCCCCCCATAAGAAAGGAGTTCCCCTAAGAACACCGTTAATTATCACAACAGCTAGAAGCTCCTCTCCGATATTCCGGCATGGACAGAAAAACACTCTGGCCAGTCCCTTGACCCTGCACCTGGAAGGACCCGGAATGTCCCTCCAGAAACCGCAACCCAGCCCCCGGCAACAAACCCAAGACCGGGTCACGGCACCAACGCCCAGGTCGCTGCCGAACTGGCCCACCCGTCTGACATGCGTGACATGACCCAACATGCCGAGACACATCTCTCCTCAAACCAGGCCAAAAGAAATACCTCAACAGGTAACCACATGTTTTACGGACACCCAGATGTCCTGACTGCCCATGCGCTTTTCTGAGGACCTCCTCACGAAACCTGACAGGAACCACAATCTGACACACTGGCCCACCAATGAAGCCCTTCCCACGTGACCACCACTTCCTGACCAGCAATCCCCCTTGCAGCTGACAACCCCTGGTGACACCATTTCCATCCTCGGTGGAGCGACCCGCCTGAAAAAACGGACTGAGGGAGACATCCGCCTTCTGCTCCATCACCAACTCACTGCGGGATACCGACAACAAGTCAGGAATGATCACAGAATCTCTCGCACTGACCTCTTCACCCTGCTCAGATTCCTCCTGTGCACGGCTCACAGCCCGTCTCACAGAACCAGCCACAAACACTGCAGGAGAGCACTTGACATTCTCCTCTGCCTTACCAATCACAGTAGGTGAAGATGACTGCATGGTAGGCGGTGGACCCTCAGCCCACACACGGCTGCCAGCCAAGCCGTTACCCAGGATCACATCCACACCTTCAATCGGCATTACAGGACGGACCCCCATGGCGACCTCACCCTGCACCAGACCTGAGTTAAGCACAACAGAATGCAGAGGAACAGGCACAACATTCATTCCCATACCTCGCATCCGGACAAAATCCCCAGTTCCAGATTTGTCCGAAAACGGTAACACAGAGCTGAGAATGTATGAGTCATATGATGCAGTGTCTCTCAAAATCTTTACCGGCACGCTTATATCACTTCCCATCAATGACACGTATCCGTTTGACAGAAACGCAGAGAAATCCGGTTCCTTCAACCTGCTAACCTGCTGACAGGAAGAGATGACAGGTAAGGGTACCACAGACACAGCACAAGCAGCAGAGTTAACCTGGCCTACATGGTTCCCCCTGCTAGCCTTAGCTTTGGGACAGTCACCCTTCCAGTGCCCTCTCTCCCTGCAGAAATGACAGATTTCCGAATCACCCTGTGACTGACCTCGCATCTCACGCTCACCCCAGTGCGGATTAGCTTTCTCTTCCCATCTCCCTGCTGCACGATACATACCAGCTTCATCCCGGACCCTGAAGTCGCGACCGCCCCTGTGCGTTAGCACATAATCATCTGCCAGAGCAGCAGCCTCTGCAGCAGTCTTCACTTTGCGCTCGCTGATATAAACCGCAATGTGGCTGGGCACAGAATTTTTAAATTGCTCCAACACCATCAACTCACATAATGCGACATACGTATCCACTTTCAACGAGTTACACCACCTACCGAAAGAGGTAACCAGATCCCTGGCAAACTCCACATGTGTCTGCCTGCCAGACATCTGCCATGACCGAAACCTCTGCCGATAGGCCTCCGGGACCAACTCGTACGCCTTCAACACAGCAGTTTTAACCATCACATACACTTTGCTGTCCGCCACCGTTAAAGCAGAATAAGCTTCCTGGGCCCTACCTGTTAGCACACATTGCAGTAATAAGGTGCTATTAGCCTCTGACCACTCTCTGCTCTCAGCCACCCGCTCAAATAAGGAGAAAAATGTGTCTGGATCCCGCTCATTGAATTGAGGCACAACCCGCAGATTACCGGCAACGTCAAACGAAGCAGCTCCACCAGGGAAATTAGAGGCCTGACTTGCACCACCAGCAGGAAAACCCAACCTCCGCTCCTCTAACTCAAGCCTCTTAATTTCCAGCTGCAACACCAACAGTCTCTCTCTCTGCTCAAAAGTTAGGTCTGTATCACGGCAGCCAGACATGTTGACACTGTCTCTGCCAGGATCTACAGTATATTTCCCCCCTTTGAAAACACCTTCCTCGAACAGATTTTCTCTCACAATCCCTCTGATGTTTTCCTTCATCCTCTTATCCCCAACATCCAAACGAAAATGTTCAGCAACACTGACCAGCTGCTCACGTGAGAAACCCTGCAGTAGCTCCTCTGTAGGCGCCCTCACAAACTCCTCCACACTGTCCATCCTAGCACACTGTATGCAAGCTAACGCTACTACACAGCCTTCACGCTACCGTGGCCCGTCCCTCTAACTGCCTCACAAAACTAGCTAAGCTCCCCGCTAGTCTTCAGGTGCTAGTTATGGCGGGTACTTACGCACTTAATACCGTAAGCTCGGTGAAGCGACCAGCAAACCGGCAACTCCACCTGCAGCCTCGGCGTGCTCCCGAGCTAATAGCTCTAACCACTTTCACACCGCACTAACAGCCCCCCCTACGACCTCCAAGGGAGACCGTACTAGACCTAACAGGGACAGATACCACGGTAGCTAACGATACTGTGTTCGTACTTGCTGCCACACATCCTCTCTGTTATCACAACTGCAAAACACTTACCCCCGTAACGCTACTCCCAAAAATAAATAAGAAATCAGCCGCACTCAGCGAGAACAGCTGTGCAAAATCCGTCCCCACAACGGACATATCACCAAACGTACCCAGGTCCAAAGCGACGAGCCCCCATATGTTACAACCGGCTCGTGGGCTGTAACATAAAACTGGGAGACGAGACGAGGGTTGTAAACAATTAAGGTTTATTTTTAAATGCCACAAAATGATCCAGCAGCACCAGCAACAGATCCCTGAAGCTGGCCCGGCATGAGTGCTCAGAGGAGTGACCAGACGTAACCGGCTGGGCTCCTCTTGAAGGCTTCCGGCCAGGTGTAGCTCATCAAGCTTATCAGCTCGTCCCCAGGTGCAGCTCGTCAGGCAATGGAACCTGCAAACACAAACACACATCCAGACGGCACCCCACGTGGTGTGGAGGGGTCGTCACACTAGTCACTAAAAAGTTAAAACAGTCAACCTGCTGGAGGTGCTAGCTAGAGTCAAAATAAGAGGAACAACAAATTAGTATGGTTCATCCTCTGGAAAATATGAACATCTTTACTAAGTTTACTGCAGTAGTATTGAGGTATTTGCTCTTTACAGTTATTAAACTGCACCAGACACATATATCTATCCACACAAACCACACACAAAACAGATCCTAACTCTGTACCAAGCGGCAAACTCTGGGGCAGAGCCGGGAAGCCCATAAGGAAGTGCCACAAACTGCAGTTCATCTATTGGCCGATAGGGGATGGCTGCAGAAAGGAGTCATTTCCATAGACCCCCATGTTAATGCCCAACTTTACAGCAGAAATAAACATGTTTCTACCCCTGGATGCAATAAAACGTATTATGGATATAGTTAGATTCCACCTTCATGACATGATTTTTTTTATAACGCACCTGTTATATCAATATTGGACCTAGTCATAGTAACTAGGTATGTTATTAAGTTACAGTTTCCATAGAATCGTCTCTTTGCTAATTACCGTACTTTCCGGACTATAAGCCGCTACTTTTTCCCCACGCTTTGAACATCGCGGCTTACACTACAGCTTCAAAAAAAGCTTGGAGCTGGGCGTGTCTGAAGCTTGGGGATTTTATTCGACCCCCGCAACCAACAACCAATCACATGAATGTCCCGCCCCGTTTACGTAGTGTTAACATAGCTAGCAAGCTATGCTTGGATATACTGGATATAAAATCCCCAAACAGGCGAAAGCCTACCAGTTTCACCCACTGTCTCTGCCACCTCCCCCCATGCCTGGTTCCTCCGGTTGTATCCCGGTAAGTTAATAGGGACTGGTCATACAAAACCGGGTGATTTGCTACGCCGATAATTAGTTTATCCTCCATCTGTTTTTGAAATATAGAAATGAACGGCGGGATATCTCTCCCAGCTTAGACGCGGTTTGATTGGCTAGGACTTGAGCTGTCAGATTTTCAGAAACGGGATTTGATTGGCTGGCGCTGGCTTCTCCGGCTTCTCCAGCGAGCCGGAGACGCCGGAGAAGCTCAGCCACGCTACCCACAATTGGTGACCGACCAGTGGGTGCGGCTTATAATCAGGTGCGCTTAATAGTCCGGAATTTACGGTATTACGTTAAGTGAGCTGACGCCAAGCTCAGAGGAAATGCAAAGAGGCTACATTTAGATAATAGAGTTAAGTGTTAGTTAATGAAAGAAATGTATGTGCGTTCATGTGCAGACGTATATATAGTTTGTTAATTGGATAATTCATATCCTGCAAGACTCCTAAAGAAGTCATGAGATGATGACCTTTCGACATCTGGAACATGTCCAAGTTTAGGAGAACTGACTATGTGTGTGTGTTAAACATGTTTAGGGAACATGTTCGTGTGTCATTTAGAAACCTATATCTGCCCTGTGTTTCTTGTATTCGTGGGAGCATTGCTGTATGATTGCTTGAGAGCAGGTCATGTTTCCCCATTGTTGTTTGGTGGTGCGCAACTAAATAATAATGATTAATCTCAACTATTTCTGTGTTTGTGTTTCATTGATTCCTCTCTGTTTCATTCGTTCCTGTTGTGTGATTGCTGGATCGCCACAACACACCCCTTTTAGTTATATTAAGTCTTTTAAGGTCTGCTGACCAGCTGCTGCTGATAGTGCCCAAGACCAGGCTCAAAACCCGAGGGCACCGAGCCTTCACAGCAGCTGGCCCCAGGCTCTGGAACACTCTGCCCCTCCATGTGAGGTCGGCCCAGACCCTAGGGCAGGGGTATTCAACTAAAATTCAACAAGGTCCAGTTAGAGAAAATCTCCCCAAAGGTCCGAACATCAAAATGTCTAAGTTGCTTTATGAATTAGTGTGATTAGATATATATTGAAGTAGCCTGTAGCTTTATCAACGTCTGCATGTAATCAACAGCTGACAGCCAATCAAATAAAGAAAGTACAATTCAAAAACAACAATATTTATTGTCTATTAACATTTAACTATACAGATATACAGTAAATACTGTGGATATGTGTAATGTTGCTCTCGGGCTGCATTTAAAAATAAAATAGAGAAAATAAATAAAATAGCTTTTGAAAATGCGTGCATCTTAAAAGTGCTTAATTTTAGATAAATACAATAAAGTGTAGCAGCAGCTTGAGTTTCCCTTTTTCTTTGTCAACCATTTCACATCATGACTTAACAGTTTCAGACGATTATAGAACAATATCAGTCTTTACACATCATAACAATTGAACAGTTTTAAAGTTTCTCTTTCTTTCCCTCTTATATTGCAGTCCCTCACTCACTTTGTTTTAATTCAGCGTGAGAATTGAGCTGGAGCTTGTCCTGCCAGGAGTTTGTAAATCTGGGCTGAAATGGTGTCAGGGCCATTCTCATACACACAGGTGCTCATTGGTTAGCCTCGGTTAGCCTGCCCTGGAACCATATTTAGTTTTAATTTTGATCCTGGTGGACTGATCATATATCGGGCTCTGAGACTGCTTATTTTTTGTGACCTCAGTTCTGACTTGAGAGGGAATGTTTGGTCAAACACTTTGTGTTTTGTCTCATAGTGGCGTTTTGGCACTTTTAAGCACCACGGTCTCTGAACAAATGAGACACACTGGCTCTGTGCTCCCAGTGGGCAGGATGAACATGAATGAGTCCACTCAGGGTTAAAAGCTCTGTTCTCACTGTCCACTTTCCTCTTCTTGGAGAGCGCCATGTGTAATTATTTGTCTCTCCCTGTCTGCCGCAAACACGCCTGTTCACTCTCCTCTCCGTCTTCTCTCCCTGTATCGCTAATTATTCTCTTCACTCACTTTCCTCTCCGCTTCTCTCTGCCGCGCTCTCATCTCTTCTTCTGTGTTTCTCTCCCTGTATCGCTCACTCGTCTCTTTCGCCCCCTGTCGGCGGCGGTTAAAATAGAATCGCCCCGTCAAAATTGAAATCCCCTAGAGAGGCGAAGTCCCTCCCCTTCCGGTTGAGCTCCATGGGACCTTATTTCGAAAAAATTATGTATTGAAGTCAATGGAGAGAGAAAGATTATCTTTCGATCCCGTTTGAATTGTGCCATGAATTACACATATGATGTTTGTCAATTTAAAAGATAATTTTGCAAGTAAAAAAAAAAAAAATGTGTCGTAAAACTGTGAAGTAACACGTTTTTTTGTGTGAACCGCTCAATGGGCGGAAGTAGATG
The DNA here is from genome assembly GCA_943591055.1 of Gobionotothen gibberifrons. Classification (NCBI taxonomy): domain Eukaryota; kingdom Metazoa; phylum Chordata; class Actinopteri; order Perciformes; family Nototheniidae; genus Gobionotothen; species Gobionotothen gibberifrons. Next base: position 64,904 of record CALSBZ010004094.1, read on the forward strand.
GGCGTGACTTCGCCACTCTATTAATGTATTGATTATAGGTCCGGGTCCGTATAGAGAACCGCAGTGACGCGTCCTAAAACCCGGATGTAAACTCCTTCCAGTTCCTTCGTCAAAAATGCAATGCAATTTCTCCATAGGATTTTGGAAAATAGCTGGAAATAAGGTCTGTGGTTGAAACACATTTAAGAGACGGATCACGTTTTGTTCAGCCGGATAATATCTACATGTCTACCCTACTTTTATAATTTTTGAATCATAAATCTAGTCGCCAGAAGCAAAATGCTAACGTTATGCTATAAAGGAACTACAGCAGGGTCGTTGCTTCGACGTCACGCCAACTTAAGATCCATATTCAAACATACAGATTGTAAATGGTACAAGTTGAAGCGTTTGTTTGAACAGTTTGCAGGAGGCAGGTACTTGCTTTCAAGCAGAACAGAGCAAACAAACTTAGCGGGAGTGTTTTACGTGTTCGGTGTAATGACGTAAAACGGCCTGGACGACTTCTGTAGTCCTATTCAGCCACTTGTTAACAACCATCGTTTTTCGCACACGTAAACTCTTCAAAAATCACCAGCGGGGTCACTGCTGATGTATTTAATGTCATAGAACAAAACGTGATCTGTCTCTTCAATTTGTGTCAAACACAGACCTTATTTGGAGCTATTTTCCAAAATCCTATGGAGAAATTGCATTGCTTTTTATCGAAGGAACCGGAAGTGGTAAAAATGCTAACTTACTTCCGGGTTTTAGGACGCGTCACTGCGGTTCTCTATAGGTTGGCGTCTGGGTCCGGATCTGGACCGCGGTCCGCCTGTTGCCGACCCCTGCCCTAGGGGGTTTTAAATCTACTCTTAAGACACACTTCTTCTCCCTGGCCTTCTAGTCAGAGCGGAGCACGACTCCTGACTTTTCCCTGTGTTTTTTATGTGTTTTTATTACATGTACAGCACTTTGGCTCGACCCAAAATCGCTTTTAAATGTGCTTTATCAATAAAACTTGATTTGATTTGATTAAAGGGTTTGCATAAATTAGGGCGTGGTCACCTTGAGTGACAGGACTCTGCAGTGACTGGTGCTTCTAGCTTTCTGTCCCTCTGCTAGCGCCGTGTTATGCATGCCCACTGCACCTCGCGGGAGCGCACAGTAACATAAGTAAGTAACAGCAAAAAATCAATAACAAAAAAATCATGCAAAAATGTGAATCTTTGCTGGGTCCACTGTTGAATTGACCACATATTTTACAGGGCTGCCAACACTCACGCATTGAGCGTGAGAGTCATGCATTTAGCCCATATCTCACGCACTCACGCCACACATGCCTTTCCTCACGCTAAGTTTTCGTCCAAAATAAATGTATATAAATATAAAAATAAAGTGAAGGAACAGCAAACCGAGCGGTCTACGAAATGAGACGGTCTTCTGGCTTAGTTCAGTTAAGTTGGAACGATATTGGGAGATTCTGATTTCACGGATCAATAACTCATGAACAAAACGTTATTCAGACACAAACGACGTCTCCTAAGTACCGTGGTAAGGTTGACAATGAACTACAATCACATTTTGATTTAAAAAAGCCAAGCTGGACACATTACATTGGTCTCTATCCGCAGCCGGAGAAGAAACGAGTGCTCAGGGACCGTCTGCAAAGTGCAACGCCGAAAAAAGAGAATACAATAATATTCAATCACTATTATACAGCTTATTACTACCAAACTCACCACACACATCAATAGTCTTCTGTTGGTCATACTACAGCAAGGAGTTTGGAAGAATATGCTTTTGAATAATTTTGGAGAATATTTATAATGTAAAATCTTCAATAAATGTGGCATCATCTTAAACAACTTTACTATTATACAGTATATTTCTACCAACCTCACTATTTGCATTGTTGTTGTTAGCATCTGGTTAGCTTAACGGATATTAAGAGCTGTTTCTAAAACAAGGAAAGGGAGAGCTCTGTCCTGTCAGACTGAGAGAGATAACTACAGCTCAGTGAGGTAAGGGACTCTGTTTAGATAGTTAACTTTAGTCTAGTTATCTCAGTGGGTCTTAAACGTTTTGGTCACCATTTATGAGAATAAATGAAAAACAGTTATGAAATACTATATGACAGTAAAACAAGAATACAGTTTAAAAGGTGAGTGATTTGTAAAATATCCAAAAAGAAAATCTGTGTGCAGTTCTGTTTCATATGGGTGTTGAGAGATGTATCCATACATTCATTTTTGCTCTCCAAGTGCACCAGATTGATGCATTTAACTTAAAACTTAAAAAATCTTCCCGGGGGAGCATGCACCCGGACCCCCCAAGAGGAGGTGAGAACCCCCCCCACACTTATAAAATAGCACTTTACCTCTGCTTACACCTATATGCCATTGTATATGCTGTGAGCTGATTATCGAGCCTTCATCGTAAGAGTTGCGGGTACACTGTGTATGTGCGTATTCCACTGTAGCGCCCGGTACATTAATGGGAAACCCTAGTTTGTACATGTTCAATACATTTGTAACACTGTACACATGAACGTTTCTTTTTTCGGTTCACCAAAAATAAATCTCACTCCAAGCTGAACTCAAATGTTGGCAGCCCTGTATTATATATTTTAGAAACATGAAGGCATTTTAAGATTTGTATACAAATATTATCCCTAAACTCAATACCTTAGATTATTATTGAAAGTTTTGCTGAATAGTTTCATGATCACTTACCTTAAGCAACGTAAAACGTGCAGACCGGGAGCAACACACGTAGGTTAGTCGGCTAGCATCACAGAGCAGCACTGCTGAGCATGTTAGCTTAGCTTGTTAGCCTCAGCTAGCTCTGTTTACTTCCAGTTCGGAGGCAGCAGGTCCCGCCTCGGCTCCGCCTCTTTGCCCTTATTTGGATCAGGCTGGAGCAGGCGGGAGTTAGACTCTGACGTCACTGTCGAGATGGCAGTGGCCGACTCCGCCTACTTAGGGCTTCTCAGCAACTCTGCAGAAACCTATGGGTGACGTCACGGACACTACGTCCATTTATATATACAGTCTATGCTCTGTACGTAATGTTTGTAATTTGGACAGTTTTCTTTTTTTTATTATAATCAATAAGATAAATATGTATCTTTAAACTATTTTTACAGACAAAGGTCGAATTAGACTTTGGCTTTTAAATTGTGTTAGTCATACATAAATGTGTGCAATAGCTGCTGAGACAAAGTCCAGTTATGGTGCCAGTGGCTCTGATCCCTCACAGAGCTGAGAACGGGCCGGCCTCTCTCTCATTATTCCAGAGAATCAATGCCCCCGCTCAGCGCTGCAGCTTCTCCTCCAAGCAAATTCTCTCAGTGTGTCGGCCTGGCTGCTGGTCAACACTCCCTCCTTCCTCCGGGACCAGCTGGCCTCATCTCTAACTCACAGCCTCTCTGCAGCTTCTCAGAGAGTTGGAACAGCACATTATAGTATTACAGCAGACACTCATTGGGTCACAAAGGGCGGCTCCCAGGGTTCCAAGGATTCTATTGTCAGTTATTATTACTGTCATTTTAGTTTCTATTTAAGCATCGTTAACAACAACAATTTAGTTTTGCGGCTTGCAAGGTCAGGGTCATTTTAGAACCATTATGCTTTTAAAGGCCCAGTGAAGTGTGCGCCTGTGCATGATCTGTTATGCTAATACATATAGTA
>CALSBZ010004094.1:73574-122536 GCA_943591055.1 Gobionotothen gibberifrons
TTGAATGGAAACACCCTTGAACAAAGCCCAGGATGTAGCCATACCCCGAGTCGAGTGAGCACGCAAACCCGAAGGTGCCTGCAAACCCTGACTCGTATAGGCCAAAGCAATTGCCTCCACAATCCAGTGGGAGAGTCGTTGCTTGGTAACAGGCCTGCCCTTCTGAGGGTTATCCCAGGACACAAATACCTCATTCACACCAACGGTGTTTCAGGGCCGGCCCGGAGCTAGAGCTTGAAAAGCACCGGGTTTTCCTCTTCATACCGCAGCTGAGCAGCCTCTTAGCTCCGGAATCCGGTTCATTTCGAGCACCAAAAAATTGTCCGGCCAGAGCAAAAGCACCACATACGTCATGCTTACGTCGAGGCGGGGGCAGAGACAGGATCTACTCCTGAACAACAACAGAAAGTCCGCGTTTGATCCAGTTTGTACAACGATGGAGAAACTTAACAAGAGGTTCAGAGTTTCAGTGTTTCTGCCATAGACTGTATATATAAAGGTTTCTGCTCATGGTGAAGCAACGTGTCTGCGTGTTAAGGTGGAACCTGAGCATTCACGTTGATCACCTCTCATTATAACTAATTATAAATCTATAAAACTATAAATATTAAACTTTATTTCACGTGTTCATTTGAGAACAGCTGTTACATACTTGGGTGAAGGTTACAGTTAATTTAAATGAAAGATACAACGTTACTCCACACTCATGGTTTAGTCCACCTTAAGAAATAAGACCGATCTCGGAAGCAGTTGTGTTTTAAAAAAACCTTTATTGACACGAGTACACTTGTTTATAAGAATATAGTCACCACAGAAATGACTCCGCAAAAGCTGCAGATAGAGCCATAAGAAATGAATGCAACTGATTTCATCCGCGCGGTTTGGCTTTATGAAGCAGGCACGCAAATGGTAACGTCATGACGCAAACGATGACGCAATGACGCATTACCAGTGGACTCTGGGCTGTGTGAAAAGAGCTAGAGCTAAACCGAAGAACCGGTTCTGAACCTGAAAAGCTCTAACACGGAGCTTGAACCGGAGTTGCGTTGGTGTGAATCAGCGGCGCCGGATTCATTTCAGAAGTGGGGGGGGGCCAAAAAGTGCGTGTGTTTGTGACATACTTGCCAACCCTCCCGATTTTCGCGGGATCGAGACTCCCGTTTTCCTCCCCGGGTCATATTTATCCCGCATTTCTCCCAATTTCTGACTAAATCTGATTTGTTTCATTCTAACACAACGTACCAAATGTTACTGTTTCCACTCGGACTTCAATACAGCTACACCATTGTTTGGTTTCCATGGTAACGTGTCTCTTTAGTAGCGCGAGCAAATGAAAGTCTGAGAGGGTGTTCAGGAGGAAGATAGTCAGAGAAAACAGAACAAGAATGGACAACTCGACACTCTGCTCACTCCTTCCCTGTAAATTAAACTATACAGGTCCAGCTCACACATATGACAGCGCAGTTGCTCATTCCATCTCTTCTTTGTTCCTGCTACGCTCTTGTTTGACAAGCTGAATGTTGACTGGTGTTTGACTGAAGTAAGCGAACTTTTTTTGAACACACTCTCTGTGAAAAGTTCCAGTTATTAACTCGGTATTTACAAAGCTGTCATCTCCACATTTGGAGAAAGTTACAAGCCGTTTGACAGCAGCAAATCTGCATATTTCACAGAAGGCTCGTTTAGTGGTTTTGCAAATAATTAACCACTCTCTCTTTTTGTACCATTCTGCATTGAAGTACCTTTCTCTTTGCCCAAATAAGCTTTTATTTGCCCGTCTCAATGTCCCGACAACAAACCTCCATGCAGTCGGAACCAGCCTGTTTCGGATCAACGATGCCGGCGGCGGCGGTTTTGACAGTCTCTGCGGCCGCAGAGCTGCTTTTGGGTTCATCTGCGCTGGTTCTGAAGGACCAGGCTCCGGAGTTGCGGATGAGGGATGTGACATTCAAGTTGTTGAATTTGAGTTTAGTTTGACAGTATTTTGTTTTCTTATGCGCCGGTTCTTCTGACATGTTTGCAAGTTTATCTATCTAGGTTAACGGCTGACACACACCAACGTAACAAATAACGTAAACAACGTAACAAATAAACACATCTAAGCTTTTTTATTGGTTGTAATTTATATGGATACATTTGAATGGTGTGACAATGTCCTATTTCATTGGGTTAAAATGTACATATTCTTCCTGTTATGTCTGCCTGCTTTATTTTACCTAATGCAAAGTGACCTGCTGCTCTGTCAGTCGCATTGACCCGAAGACACATTTTGAGTTGTATACACTGCTGGAAAGAGGAGATTCCTAGCTTTCTAATGATATCAGGATTGTTTTTGTACTCCAAATATTAAGTAAAATATGTCACATTATATAATGACTGTTACAGAGTCATCATTTTGAGAAAAAGGCCTTTAAAGTTTCCTCCTCTCTGGATCGATCTGATTGATTATTAGCGGAGCAAATTGGGGGAAACCCGCGAGTGTGTGTGTGTATACGTGTGTGTGTTTGTGTATTTTTGCGTTTGTGTAAGAAACACCGGCTGTTGTTATGCCTGCTGTGACGTTAAATTATTCCGTTCTCCGCTTGTAATTATGCCGTTACAAGCTTCAGAGTTGTATTTATCATCTGAATTTGCAGAAACAAGTTTAATATTCTGAAAGCCAAGACTTTGTTTATTTGAAATCAGATAAAAACTAACTGTAACGGACCCTGCCGTGTGATTACTATTTGCCTTATACATTCATAATTTCAGCAGGAGGGAGGGGGAGCGGCGCTGTGGAAGAGTGTGAGTGAGAGCTGTCATCTTCCCTTTACAAGCTTAAAAAAATGCCTGTAGCTAATGAGATTGAATATAACAATCAAACATAGCAAAATATACACAGCTAGATCAGATCGTGTTTTAGATGCGACTTTAGAGTAGAGGGGAATTATTGAAACAGGATTTGTACAGTGTTCCGCGGCATCTGCCGCTGCGAAAATGTGGGGCAGGGCTGAAAAGTGGGGGGGGCAATGGCCCCCTGGCCCCCCCGCTTCCGGCGCCCTTGGTGTGAATGAGGTAGTAGACACAACAATGCATCAATAATCATAATCCAGTTATTATATGATTCCGAAATGGTGTCATTCGTATAATACTTTTACTTTTAGGTACTTATATTTAGATGCCAACAATACTTTTGTACTTTCACCTAATGCTGCGTTCACACCGGACGCGATGCGATGTTTGGGGGCGGCGCGATTACATGTAAAGTCAATGCAGAGATGCGAACAGACGCGAATTCGCTCCGGTGTGAACGCAGCATAAGTAAGATTTTGATTGCAGGACTTTTACTTGGAGTTTTTTTTATAGGCTATTTAGTTTTGCTAAGTATCTCTTCCACCTCTGGATGTATACAGTATAACACATGTTGACCCTGTGACCCTCCATGGACAGACTGACAGGGTGACTCACGTGTAGGAGCTGTCCCCGGTGATCTCCTCTCGGATCTGCCTGTTCACAGCATCCGCCGGCCTCCCCCGCCCCTCCCCATCCCCCTTCAGGACCACAGTCTTCTGCCCCTCGGGTTTCTTCTGCCCCTCGGGTTTCTTCTGCCCCTCCGGTTTCTTCTGCCCCTCCGGTTTCTTCTGCCCCTCCGTTTTCTTCTGTCCCTCCGTTTTCTTCTGCCCCTCCGGTTTGCTGACCTTCTTCTTGATCTCCAGCAGAGACCAAGAGTCCTTCTCCTGCACCTGGTCGGCGATAGCGCTCTTCTCCACCCCGCTGTCCGCCTCCACCTGGTGTTTGGAGTGCCGGGGCCTGTCCGGAGCGCGCTCCCCGGCGGCGGGCTTAGGTATCCAGGGGTGGTCGGACTTTTTGGGGATAGGCCAGGGTTTGTAGTCCTTCTGGTACTGGGTCACGCTGTTGAACGGTGTTTCCGGCTCGTGGTACTCGTTCTTGGGTTTACAGCTCGGTTCGGGTCGCACGTTCCAGTGCTTAAAGTCCTCGCGCATCACCGAGCTGCACACGCGCTCCTCAGACACGCACCTCCGCGGGGGGCGCGCGGCTGGCTTGGTGCGAGGTGTTGTGCGAGACGGCTGCGTATCTATGGTGACCCGGGCCTGGTGCGCGTGCAGCGGCGGCTGCAGCTGGATGTGCTGCAGCTCCGATGCGTCCGTGTACTTGGTGAAGACCAGAGGCACCGCAATGTCAGCCTTATCCAGCTGGTTCCAGAAGCGGGCCATGCAGCACGCCCTGCTGATACAGGGCCACGCCATGGTGGGCTGTACGGAGCTCCACTACAATGCACTGTGCAGGGGCCAAACAGAAGAAAATATGTCTCCTGAGCTGAGAGAAACGAGATGTCCCTGCGTCAGGCTGCAAGGAGGCCACCGACACTTTTTGACGTTAGATGAAGTTAATCAGTAAATCCATTTTGCATCTAAAATAGACAGATTTATTTTACTACAAAAACAACCGTTGCCTACTGCCGTGTTCTCCGCTGCTGTCGGTCCCTCTCTGTCTGCTACATCACTCCCTGGCAGGACTGCAACGGAAAACAGCCCCGCCCTCCTGCTCAGCATCCACAGACACAGGAGGATCCGCCGAGGAGGAAAATGAGTCCATCAGCGAGAATAACAAAGGACTTCCGGTTTAACCCCCATTGTAAACGCTTTAATAACGCTCTTTTTAAATGGTCTTATTATAATTAGCACACAACAACATAGCATTATAATATATATTGGCTATATGTTATTATATTCTATGCACATTCTCTTCACGTCGCATATCTGAAGGCATTGACGCGTGCTTTTATTTTGAAATTGGACCATTCATTCTGGTTCTCGTTTGACGTAAATTAGGTGTTTTTTTCTTCGCTCACTGCGCATCGTTTCGCCATCACTTTTCTACTGTTTCTCTGAACGTGTGGATATGTGTATAACATTTGATAAAACTATATAGAAAATCAGTGGTCAGAAATGAGGAGAATATCTGCCTGATAAAATAAATATCATGAAAATAAATAAATGTATAGCTCAGGAGGAAATATAAGATAACACCAAGAAAAATACATATTAGATGAATCAGTAGTATTAAGGAAAACTTTGCCATTTTTTTTTCAAGTATACATCGAAGTATAAAGTATAGTACTCATATTTCCATCATATGTATTAAGATAATAAAAGCCATACAAAGGGCCACACTGTTAAATGTTATCGACTGACTCATGCAAAATTGCCTTTGTGACAAAGACATTGCTTGCAGACTGGGGCAGCAAGTAGAACACATGAATAATGCCGACTCATTACACACGGGACTGCATTTCTACGACATCTCACAGACAAGCACATCATCTATAGAGGGCTTCATAATGAAGTCTGACAGCTGATTTTGAAACAATAATGATCTTACACATGTTTTCTTAAAGTTGAATGCATTTGTTCCATTGGTGCGGGTGAAACATTAACTCACTGACTGATAGTTTAAGGTTACAAGGTTCATTTATTATCATTCTGCAACACAGCTGTGCACAAAATATGTGAGGTGCATCCTCTTTATGCTACACAAGGAGAAAAGCATGGAGGATGATCTGAACAGACTTACAGCCTGAGAGAAGCTGCTCTGCTGTCTGGTGGGACGTACAGATGGATTACTGAACAGGCCTACTAGGACTATGATGTATACCAAACCAGGAAGAAACACAAAAATCACAGCGCAACTACAAAGAGATGCACAGGTTCAAACCCCACTGCATGTAGTTGTGTCCCTGAGACACTTCACCCCAAATTGCTCCTGTGGGGATCGCCCACAGTATTGAAGTCGCTTTGGATAAAAGCGTCTAACAAGTAACAAGTAATGTATGTAATGTAAAAAAACTGTCACGATCTGTCTGTGTTGTGTTTTGTCTTGTTTAGATCTGTCTGTGGCTCCCTGTCGTTAGTTTCCCTGGTGTGTCTAATTGTCTGATTGTGTCACCTGTGGCCCCTGTGTTTTCTCCTCCCTCCTCACCTGTGTCTTGTTTGTGTGATTAGTCTTGTGTGTATTTAAGTTCTGGTTTTTCTGTCTGTCTTGGTCGGTTCGTCTTGTGTTTTGAGTCAGTCTCCGGTGAGTGTTCTGTTCGTTATAGCCTTGAAATAAAGGAATTTTCACTTTAAATCTGCATTTGGGTCCTGCTTTCCTTCACACACCGTAACAGAACGAACCGACCAAGATGGACCCAGCAGATGATCCATTTGAGAGGGAATTACATCATTTTACCTATTCTCTGGCTTTCTGCTATGGTAGGTGGAGGGGAGCGTCCAGTGTGCAGCAGAAAGAGGCTGCTCTGGCAGAGGTGCACCAGATGGCAAGGGAGAAACGCCGGGTTACGTATTGTAACCCTTGTTATATTAGCACAGGCTCCGCCCTCTACTGGACTCTATGGGTACTACCTTATCATGCAAGCATTCACCTACTGAGATTTCTATGGACGTAGCCGGCCCCGGGGCGGGCCTACCTGAATGCGTGCACATCTCACTTCCGTATAAAAGGAGGCCTCACCTCCTGACCACTATCCTACACCACTCTTCAGCGAGCGGTATAGGACAGACAGTGCCCCAAGGTAGAGGGCTCCGCCTGTGCTAATATAACAAGGGTTACAATGCGTAACCCGGCGTTATATCTCTCACAGGCTCCGCCCTCTACTGGACTCTATGGGTACAGTGGGCGGAGCCCCAATGTATGCACGCACTGTCGTCCAGCCCACCGTTCCACCTCACTGTCCCTGACCGGCTTTAGCAGCCACTGCGCCTCACTCACCTCTCCCTCAGTTGTAACCGTGGAGAAGTCTGGGCTGCGGCTGATAGAGCACACCCTGACGTGCTTGCCTCGCGAAAAAAGTGTGCTCGAAAAACAGTGCTGAGGGCCCCCCTGCGTCCGCCTATAGGCAGACAGGAAAAGCCTGCAGCCCTGTATGGGTTCACTATGCACTCTCCCTCCTGAGTCCCTAAAGAGCACGGGGAGAACGCAAGTGCCCCCTATGTCCCCACACTCAAACACTGACCCGTGCAGAGTGTGTAGGGACTATAGTATGGAGGGCTCTCCCCCTCCTGCCCCCAGGCAGGCGAGGGGAGCCCTCCAGCCCTGAAAAGGGCCCAGAGCACCCCACGTCACCCCGCGACCCTCCAGGGGTCCGGAGAAACGTAAGGGCATTTACGCCGGGGGAGAGGGTCAGATGCCCACTGACCAACAGCCCCCCCCCCTCCTCACCAGTCCTGTGTTGCCCCAGCAAGCACAGACGTTGAGAAAGAGCCAGACATATCCAAGAGATAAAACTTTATGAAGGGGCCTGGCGTTGACCAAGACGCCGCCGTGCATATATCCTCCACACTCACACCGTTGAATAAGGCTGTTGATGCAGCCATAGCTCGTGTGGAGTGCGCACGGACCCCCATGGGACAGGCTCTCCCTGCCTGCTCGTAGGCGTGTGCAATGCCTTCGCAAAGCCAGCCTGCCAGGCGTTTCTTGGACAGAGCTTTTCCAGTCACCCCGCCCCCGAAGCACACAAACAGCTGTTCAGTGCGTCTCAGGGTAGCTGTGCGCTCTACATAACATGCTAACGCGCGCACCGGGCAGAGGAGGTATAATTTAGCTTCCCTGGCCCCACCATGGGGTGGAAGACTAAATCCCCCGAACTGAAAAACCCTCGACCTGAACGCACTCCTTAGGCTCTTGGGCACAAAGGAGGGGTTCGGTCTGAGTGTCGCGCCGCTCCAGTCACCCCGAATCAGTAAACAGCTCGGGTGCACCGACAGAGCGGTTAACTCGGACACTCTTTTGGCTGACGTTAAGGCAAGTAGCAATGCTGTCTTCCACGACAGTGCTTTCAGGGAGGAGAGCTCCAGAGGCTCAAATGGTTCTGTGACCAGAGCCTCGAGCACCAGCGGCAGGTCCCACTGCGGGGCGGAGGCGTGCACTACTGGGCGCAGCCTCCTGACCCCCTGTAAAAACCGCAACATCAGTGGATGAGAAAAGGCTGACCTGCCGTTGAATCCCTCATGACAGGACGAGATGGCTGCTGCATACACTTTCACTGTTGAATGAGCTAGTCCTCTGTCCACCAATAACTGTAAGAAGGACAAAATAGAGCCAAACTCACAAGATAGGGGCTCTATTTTCTGCTCCTCACACCATCGCTGGAATCCCAGCCACCTTGGCCTATAACAGGCTGTGGTGGATCCAGCTCTAGCTGCCTGGATAGACTGAATAACGCTATCAGACAATCCACCCTGTCTCAGCCTGTCCCTCTCAGGAGCCAAGCCTGGAGAGGACGGCCTAGAGTGGGTAACGCCCCGATTGCACCTGCCTCTTGAGACATCGCCCCCCCAGAACTGGGGGATTGCCCAGGGCTGGCCCACCTTCATCTGTGTCATCTCTGAGTACCACGGAGCCCCGACGCGATCCGGCGCTACCAGAATGACTGCCAGACGTTCTCGCCTCACTCTCCCCAGGAGAGGGAGAATGAGACGCAGCGGTGGAAAGGCGTATAGCAGCTTCTTTGGCCATGGCTCGTGTGCAAACGCGTCCACCTCTAAAGGCGGGTCGTCGCTCAGGGCCATGGAGAACCACAGGGCACAGTGATTGTTGCGCCGGCTGGCGAACAGATCCACTTCCGCTCTCCCGAACTGGGCCCAGATCTGCTTCACCACCTCTGGGTGAAGCATCTCTTCGCCTGGCAGGGGGCCGCCCCTCAACATGAGGTCGGCCCCCCTGTTCTCCAGTCCCGGGATATGGAGGGCTCTCAGAGATAACACCACCTCTGAAGCCCAAAACCACAGCCTCTCCGCTGTGGCCAACAAGGCGGCGGAGCGGACTCCGCCCTGCCTGTTGATATAAGCCACTGTGGTGCTGTTGTCGCTCCTGACCATTACATGTCTCCCTTGAATTAGGGGCATGAAATGCTGGAGGACTAACACTACCGCCCGTAGCTCTAGGAGGTTGCTGTGTCGTGTTTCTGTTAGAGACCAGCGCCCACCTATAGCCCTCTTCAGGCAGGTCCCTCCCCATCCTGTTCCCATGAACACTGTGATGTAGGAGGTTACCCGTCCCAGTGAAGACCCCCTCCGGAGGTGCCCGGGAGACCCCAGAACCGGAGGTTGCCCTCCACTGAGGGGGGGATGGTCACCAGCCGCCGTTTGTGCCTCTTGGGATCCAAACGCAGGCTGGAGAACCACCTCTGCAGGCGGCGCATATGCAGTAACCCCTGCGCGACCACAATGTGAGCAGCCGTCATGAAACTCGAAGTCTGCATGACAGTTAAAGCTGTCACTGTCGCCCCCTGTCGCAGCCTGTGAACCGCCCAGAGAAGGGACGCACTTCTGCTCTCTGACAGGGTGGCACGTAGCGCGCCTGCATCGAGCACCACTCCCAAATACAAAGCCTGTCTGTGAGGTATGGGGGTGCTCTTTTCTCAATTGATCGCAAAGCCTAACTTGGTTAAGTGTGTGATCAATTGTGCTGTGCAAAACATTGCCTGTTCCCTGGACCCGGCCATGACTATGAGGTCGTCTAGGTAAAAGAAAAACTCTCATGCCATGGGCGCGCAGTGGTTTAAGCGCAGTGGCCACACATTTACTGAACGTGCGTGGGGATAGGGAATAGCCGAACGGTACTCTGTTGTACTCGTAGGCTATCCCCTGGAAGGCAAAACGCAGACACTTTCTGTGCGCCGGAGCAATTTCCACATGAAAGTATGCGTCTTTCAGGTCGATGGTGGTCAACCTATCGCCCGGTTTGCACTAGCCCCATTAACTGTTTTAATGTTAACATGCAGAATTTCCTGCAGGCAATGTAGCGATTCAGGCTGCTGAGATCTAGAATAGATCTGAATTCCCCTGCCTTCCTGAGAACCAGGAAGTACATGGAATAAAGACAATTTTATCTGTGCTGAGGGTGCACAACAGACACAGCCTGTTTCTGCACCAGAGCCTGAATCTCTGCTGAGAGGAAACCAATCTCCTCCTGGGAAGACAGATTTCTTCTCGCATGCCCATAAAAGGAGGTGGGATGCTGCAAAACTGGAGTGAATAGCCCCGTTTCAGCGTCCTGTCCATCCACTTGTTAGTACACAGCTGAGTTTCCATTCCCCATAACATTGTGTTAATGGACAACCCTCAGCTGGGGGGCCGCAGCTATGAAGCTGTGATACTCTCTGGTGACCCGTTCCGCCGCAAAAACTCCCCGTGAAGGGAAGATTTGCCCATGGAGGGTCGACACAGAAAGGGCCGATTATTTACTGAGGTCCCTGAACGCACCGCCACGCGCTCTTGTGTGAGTGCGGGCTCCGCCATAATGCAGCCCTTACCACCACTTCGGTAAACTGCATTAATTGGAGTCTTTGCTCTAGGTGTAGTGTGTTCTCTGACAGTAATACGCCGGCCATAATGCCCCTGTAACCGCATAGCGCTCTCCTTTAGACAGCACTACCTGCGGTTCATCCCTCTCATCTGTGCATGCCCACTAGCCACCTCCTTTACAGGAGCTACAGCTGGGGCAGCGAATGGGGAATGTGTACGGTTAACATTGTATGTAGCCTAAGTGCAGCATTTGTGGAAAACAAAAGACACTCAGATTTGGATACAGATCAACCTCATTCTTATTAGAAAACGTAGTGATCTGTGCATTATACAGGGAGGAGGCGGAATTCGCCCTCTCGTCCCGGGCGGAGAGATTTTCTCCCCCCGCCAGTCAGATCCGTGAAGACAGGCAGCCCGTCCCCGTGAGTGCCGGCACGCCGGTTCCACGGGGTGGGCCGAAGAGGTGGAGGGCGCCGCGGGCACGAGATCTCCGTGCTGGCACCTCTCCCTTCGTCTCACCGTCACGCCGCGCTCCCTCGTCTGCAGAAAAGCCTGTGGAGGAGCGCGCACTGTGGTGACTCTTCTCTCTACTGAGGTCTCTCGCCGCGCGCCCACGTATTAACGCTGTATTTCCCATTCAACGGTGAAATGCATTAATCGGAGCTATTATACCTGGCAAGGTGTGTTTTCTGACAACAGCACGCCGGCAATAGCGTCTCTTGAACCCGCACAGTGCTTTGACAGCACACGGTTTATTCCACTCACGTGCACACGCCCACCTGCTGGCTCCCTATACTGGGGTTTACAGCAGGGGACGGGGAGTGTAGGACAGTGTTTCTTCCTCTGGGGATGGGCAAGAATCAGCCACGCTGCGATTGCTCCTTATCCCGTGAGGAGATCGATCCAAAGAGCCCTTCCGTAAAGACGGGGGCTCCCAGGAGATCAACACGGTCCTCTTTGGAAAAATGCCCTCTGACCTGGTGAGGCGGGGGCATCTCTAGCAATAAGCGAGTAGCCCACACACCCGCCGCCATGATCATCATCCAGGGAGAGTACAGCCCTGGGCGGTGGACTTCCATGGACGCCGGACTCGGAAGGAATGGCGAATGTGAAAAGGCACCTCCTCGGCCATATCCTGGTCCCCCAAACACTCGAAGCAGAGATGGTGGGGATTGGCGCCCGCTATTTAATATATATGGGCATAATTCCAAAAAATACTCGTTGTCTTTCTCTTTCTTCCTTTCTCTCTAAAAATAAAACGTCTCGGACTCAGTGCTAGGCTATCACCTCCGCTCGCTGAAGAGTAAAGGATAGTGGTCAGGAGGCGAGGCCTCCTTTTATACGGAAGTGAGATGCGCACGCATTCAGGTAGGCCCGCCCCGGGGCCGGCTACGTCCATAGAAATCTCAGTAGGTGAATGCTTGCATGATAAGGTAGTACCCATAGAGTCCAGTAGAGGGTGGAGCCTGTGAGAGATATAACCTCTTCTTGTGAAGTTTTTACCTGGCTGGATAATGGACATCCTCCCGAATTGTGATTCCCGGCCTGCTAGCCCCAGGCATGCTAGCCCCCTGCCTCCCAATTCCCAACCTGGCACCATACGCCTCGGTGGGTTTCGTCTGGAGTCAACCCATGCTTCTGCCCCAGTTCCTGCTCCTGTCCAGGAGTCGTTTTCTGGAACTCATCTCATTTCAAACCTTTATTTATACAGATGAAATCCCATTGAGATCATTGATCTCTTTTTCAAGGGAGACCTGCTCAAGTAGGTTCCACATGAAACATAAAAACATAGACAGAACATCAAAACATAGACAGAACACTGTCATCATCTGGCTTTTGGAGGTCCACGGAGCCTTCAGGCGGCTTCTAAGAGAAGGAGTCGCAAGGCCAGGCTAGCAGCCCGAGCCCCAAGAGCCATGTTTCCGGCTGCAGAACCGGACCTTACAGCCATGTTTCCGGCTCCAGAACCGGACCTTACAGCCATGTTTCCGGCTCCAGAACCGGACCTTACAGCCGTGTTTCCGGCTCCAGTGCCGGCCCCAGCAGTCATGTTTCCGGCTCCAGAACTGGACCTTACAGCCATGTTTCCGGCTCCAGAACCGGCCCATGCAGCCATGGTCCCTGCTCCAGAACCGGCCCACACAGCCATGTTTCCGGCTCCAGAACCGGACCTTACAGCCATGTTTCCGGCTCCCGAACCGGACCTTACAGCCATGGTCCCGGCTTCAGTACCGGCTCCAGTAACCATGGTCCCGACTCCAGTTTCGGCTCCAGTACTGGCTCTCCGGCCGACGCCAGCTCCCGAGTTCTGTCGGCGTACCGGCCGACTCCAGCACCTCGTCTCCTGTTGGCTCTCCGGCCGACGCCAGCTCCCCGAGTTCTGTCGGCGTACCGGCCGACGCCAACTCCATGTCCTGTGCCGTTGGAGGTTCCGCTGGGGGTCCTGCCAACTCCATGTCCTGTGCCGTTGGAGGCCCCGCAGACTGCTCTTCTGCTGGGGGTCCTGCCAACCCTATGTCCTGTGCCGTTGGAGGTTCCGCTGGGGGTCCTACCAACTGCATGTCCTGTGCCGTTGGAGGTTCCGCAGACTGCTCTTCTGCCGGGGGTCTTGCCAACTCCATGTCCTGTGCCGTTGGAGGTCCCGCAGACTACTCTTCTGCCGGGGGTCCTGCCAACTCCATGTCCTGTACCGTTGGAGGCTCCGCAGACTACTCTTCTGCCGGGGGTCCTGTGCCGTTGGAGGTCCCGCAGACTACTCTTCTGCCGGGGGTCCTGCCAACCCTATGTCCTGTGCCGTTGGAGGTTCCGCAGACGGGGGTCCTGCCAGCCCTGTTTCCTGTGTCGTTGGAGGCCCCGCCGACTACTGTTCTGCCGGGGGTCCTGCCGACCCTGTGTCCTGTGCCGTTGGAGGCCCCGCCGTCTACTGTTCTGCCGGGGGTCCTGCCAGCCCAATCCTGTTCACTGGCTGTTCATTATAATAAAAAGCAGAGCATTAAACAAACCATCATGCTCTTACTTTGAAATCATGCGGAAATGTCGTCATCAGCAGGCCACGTGGTTTCCGAAAATAACCGAGTGACACGAGTAGATTTGAGCCGAGACCGGCGGAAAATATGTCTCAAAATTCCGTGTGTGTAAAAAGACGATCCACAAGCAGAAATGTGAGATCCACGAGCAGAGATTTGAGATCCGCAAGCGCATTTTTGGTCGACAAATACAAAATGGATTCACAAATGCCTGATCGAAAGTTGTAAATGTTAAAGAGATATTCACAGATCTTTTTTGTATTTGTGAAAATATTTAGCGTATTTGCAGATCCGTTTTACACATGCACATTTATTTGTGAGTTTGCAAATCTTTTAAATGCATTTATGGATGGTGTTTTACATTTACAAATCACATATTTACACACAAATTATTTGTATGTTCACACAAATAATTATGAGATTTAAGCCCATACCCCTGTGTTTTCTCCTCCCTCCTCACCTGTGTCTTGTTTGTGTGATTAGTCTTGTGTGTATTTAAGTTCTGGTTTTTCTGTCTGTCTTGGTCGGTTCGTCTTGTGTTTTGAGTACGTCTCCGGTGAGTGTTCTGTTCTTTATAGCCTTGAAATAAAGGTATTTTCACTTTAAATCTGCATTTGGGTCCTGCTTTCCTTCACACACCGTAACAAAAACACAACATTATTTACAAAAAATGAAATGCAAAATGACCACGAAGAGCCAAATTGAATACTAAAAGAAAAAACATGATAGTAAAGAGACATAACACCAAATGGCCAAAATGATAAATATATCAAATTTGTAAATAGAAGTAGAAAAATAAGCAAAGAAAAACAATAAAAATTAAACAAGACAGACACGCCCACAAAGACACACAACATCAAAATAAAACAAAAAGACCACAAACAGACACAAAGCAACAAAAGGGACAAATATAACACTAAGACACCCAAAATATTAAATACAAATCGGGTAAAATAAATTCAGCAGAGACACATAATGGCTAAGAGACACAAAATGACCATGATATGACTGCGCGAGAACAAAGAGACCAAACACAAAGTAGTTCTGAGAAGATAAACAATAAAATAATTTTCACAGCTCAAGTGTGTGTGTCCGGTTCTTATAGATGCTGGGGCCTTTTGCATGTCTGCTCCAAGGACCCATTGTCTCATTATCAGCCTGCGGTGCTGTGACAGTGAACACGTCTGTGTCTCTGGTCAGAGGGCAGCAGGGGGAGCAGGCTGCTGCTGCTGGGGTGCATGTCGTCTCAGTAGATGAGAACCAATGATGTTCTGGACTGTTTGAATCACACACTGCAGAGATCAAGTGTTTGGGGGGTTATTAAGGTAGATAATCTGCAAATACATATACATGTATTAGGATGCAATCAAAGGGCAAATCGTAATTGATTAACATAAATCTCTTTATTGCCCCAATAAACACCTCCACATCTCCTGAGCTTTTTCCTTTTCATCGTCACAGAGTAGGAATAGTCGCAGTGACCAGATTCCAACAGCTGCATCTGGGTATGTCTTAGTATGGATTCGGGTCAAAGGTCAAGCATAACCTTTTACCCACAGTGTCATGCACACACCACGTATAGGCCTGGTTTAGGAGCTTTCCAAATCTACAAGAACACTAACTAAAACACATTTAAAATAATTCACAATGAGGTTATGTGAGCGGTACTGTCTTATCTTTCTGGCTATCTGTTAGCATGATGTGCAGGGACATTATTGCTCAACCATGCTGGGGCTGCCTTCAGAAATGTACATAGATCAATACATTACACTGTCATGCTAGCAGGTGACTGCATACATGAAATACAGGGAGTTAAAATAAATCAGTAAGAGGAAGATAAAAAGGTCCTTTAACTCTTCTCTCTTCCACTGAGCTGTGGCAGTCCTCTTCCTCTGAGTTATGCTTACGGTCATGTTTCCAGCAGGTCAAAAGTCAAATACAGATATGGATTGACAAATCAAACCCTATTTTGAGTGTGAGATAAGGCAGTCAATAGGAGGTGATGGTGGAGAGGTGAGGAGGACAGACTTTGGACCCACTTCACTTCTTCGACTTCTTCTCCACCGGCTGCAGCCTCGGTTTTTATTTCTCTTCTCTCGTGAACAACATGAAGGTTGATTTTGCCCCCCTGGAAATCCCCCTGCAGAGGAGACTCCAGACGGCTGCCGTGGCGCAGTGGGTCTTCTCCTTCATTGGCCTGGGTGAGTGTGCATGTTTAAATGTGTGCCTAACATATGGATATGATACTGATAGTAACGGACTGCTAATCAAATAAACAACTCCATTTTGTTTCTTTACAGTAAGTGTTAAAACATGTTGTTTCTTGTAAAGTGTTAGTTCATGTGAGTGTGAGAGAACTGTTGTCACATTTGCATGAACTGCTGGATGGCCAGAAGAGGGAGCTAGTTTGAGTTCGTTCTAAAACCAGTTGCTGTGATGATCTGTATCTGTAGGCTGACACGGAAGTTAGCATCACAAGGGTTACCTCAACAAAAAGCATTGGGATTTTTTAATTGGATTTTAGAATATTTCCGGAAAAAATATCTGTGGCAACGTTCATTTTACTAACCCTAACCTACACCACCTTTTTATAGTTGAATTAAAGCTTAAATGCAAATCGCAAGAAGTAGGCTAGCTCAATTGTACAAACCAACTAATCACAGTTGCATGACATGACATCACAACCGCTAAGCTAAAGGTGGATAATGTTGTGCGTGATGATTTCTAGGGTCTCCAGATACAGCCATTTTAAAAACACCAGTGGGGTATTTACTGACGTATTGTTTCTCGTAGAACAAAAACAAGAACATTCTATAAGCTTGTGTTAAACACAGACCTTATTTAATGAATTTAACGAAAAACTGATTCAAATAAACATTGACTGCAAGTCAAGGGAACCCAGAATTGCTAAAATGCTAACTCATTTCCGGTTTTAGGAATCATTCCTGCAGAACTCCATTTCCTGTGTACGCATCCAATATCTCCACACAGATCTGAAAGATATACAGTTCTGGAAAAAGTTAAGAGTCCACTCTGGTTTTAATATTTATAGGTAGGCTATGTGTTTGAGGAGAATGCACTGTTCTATAAACTACTGACAACATTTCTCTGTGTTGGAATTCAACAGACACTGGAATGGAATGGCTGCCATACATGTAGAGATTGAGATTTTAGAAACATTTGCAGTGGTCTCTTTTTGTCTTCTTCTCCAGAGCATTATGTTGTATATCTACCATGTTCCAGATGTTTTTATTTGGAATTGATTGTACATACACTATTTTTTCACAAGCCATGGTGATACAGAAGGTGTTTTTCTGGTGTTACGGTGACTTGTATGGGCAACATAAGGGGATGCACAGCTCCACCCAACACTTTTCTATTTTAATACAGATAATCTCATCACTGTCATCCAGAAAATTACCTGATCATGATCATTTAAAGGTATAGATAGATACAAGGGGGTTTGGCAACTCTACATAGACTGTGTGCATCCAGATAAACCACAGCTATCAATGAAAAACTTTACATCATCGAAAAATATAAGAACCTAATACCAGTACCACAGGACAGTAACCACAAAAACCACTGATGTCCTCTCAAGCAGAACTGAACACTATTGACACTATTCATAACATGCTTATTCCAGCTAATATGATCTCAACAATCTATACAGAGTGTTTTGCACTCACAGATTAGATTAGATTAGAATCTTTAATGACCACACAGCCAGGCTGGTGGAATTCGTGTTCAGTGCAGATTATTACTGCTTGTTCCATACAATTCAACAGACAATAAACAGACAATAAGAAGTACAACACACAGCACAGGGCAAAGACATACATCATGACATATATACATAAAGTTCAAGGTGTGGTGGATTGTGATTGTTCATTGGGGTTATTTAGAGTCCATTTAGTGTCCGTATTGCAAAGGGGAAGAAGCTGTTTTTGAGAGACACAGTGAGATAATGTTGCTCACGCCCCTCCTCTCTCCTCAGCTCCCCTCTGCATCTTCATCTTCCTCTACCTGCTGTTCACTCGCTTCTGGCTGATCAGCGTGCTGTACGCCGTCTGGTGGTTCTATGACTATGACACCCCAGCACGTGGGGGCCAGAGGGTGCCCTTCTTGTGTGGCCTTAAAATGTGGGACTACATGCGAGATTACTTCCCCGTCAAGGTGAGAGACAACCTGAAGAAATCCCTTTCACATGTCAATCACTGCTTATGCTGTGTATGCACATACCTGCCTTTAAGAAGACCTTTAGTTCTGCTCATTGTGAGGGCCTCACCTCTGCAGGTCAGAGAACAAGGACATCAGAACCTCTCACTCTGCCAGTTTATCTTACCTTTGATCTCCACCTACATGTGAGCAGCGGCCCCTTATCTCTGTCCTTGGCAGCACATAGGAGGCCCCAGCTCTGTGCACTCATGTGGCCTACTGTATATGCACACACAGCCCCCCCAGAACAGGTAAACATTATAGTTGTCAGATTAAACACAGTGCTGTCTATGTGTATTTGACTAGTGTTTGTCAGAGACTCTGTCAATACTAGACTGGACTCTGAGATACTGTAGGCTACTGCAAGACAGGACTGTGCTGCATACTGCACGAGATGCACAGCCAGATGATGTTCTTTGGGATTATTATCATATACTGTATTACACAGTTATATACTCTGCTGATCATTAGAAAGAATAGTATGAGACTGTATTCACTGTCTTGCTGTCAGTAGCAGATTGACACCACTCCAATATCTGGTTTAGCTTAGCTTAGCAGGACGTCTGGAAGCAGGTGTTAGCAGCTATTGTGTTTCGGTTATTACAGTGTTATGGGGTTGTGTGCAGGACTGGGTTTTTGCCATGCAATAATCAAGAATTGCCTTTTAACTTAAGGGTGAAAAAAAGACTGTAATATATCACCGGGAAAGAAGCAGTGCAGCACATAACCCCCTGGTAAACCACAACATGTTGTGTTTTGTCACTTTAGTTTTTTAACGGATTAAACAATCCAAATGTCAAACCTTTCCTTACATCTAGTTGCAGAATAGTGTACTTCCAGCAGTTAGTTTTACAGATTTACTCTGGCTGCTTTCCAGATGCTGCTGCAAACTAGAGTAGGCCTACATAGGTATTAGGTAGTAGAATAGTTACAATACTGAAGGCTGCAAATGGATGATCAGTTTCATACATTCGTGTCTATAAACTGCGAACTCTCTCCCGTACAATTTTTTAAAATTTACTATACAAGGAGAGTTAAGTTGGCAGGCTTTCAGAACAGTGCTTTGGGACATTACCAACACCCTCATATAGCTCTGAGCAACACACCTGACTGACTGTGTCCTCTAGTGGTCATTGATGAGAAGTGCATACATGTAAGATGTACTACTGATCCCAATTTGGGAAATGTTTGAATGATGATGATGAACATTTGAAGCACATTTCATCACAGGATTGTATCTAAAAACCGACAGTAGTGTGATGTTGGGTGTGTGCATTTTGAATGATGAATACTAACTGTAGATTCAGACAGAACAGAAGGTAAGAACATCTAGCACAGCGTGCCTCTAGCAGGACTTACACTTTGGACCGTGCTGATAAGAGTGCAACAACAACTACATTAGTTTAACACTATTTATTTTTTGGAATCAGAAAGGGACAAAGTTCATAATTTGCTTTTGAAAATAAAGTTATTTAAGAATTTTAAAAGGAACATTTCTCACAAGATTTCCGAGTTGTTTGTGTCTCTAAAATAAAGTGGGTAATTTCCTTGTTTTTGCAAATTAGTCTTTACAACCATAAATGATAACACAGTAATCCATATTGTTTGGTTGGACAAACTGAGCTAATCAGATCCTGCATACAGCATATGTTTTAAAGGCTGCTTTATCTTATATACATTTCAAACATATGATAATATAGGCAATGTCTAGATCAGGAACAATTGTAAGGCAAGGCACGTTTATTTATATAGCACCTTTCAACACAAGGCAATTCAAAGTGCTTTAGACATTTAGACAAAGACATTAAGAAAATGGCATTTAAAATCAGTCATTAAAAAGAAAAGCTAATAAAAGAAACATTAAAAGAAAAAATACATGGATAAAAGTTACAGTGCAGTTTAAGATGTGAATAGTTCAATTAAAAGCAGCGACAAAAAGAAAAGTGTTCAGCCTGGATTTAAAAGTAGTCAGAGTTGCAGCGGACCTGCAGGTTTCTGGGAGTTTGTTCCAGATCTTTGGAGCATAATAACTGAACGCTGCTTTACCATGTTTAGTTCTGACTCTGGGGACAGAAAGCTGACCAGTCCCTGAAGACCTGAGAGATCTGGATGGTTCATAATTTAGCAGTAGATCAGAAATGTATTCTGGGCCTAAACCATTCAGTGCTTTATAAACCAGCAGCAGTATTTTGAAATCTATTCTTTGACCCACAGGAAGCCAGTGTAAAGATTTCAGAGCAGGAGTGATGTGATCCACTTTCTTAGTGTTAGTGAGGACACGAGCAGCGGCGTTCTGAATCAGCTGCAGCTTTCTAATAGATGTGTTAGTGAGACCTGTGAAGACACCATTACAGTAGTCCAGTCTACTGAAGATAAAAGCATGGACAAGTTTTTCCAAATCCTGCTGTGACATTAGTCTTTTAATCCTAGATATGTTCTTTAGGTGATAGTAGGCTGATTTAGTCATTGTTTTAATGTGACTGTTGAAACTCAGGTCAGAGTCCATGACTACACTTAGATTTCTGGCTCTATCTGTTGTTTTGAACATTACAGACTGAAGCTCAGCGCTAACTTTTATACGTTCTGCCTTGGCTCCAAAAACCATTACCTCAGTTTTATCTGTGTTTAATTGGAGAAAGTTCTGACACATCCAGTCAATAAGTAAAACAATTAAACAAAACAAAACAAAAAATAATAAAAGCCAGGACGAGGTATGATAAGGCAGTCACACCGTGAGCACCATAAACACTGCTCCATATAAGAATAAAAGTCAGGAGAACACCGATACAGAAGGGATAATACTACAATCACAGGGACATACATTTAGTGCAATGAATATTATCATTCAGTCTTAAAAGGATACAAGATAATAGGTGGAAAATAGTCATTATATAAACATATATAATGATGGAAATTCCAATGGAAATAAGTCAAACTAAGGCAAGTATAAAGAAAAAAGGCATTTTATTATGAAATGTGTAAATAGATTTGGTATTAATCTGAACGTTGGATGAAGCCAGGTACAACATCTTCGTTATATATATAGAGCTAACGATTTTTACGAAGGGAATTATGGACATCTCTTTACATCACGTACATTCTACCTTGTATATCATTAAGAAACTTTCCCCAAATGATCTTTTTTTTTATTACATGTTTTCAAAAATGCTTTATTATGCAAATGTTGTTTTTCTTTAGAAATATACAGATGTCAACAGTAAATAATCTGAAAGAAGACATGTTATAGGAGGCAAAATAGCTCAACATCTCTAAATTGACCGGTGCAACATGAAAATACAGTATTTTGAGTATTTGAAGGTGTTTTATAACAACTATTAAGGAGCTAATACAGAGTAGTACAGACTATTGAACAGTCCCAGAAGAGATAGAATGGGGAAGACATCATGACATCTTTTCACATGATTTACCACGCCGTAAATAAAGCCAATAACATGGTGAGAGGTATTAAAGATCTCGTGTGAATGTTTATCAGTCGAAATATCACTTTGACTTTTTTCTCTCTGTAAAAATAAACAAAAATAAAGTTATTTCCAAGAATGAGAAGTTATGACATTCCAGGGTTTGCCCTCATTCTGACAACCCAGACCTAAAGGATCATGTATCATCTGACTGTACGCAGCATTAGGGCTGAAACAAGGACTCAATGTCAGGGTGAAGGGAGGCAGTGTCCTTTCATTCGTTTCGATGGTGTGTCTTCGCCCACCGTTTCTAATAGCAGCATCATCAGCTCAGGCAGGCAGATCACCAGCTGACGTGCGCTCACTTCACTTCACAACTAAAGGACAAACATGTCTGCATGCAGGGAGAGCTATCAGGGTTCACATCTGACGCTCTGCAAGAGGCCAATGAGGCTTTTCTGTTTCAAGTCAAAGTCAAAATGTGTATACAAATGTTATACAATCAAATCGAATCAAATATCTAAATACACATAATACATTAAGTAAAAATGTGCAATGAAATAGAATAAAAATAGAATAATAATATTTCTAAAAACAGAAAAAGTTGAAGTAAAATGGTGCAGATAAAAGGTTAAATAAAATAAAATAGAATACAAATATGTATTCACACATAAGAAGTTTAAATAATGTACTATACAAATATTAAAATGTGCACATTGTACAATATGTAACAACAATAAATATATGTATATTACTAAAATCCTGTGGTGTATTATAATCTCCTTGTTGCTGCTCTGTGATTGGTCCGGACAGTTTTCTGTTTATCAGCACTGAGGGTCCTCATCATTAGGAACACAGCTAACAAGTGACTCTGTGATCCAGGACCCCCCGGGAGCAGGGGCCACACTACAGACAGAGCCACAACAACAGCAGCCTATGGTCTGATTCAGATCTACAACAACTTGTTTGAATGATACAAGACCACTGGAGTTCATTTAGATTCTTTCTTTTAATAATTCAATTGAAGCATAAGAAAGAAAAGAGTGCAAGCAAAAAAAGTACAAAATAGAATCAAAGTAATTAATGAAATGTATTACGTCAACAGATTTAACATAACTGTATGAGGTTAGATGAAAGCAATAATATTAAGTTGAACCAAATATTTTGTATTTAAACTTAATATTAGTTAAATCTGTTTACATAATACATTTAATGAAATTCAGCATTTCAGTTTTTTCAGTGTGAGAATGTTGCCATGAGAACACTGAACATTTTTGAAACGTTGACTTAAATAAAAGTTTATGTCAGCTAATTACACACAAGTGTATTAGGTTAGTTGAAAGCAATCATTTCAAGTTAAAATAAAGCATATTAGGTTCAACTTATTGCTTTCAACTGACCAAATACAGTTATGTGAAATCTGTTGACATAATACATTTAATGAAAGTCAATGTTTATTTTCTTCAGTGAACAGTGAGGCGTCAAATTCAGATACAAACAGTGGAGAGAGCACATTGGTTGTTTTTCTTGTGTGTATAATACTTGCTTCAAAACAAACGACAGCACACGCCTCTTGACTCTGACAGTGACCCCCACTACCCCCCCCCATCCGCTCTCTGGACCTGTAGGCACACACACCCTCTACAGATATATCTTACACATAGATATCTTATCTTTTACAGTTGAAGATATAGAACAATATTTCTGACAAATGATGGAAATATTACATAATTTCAAGGACTGATAACGTCAGTAAAGCATTCAAAACATCTTCTGTGTTGAGTGCAAACATTGATCTGTTGGCTGCTGCAGTTGCATTGTGGGTAAAACAGGCACCATGTTTTGACAAGTAAGATGAATGCATACAACAAGAAAGATGATATCTCTGATTCTAATGCCCTGATTTTGACACAAAAAAACACTTGTAGATAGTGATGTCACTATAGTAAGTATGTCAGTGCTAAATCAGTACTGTAGTTTATTGTTTTTGAATGTTTGTGTAGTAAGTAGCCTAATTGGAGTTAAGCTATGTGAATATTGTTTACTATGCAAATAATGTCACTGTATATCCAGTATTCACAAACAGAGCAGGAACAACAGAACCACCTCACAGCAGGCTAGACAGTCCTCTGCTTAATGAATCGTTAGTGATGAGTGTTTCTGCGGGACAGGTGAATGAACCCATGGTGTATTGATCCATTGCTGCAGATTCTACTCCTAATATCTTCCTCTGTCTGGAACTAAAGTAGGTTTCAAAGAAAATACACAAAAAAATGTCTGTTCCTCAAAATTATATATAAAATACATACTTGAATTAAAGTTACTTTCCACACCTGAAGGTACAGTGAGGGGAAGTGTGTCTGACAGCAGGCTGACAGTGTAGTCAACTCTTAAGGAAGAATCAGATCATAGGAAATAACATATTCTACATGGCTAACCTGCAAAACATTTTCTCTGTTCCTCGCCAAGTTGGTGAAGACAGCTGATCTGGATCCGAGGCACAACTACGTCCTGGGCTTCCACCCCCATGGCGTGCTGGTGGCGGGGGCCTTCACCAACTTCTGCACCTACGCTACGGGCTTCAGAGAGCTGTTTCCAGGCCTCACCAGCTACCTGCTCATGTTGCCCCTTTGGTTCAGGTCCCCGTTCTTCAGGAACTACATCATGTGTGCAGGTGAGGGCCAGAGACGTTTGTACTCAATCAAACCGAAGGGGTGTTCCCTTCCCTGTAGTGTTCTAGAGCTTTCAGTGCATGTAAATGGTCTGCAAAGGCTAACATCCCTCTGTTCCCTCCAGAGGGAGTTTCTCTCCCACACACTCCCCCCCCTGTCTGCCTGAAGCACCTCCATTGGACTCCTTTGTTTACTTCTGTAACACAATGACATCACTATGTAACACTTGCACTTCTATTGGCTAGAGTTCCGACACATCGTCGTGATAGGCTAAGGGGCAGGACATCTCTAAGCTGTTGACCAATCACAACAGAGCCGGCCAGCTAACCAATCAGAGCAGACTGGGCTCTGGTTTCAGACAGAGGGTGAAAAGAGGTGCTGTAGCACAGGCAGTCTGAGAACAATAATGCTTTTTGAACATTAAAGCATGGCGACATGTCCCAGGAGAGACACTACATACAGACGTGTATCTGACTTTATATTAAAATGAGCATAATATGTAATTGATTACTGTATTCAAACAGTGTTAGTACTTGACATACTAACTTTTTTTATGACATTCTTGGTTTGATCTGATTTATATTGATCACTTCTCGTTGTCTCTTACTTCACTGCAGGTCTGATTCCTTCTGACAAAGAGAGTGCCAGCTATCCACTCCGCAAACGAGGAGGAGGCAATGTTGTGGTAATAGCAGTGGGTGGGGCCCCAGAGGCCCTCAATGCCCACCCTGGGACCTACGATGTACTCTTGGCTCAAAAGAAAGGCTTCATCAAAATGGCGATGGTACATGGGTAAGAGCAGAGAGCCCTGGGCCAAGAGGAACCTTTTCTGTTAATAGAGCTGATTCTCCGAAAGGTTTTATGGCCTGTGAGAGGATTTGTCCATCTGAGGTTTGTTGCATAACGAGCGTGGCCTCTTGAAACAGAGGCTTATTCAAGCTCCTCACATGGAATTTCCTGGGAAAGCACATAGACTGTTATGAAATCAATTCAGTTATTGAACGATAAACAGAAGTAAAAAGTAATACAATTAGTGAAATTATTTGACCAGTATATCATTCTGTTTTTTCAGTGCTCATCTGGTGCCAGTCTTCTCTTTTGGAGAAAATGAACTGTTTGATCAAGTGGAAAACAAAAGAGGAACCTGGCTTCGATGGACACAGGAGCGGCTGCAAAGCATCATGGGTATCTCCCTGCCTCTCTTCCATGCACGTGGCATATTCCAGTACTCCTTTGGTCTCATGCCCTACAGGAGACCCATCCATACAGTGGGTGAGTATACTTTGCAGATTAGTGCAGTACACACAGCAGGATCAAGGACCCAGTTAGCTTCCCTTTGCACTACAGTAGTCTATGGAGTCTGTGTCATGTGTTTTTTCCAACATGGACTTTGTTTTGCCACATTTTGAGTATGAATGCTGAGAGACCCAAAACAGGCAATAGCACGCTGTCAATCTCCAACCACTTTTCCCACTGACAGACTTTGCCACTTTCTCTTGATAAGGTCACATTTGTCACAAATCAAAAATAACCAAAATCAAACCATTTTAGTGGACGTACGTTGACGGTGCAGAATTGCCTCAATACTTACCAAATCTGTACAAAACATGGTCCCAATAAGTCACTTAAACACAAAACCATTGGAATAGAGGGTCAAGGTTAACCTGTAACTAAAGCATGTATTGCATTTGGCTTTACCTGGCAGGAACAAATCGAACCGCTAGTTGATTTTGGCTGAATCATCATGTTGCTGGGTTGGGAAATACATTTGGAGCGAACGTGGTTAATACTAAGTCAACAAAGTGTAATCGAAGAAATCAAACTAGTTCACCTGCAGCATTAATGCATTTAGACCGTCCTCCAGTAGCACCAAACTGACCAGACTGCTTTTTTGTAAAGTACACTTACTCTGTTTTGTCTCCTTCCTGCAGTTGGAAGGCCCATTCAGGTTCAAAGGAACGAGAAGCCAGCTACCGAGGAACTGGATGCCCTCCACCAGCTCTACATGGAGGAACTCAGCAAGCTGTTTGACGAGCACAAAGAAAACTACGGCGTGGACAAGGACACACAACTGAATTTTGTCTGAACTGGACTGATATTGGAGTGAATTTAAATGTATATTTATTATTAGTAAAGATGAGGTAGACATGACTTTACTCTCAATTGGCCTGTAAATTAAAGATAAATCAGCTTTTGTTGGTTCTACAAGAAGACATACTGCTGTATTCGTTAATATGAGGGAGGACTCAACAACCCTATACAAATGGAAAAGTGAAATGCTTATGTCTTCATAACTGAGACCTGGCTGTTCATTCAGATGATTTCAGGGCAGTGTGGGAAAGGGTTGGGTGACACAAGTCTTCCTCACCACCTCCCAGTGGGGGCTTCTGTCTGGGTTCTGGATTTTGTGGAAGACTTTCTAATACAGGGTCATAATGTGAATTTGGGTTTCAACATTTTTTAAAGAAACAGTCATTAATCATTTTGGAATTTTGTATCTATCCAAGTGCTATAAACAGGGAAACACCACTAAACTGAATTTCGTTATATATTTTTGTTTTACATATTATGCCCTTGAAACATTTAAGAAATAATTTAACATTAGAGTGTTGTAAAGTAATTTAGTGCATTTACACAAGACCAATTTTTGTACTTGAGCATTTTTACTTCTGTGTCCTTATGTTTGGCCAAATATTGTACTTTCTAATGCACGACATTTATGTTTGAGCTAAAGTTACTAGTTACATTTCAGATTTTGATTTAAAATTAGAAAGGTTTTTGAAAATAAACCTGAGATTCCCAATATCTTTGGACCGAAAACAGCTGTGGTCCTTTGAAACATTAAACATGTCTTTGGGTTGTAAGCAGTTCCATCACGAGACATTTCACTGATTGTTTTATTCAATGACCGTTTGTGGCCAAATACAAATTAAACCTATCATCATGCCTTTAATGACAGATGTCTCTGTGTGTGTGTGTGTGTGTGTGTGTGTGTGTGTGTGTGTGTGTGTGTGTGTGTGCATATGTGTGAGTATACATTTCAATAATCTCTTCAAACCTTGGACTTCACGCTTGCCGTGTGTGTTTCTGAACAAGCTCTGTGTGTGTCTGAACTCAACTCCAAAGCCTTCATCACACCGTGGACATATATGAAATGGGAGTTTGGCTTTCATAAGGCCATAAAATGTTCTTGGTATTTTTTGCATAGACTGTACCGTTGCTACTGTAGATGCGTGCATTGTCTTACTTTGAAAAACAAGAAGCAATAACAACACCACAGCATGAATATGTACTGCATTAGTTTGGGTAGAAAACACAAAGGTTAGAGACAATTCAAAGATACACAGAAATGTGTGTAGCAGAACTAGCCTGGCAGGGATTCTGGGAAAAGGTTAGGAAAAGGCAAGAAAAACTCAAAATAACCCATCGTAAAACCACCATTTGTTGTTTTATATTTTGCGGTTTGTATAGATTAATACTGTATAGGATTTTATTTTATTTTAGAGCTTCAGAGTAGCTGGTAAAAAAAGGTAAAGTTAAACTAGGCTACCCATCTTCTGCCTCAACCTTCTGCATGCATATTTTCCAAAATGTTGAGCCATTCCTTTTCCTATTTTAGTACCTAATTTATTTCCTGTTTTTAAATTAAAATATGGTTATGACCGGCTAAGATGTGCATTCCTATCAAACATGATGCCAATTGAGCTGTGCACAAACTAGACTGATGTTATCCAACATGCTCAAAGATCATGAATACGTGTCTCATTTATTGTTTTATTAGTTCTAAATTCCACATTAAAAGTTGAGTGCCCGGTTTTGGATCATGTTCCCAAATGATAAGACTGTCTGTGACTTTTGGTCGACACTTTTTATCTCAGATGGCAGGGTTCTGATATTTCCAAATGAAAGGACAGATTGGACAATGCCCTGATGCTTTCAACTCAGTCTGGACAAGGTTAGTGTGTGTGTGTGTGTGTGTGTGTGTGTGTGTGTGTGTGTGTGTGTATGTGTGTGTGTGTGTGTGTGGTGTGTGTGTGTTGCATAAAATACACATATATATCTACTTATCTACAGCAATCCATTGATAAGATTCATAACACCGCATTCACTTGTTACTTTTTTGTAAGTGTGTGTGTGTGTTGAGCTGATTAAAATGCTGACTAAAAGAAAAATACTTACTGTGATGCAAGAGAGACGAATAATTGGAAACTTCGGGGGGGAAAAACCAGCAGTAAAAGGATGATGCAGTAAGTATGTGGCGGTGTGTTAGGAACAAGACTGGCCAACCTGTAATGGAACAAAAAAACGGAGTAAAGACACTTTCTGATTCAAGACAGGTGTCGGCCTAAAGTGCTGTGATTGGATCAGGCCCTCCCTACATCCATGACCTGGTTAAACCATAAAACCCATCAGTTCCCACTTTAGACATTGGTCAATAAAATACAAATAAAAACCTTCTCACTTCGGTATGTAGCATTTTCAGTAGCACTCTCAATGGTCTGGCTAATTAAAGGTAATGTAACTGCAGATTGCTGTTTTGACTTTGTACCTTCATAGTTGACTGCACTTATTGTAAGTAGCTTTGGATAAATCATCAGCTAAATGAAATGTCATTTATTGTAATATTCCTGTCTTTGATACCAACTGTATCAAAAGCTGATCCTCTATTGACAATCCTTATCAGAAGAGACCTATTTGTTTCATATATCCCCACAGCTCATACAGTATCCTGCAGAGCTGTAATTATAACGTCACAACAAACAATGTTAAACACAGTGACATACAAATCATAGTAGTGGACATAATGACAGGAAAACATAGACAACATAATGATTAATGCTGCATGCTATGTGTAATAGTAATGACACTAAAGCATTCATGTGTCACATTGGGGTCTTCTCAGACAAAACGGCTTCACAGTTGAACATTGTTTGGTCTCAGATTCCTCTTGGAGTGGAGTGTGTTACTGTAGGTTACATTCACAACATTATCGACCTTCTTTGAAGACACTGTTCAAGGTACAAAACAATATAGGTTCCTGTGGGTCACATCTTATCTTGGCTTTTTCTTCAAGGAAAACAAAACACTGACTGCCTGAGAATATCCATATGTACCATATTTACAACTGTGGCGTGATATGAGGAAGGAATCTTGCATGGTAATAAAGGCGTATAGATAATTTGGTATCTTTTCTTCAGATACAGAATGCAATACACAGCAGGAATTATATAACAACATGGAACACTGAAAAACATGGTAAACAGGTGAAATTATTGAGGTATTGCATAATACAAAAATAATGTTTGTGCCTAGACTAAACAAAAATAGACTTGAATGGAACACTTTGATCCATGACATCTGGACCATAGTGGACTTTATAAGAACAATCAATGTCAATATAGCAATTAGAACCAGCCCAAACTGAAAATAAAGCAGAAGGGATATTAGAGGACTGTAAATGCATGATTATGTAACTGAAGTTCAAATGGATGGTTCATTTCTCAACTTTTATCTCATGTCAAGGACTGTAGGCTATGAATCATTTCAGCCAAAATCAGTTCTGATTCTTGGGCCTGATCCCACTAGACATGTGCTATCAGTTCAACTTTTTGGGATGAACTTTATTTGATATAAAGTGCAAATATTGCCTCAGTAAACACTGGGTTTAATATTGAATTTGATAAGGTTATACAGGGCAAGGTCAACGACCTGGGAATGTATCATGGTGTTAAATTGATACTACCCCAGTTTGAGTCAGAATCACTTCTGTTTGTCGAATTTCAGTATGAGTTGATCCAGCAAATAAACACTGATTCATTAAATCAATGCCGTTTGCCAGCAGCTGTACATCATTTTTCTGTCCACCTTCAGCAGGTCCTGGTGGGGTGAATTCTGTGCCATGCCAGCTGGCAGCCTGTCAGAAGCCTCGGGACTTACCTGATAGTTTGAACTTTTCACAACTGAACCCACAGCTGCCCACACTGAAGTCACGTTCAGTGCAACAAGTGCAATATCTCTGCAACAATATTTAGGGCTGTGCAAAATGTTTTGTAAGGCATTCAATAGGAACACAATAAGAAACTTCTAGCAGTATGGCATTTCTCAAAAAGACGCAACACAACACAAAGAATGATAATGAGAACATTACCAATCTGAAGTCAGTGTTTTGATCCCATCCCCTGCCGTCAACATGTCGATTTGTTCTCAGGCAAAATACTTGACCCCAAACTGCTCCCGATGGCCGACGGTGTGGGAATGTTTGTGAATGTCAGTCTCCCTGAGGTGGCCCCTTGTTTGGCCTCTGTATGAATGTATGTTAACGGGTGAATGCTGACTAAAATGTAAATGTAAAAGTAAAAGGGCTTTGAAAGGTTGCAAAGAATGGAAACATTGTGGTGACACTGTATTGGGGACCATAATTCACATTGTGTGTTGTTGCTACACGGACCCGTTAGGGGAAACACTGGTAGCGTTAATGAGTCATTCCTGCTAGCTACTCATACCAAGCAGACGTATTATTTCCTTGTGATGTTAACCAGAAATAAAGACTGGAATTCCATCCTAAATACTCCGCCTCAGACTCCCTTGTACCGGCACCACACTGGTGACCCTGAGTTTTCCGAAGAAGTATCTGGACATTTTACGAACATGACTGCTGCATTCGTAAAATTGCCGGAGTTCTGGGAGCATGCCGCGGAGGCTTGGTTCACACACGTGGAGGCACACTTTGCCTACAAACAAGTCTGCGATGGGGATTTGAGGTATTACCACGTTGTGGCAGCGCTGGGAAGCTCCACTTCATCCAGGTTGGTGGGATTCATCGCTGCTCCCCCAGCCTATGGCAAATATGAGGCGATTAAGGCCCTTCTCCTAAAGACATTCGGCTTATCGGCTAAGGAGAGGGCCCGCCAAATTCTGGACATTCAAGGCCTAGGGGACGGCAAGCCATCCCAACTCATGGAGAGGATGCTAAATCTGCTAGGGGGCGAAGATCCCCGGATTTTATTCACGGAGATTTTCCTGCGTCACTTACCTCCCCGGGTCCAGATGGCGCTGGCCAACACTCCTGTCGCAGAGCCCCGTGCCTTGGCGGAGGAAGCTGATCGATTCTTCCTGGCTACACAGCAGCCCGCTGCAGAGCCGTTAGCCGCAGCACTCAGCGGCTCATCGGCAGTCAAGAAAGCGTGGCGGAGGCCTGACACGGCTGTGTCAGGCCGGCGTGGAGACACCGGGGAGTGCTTTTTCCATGCACGGTTTGGAACAATGGCGAAGAAATGCATCGCCCCGTGCAGCTACAAACTCCCGGGAAACGGAGGGGCCGGCGCTCAGTAGTGGCCCTGAGCGTCGGCGGCACGGGCAGGCTCCTTTTTGTCAGTGACAGCATTTCAGGGAGCCTTTTCCTGTGTGACACGGGCGCTCAACGGAGCGTAGTTCCCGCGTCGAGTGGTGACATCACCCGTGGCGGGCCCGGACCACGTTTGTCGACAGCTAACGGCGGCCCTATTCGCACGTATGGCATGAGGACTATGTGTTTGTGCATCGGAGGACAACGTTTCAACTGGGATTTTGTGACGGCAGACATTTCTTTTCCCCTCCTCGGGGCGGATTTTTTGTGTGCTCATGGACTCTTAGTGGGCGGAGTTCGCAACCATGGAGCGTCTGGGCATTGTCCGCCGCTCCAACAGCCCTTGGGCTTCTCCCCTGCACGTCGTCCCCAAACTGAACGGCGGGTTCCGCCCGTGCGGGGATTACCGACGGCTCAACGACGCCACTACGCCTGACCGCTATCCGGTGCCGCACATTCAGGACTTTTCTGCACATCTGGCTGGCACGGGGGTGTTTTCCAAGGTGGACCTGGTGCGTGGATACCACCAGGTGCCCATGCACCCCCTGGACATTCCCAAGACTGCGGTGATAACTCCTTTTGGACTTTTTGAGTTCCTGCGGATGCCTTTTGGACTCAAAAACGCTGCTCAAACGTTCCAGCGCCTGATGGACTCGGTGCTGCGGGACCTGCCTTTTGTGTTTGTCTATCTTGACGACATACTCGTCGCCAGCGCTTCAGTGCAGGAGCACCTGGCCCACCTCCGAGCCCTTTTCACGTGGCTCAGCGAACACGGATTAATCATCAATCCTGCAAAGTGCCAGTTTGGGGTATCTGACATTGATTTCCTCGGACACCGCGTCACCAAAGGCGGTGCTGCACCTCTGCCAGCGAAGGTGGAGGCTGTGCAGGCTTTTCCTCGCCCGCTCACAGCCAGGTCGCTCCGTGAGTTTCTGGGGATGGTGACCTTCTACCACCGTTTCATCGCCTGGGCTGCACACGTCATGCGGCCGCTGTATGAGGCGTTGAAGGGCAAGACACCCGTCCAGGCGATCGACTGGACAGCGGAAGCGGACGTCGCATTTGCCGGGGTCAAGACAGTGTTGGCTCAGGCGGCTTTGCTGGCACATCCATCATCCGAGGCTCCCATCTCCATCACCACGGACGCGTCGGACTACGCGGTCGGCGCAGTGCACGAGCAGTGGGTCCAGGGCGCTTGGCAGCCACTCGCCTTTTTCAGCCGCCAGCTGACGCCCAGAGAACGCAAGTACAGTGCTTTTGACCGTGAACTCCTGGGTCTTTACTTGGCCGTGAGACATTTCCGTTTCATGCTGGAGGGCCGAGAGTTTACGGCGTTTGTCGACCACAAGCCGCTCACTTTCGCCATGTCAAAAGTGGCGGAGCCTTGGTCGGCGCGTCAGCAGCGGCAACTGTCCTACATATCGGAGTTCACTACGGACATTAAGCACGTGGCCGGTAAGTGGAATCTGGTCGCAGATTGCCTCTCCAGAGTCGTCATCGGTGCCGTCCAGTTGGGTCTGGATTATAATCGCATGGCGGCGGACCAAGTTGAAGACCCCGGCGTCCAGGCTCTGAAGCTGGGGAGCACAGGGTTGGATCTGCAGGACGTGGTGTTCGGCAACGCGGGCATTACTCTTCTCTGCGACGTCTCTACGGGGCTGTCACGGCCTGTCGTTCCCGCCGGTTGGAGGCGTCCTGTTTTCGAAGCGGTGCACGGACTGTCACACCCCGGTGTCAAACCTTCCGTACGCTTGGTCGCGGGGAAGTTCGTTTGGCTGGGGCTAAAAAAAGACGTGAGGACATGGGCCAGAGAATGTGTGGCTTGTCAATGCGCTAAGGTGCACCACCACACGAAGGCCCCGTTGGAGCGTTTTTTGGTGCCTGAGAGGAGGTTTGATCACGTGAACATCGACCTGGTTGGTCCTTTACCCTCCTCTCAGGGTTTTTCCTACCTCCTCACCATGGTGGACAGGACGACCCGTTGGCCGGAGGCGGTGCCTCTCGTTTCGACGTCGGCCGCAGACGTTGCCCGGGCTTTCATCGCAACGTGGGTGTGTCGCTTTGGCACCCCGTCAGACATTTCCATTTTCCAGACAGGGGCTCCCAGTTCACGTCCGAGCTCTGGAACGCCGTGGCGGGCGGTTTGGGGGTTAAGCTGCACAGGACTACCGCTTACCACCCTCAGGCTAACGGCCTCTGCGAGCGCTTCCACCGCTCCATGAAGGCGGCCCTCAAGGCCGGCCTTACGGACGGTAACTGGGTCGACAAGCTGCCTTGGGTGATGCTGGGCCTGAGGACCACACCCAAAGAGGACCTGCAGTGCTCTACAGCAGAGATGGTCTACGGTCAGCCGTTGAGAGTTCCAGGGGATTTCCTCCCTAATGCTACAGCTCCTTGGTCTGCCACGGCTCAGCGGGTTGTCCTACGGGACGCAGTGGAGGCCTTCGCTCCAGTTCCGACTACTCAGCACGGTGCGCCAAGGTCTCAAGTTCCCGCAGACCTACGCTCGGTTGGGCATGTCTTCATACGTCACGACGCACACAGAGGCCCACTGCAGCCCCCTTATGATGGCCCTTTCCGAGTTTTAGAACACGGTGACAAGCTGTGGTGCGGTGACAAGGTGGTCGACATGGGCGGCAAGGCCGAGCACGTCTCGGTTGACCGGGTGAAAGCGGCTCACTTGGACGTTGATCAGCCAGTGGTGCTGGCTCGGCTGCCGAGACGGGGCCGACCCCCAGCTTTGATTCCTGTCGGGCGGGGTGAGTCTATTGTTCCGGTTCCTCCTCTGACGGAGGCCGCACAGGCGGAGGTCACTGTACCGACTCTGGTGCGCAGGTCTCGTAGGGGCAGGCGTGTTGTTCCCCCCAGCCATAGGGATTTTGTTTATTTGTGAATTCTGGGGGGGCTTGTGTGGTGACACTGTATTGGGGACCATAATTCACATTGTGTGTTGTTGCTACACGGACCCGTTAGGGGAAACACCGGTAGCGTTAATGAGTCATTCCTGCTAGCTACTCATACCAAGCAGACATATTATTTCCTTGTGATGTTAACCAGAAATAAAGACTGGAATTCCATCCTAAATACTCCGCCTCCGACTCCCTTGTACCGGCACCACAACATGCCATTTAATTGCAGTACATTTACCACTAACATTAGTAGCATTATAAATAACCATGTCCTCATGAGTATATACATAGTTTTATGTTGTAAAATAACAAGGAAAGGAAAATGTTTAGGAAAAAACAAACATGTTTGAAACCCCCACTCCTCCCATCTCCACCTGTGAGGAGGTGAGGCAGGGTCAATGGTCAAATGGTCAAATCCTGCTCCATGTTGCTCCCAGCTGACCCACGTGACTGCCCCAATACATACATACAGACAGCAGCAGCCCCCCCGCATCCCGTCCAGACGTCTCGTCATTAGGCTATATATTATTAATCCACCCAGACCCGGCTCCAGGCTCCTCCCCCGCTCCTTAAAGGCCGGCTCTACGCGTCGGGGAGCCGCAGTCGCAGGCAGCCGTGTCCGAGGAGCTGTAGGCTGGATTTATGATCCTGACAGCCCGCAAACCAACATCTGAGCGTTCCTCTCTCAGCCCCCCCCTCTCCATCCTGAAGCTCAGCTATGAAGACCATCCTCGCTGCGTACTCTGGCGCCCTCAAAGGTAAGAGCTCTGGAGAAGTGAACTGACTTACGGAGAGCAGACACACAGTCCTGTGAGGGTGACAGACACACATGTCCAAAATGCACTACCATAACACTGCATGTGATTTTAAAGGGGATTAGTCCTGAATATCACACTATCTAATGTATGTTGGTAAATGTTTGTGGTTGTGAATGCTGCTTCCAATAAAGTTAAAGAAACAGTGTTATGTGCAGCCCAAGTTAGCATTTTCTCTGCAGTTAAAATAAAGTCTTAAATTCTAAAGTCAAATTAGGAGTTGTTGGTGGTAGTCCAACATAAAACTCAGGGATTTTCTTGGATAAAAGTTTAACCTGAAAGAGTTTCTTGTAAAGACTGGACTGTGTCCCCTTTTACTAACCTTCAAGTCGATTTTTCTTCATTGCATCGACATATAATATGCTGATTTTGCACTTTGTCACTGAACATACCATATATATCCAGAGTTGTATATGAACCCTATTTTGCATGTCTTTGCAGTACAATATTAGATATATATGACGGTTAAAATAATAGTTATTTGTGAATGTCCAACATATGAGTAAGGGATTCATGGGAGAAGTTTGAACTTTATAGACTTTTCCTGACTGTGGATTTTGTGCCTGGTTACTAAAATGGAAATGGCTTTTTTTTTGTTGCATGCATGTATAATATGTTGGATTTGTGCTATGTGGTTGTTATTGCTTATTCTAACAAAGTCCAACAAACACAGTTTGATGTGCATCGCATTTTTTAATTAAATAAAATATTGAAAATGTAAGTTAAATTGAGAAGCTTAAATGTTTGTGATTGTCCAACATATGACTAGGGGATCAAGTTTGAACTGAGAGCATTTCTGGTAAAGTACTACTGAAGATTTGCTCCTTCATCACTTACATTGAAATGGTTTTCTCTTTATGGCCAGTATGAACAATTTAACGTGTATAGCTAAACATATCTCTCAGTGTTTTTGTTGGTGTTTCAGTATCATTTCATGCCAGACTTTAAAACATATGAACTTCTGAGCAGACTCTGCTGCTGTAGATGAGTCTATCAAGGCTGTTATCTTGAGTGGAACCATCTCTAAAGAAAGAGAAAGAAGCTGTTTTTGACTGAAGAGCCCATGCGCCACCTGTTGCTTCATCTGCAGGACATGTCAGTGTGTGTTCCTCTCTGTCTGGTTAGCACATTGATCTGGCACCCAGTGGGACTCCACATGCTGTAAGTAGGCTGATTCAGCTGGGACCAGCATCCCGGACAATTCTCCAGTCTCTCCCCATCAGCCACTGGCACACACACAAGCTTGTAGCCTTTAAGCCATCATAGCATCATAGTTCACAGGTATTACCAGCAGCAGTCCAGTGTGGGTTATTTTCAGTGTTCACAGATGGGATTAGATGACCGTGTTTTCCAGGAGGGCAGCTCTTCTTCTTATTGGCTGTCTGTGTGCGCACTTGACACTAGCTGTTCTTAATGTGTCTTGTACTGTTCGCTCCATCTTCGCACACACATTCTGTAGCTTCATGGCTTTACTAGCATGGGCTGGTGACTGAAAACAGCTGGTGGGTAGAGGGCTGAAATGAGTATGGATGTATGGCTGCTGTGTTGTGTGGAGGTCAATATTTAGTTTGATGTCCAGCTCTGGACAAATAGCATTACTAGGACTGTTTCGACTGCATCGCTTATCCTTCTCATCTGCTTCTGTAACTGTGTCTTTAATAACCCACCCAATTGGATATTAGTTTAGTTTATTTGTTTATAGTGTCGTAGACAGTCCCCATTGATCAACTGTCACACAAAACAGTAAATGGGGCAGCTTTAGCAATCATTGCTAATTCCAGCTGTTGTCCCTGGGCAGATGATAATAGACACTCTTAAAATCACAATACATCAACAGCATTAGTTATAAAAAAGGACGAAAGACAAGTATTATTACATTTGATCATTTTGATACAACTCTTATTGTTACTGTCTCTTGTTTGGTCTCCAGGCACTGGCTCCAGCATCCTCTCTGCCCTGCAGGACCTGTCCGTGGCTTTTTGGCCCTGCAGATCCAAGATGGAAAAACATCTGCAGGTCATCTCTGTGCTGCAGTGGGTCCTCAGCTTCTTAGCCTTGGGTGAGCGAGTGTGTTTGTGTGTAGGCTCATTTTACTTAAGCCTTAGGAAAGTAAAGGAACATGGGAGACTTATCTTGTAGTCTCATTAGACTCATGTCAAGAAGGTCATATATCTGAGCTGCACACGGAGGATTCTGTGTCTGACTCCTGTACCTCTCAGCCTTTCACAGAATATCTAAGCCTTCAGTTAAGCCTTTCATTTGTAGGTCATCTGCAAGAATGACATCTGTATTTAAACATTTGATGTCATCCTCTCTCCCCCCCCCCCCCCCCCCCCCCCCAGGTGCTGCCTGCACTGTGCTGCTTATCTACATGTTCTGCACTGACTGCTGGCTGATTGCTGCCATGTATACCGCCTGGCTCATCATGGACTGGAACACCCCAAAACAAGGCAAGACATTTAAGATGACAATGCGAAAAATGATGTTGCACAGTAGTCACATGTTACCCCTATACGAGGAAAGATGATGATGACATTTTAAAATATGTTTAGGCATGATCAGAATTGCACTGTTCTTTGTGTTAGGTGCCAATAAGCAAATGCTAACAAGACAGATTTAGCTTGTGAACATTGAACACACCTGTTAACCATTCCTATATT
The DNA here is from genome assembly GCA_943591055.1 of Gobionotothen gibberifrons. Classification (NCBI taxonomy): domain Eukaryota; kingdom Metazoa; phylum Chordata; class Actinopteri; order Perciformes; family Nototheniidae; genus Gobionotothen; species Gobionotothen gibberifrons. The sequence continues at coordinate 110,943 of CALSBZ010004094.1, forward strand.
AGCATACTGACGTTAGCATTTTGCTAAATGTTGTTATGTTGTCAATGAATGGAAACTTTTTTTTGTAGACTGAAAAAGCATTATTCTAAACAGGTTACCCTGTGTGTTCATTTTATATATATGTTTTACATTTTATTAACAAAATTATTTATGAATGAATGTAATAGTAATAGTAAAACTTCCTTATTGCAGATGAATGCTAATGAAACACTTTAGCTGTAGTTTTGATGTAGTGAAGTGATTTCTAATCTGTAATGTCTTCTTTAGGTGGCAGGAGGTCCTCTTGGGTGAGGAACTGGACCGTGTGGACATATTTCCGGGACTACTTCCCAGTCAGGGTAGGCGACTCTCAGTTTCTTGGTGTACCACAGACTGCTAATTTATCATCTTAAAAACTCAAGATAACAGTAGCTGTATGAAGATGTTAGAAATCCAACCAGTAATGAAATTAATCATCAAAACATTTGTGCTCCCACGCAAAAAAGTGATTCTAACTCATGCTTAGGGTAGTCAGTACAGTATGATTTAGCCAGTTCATCGATTCCCAGCCATGCAAAGGTTTATCATTATAGATAAGCTTATCAGGGAGGATCGGTATCAGCTGCCGGCTACATGCTGTACCTCGTCCCGGTTGATTATGATGACTGCTTGACGTTGGTTGAGAGTTTTAGACTTTGTCCTACCTGATAGGCGAAGGAGCAGCGCTGAGCTTGTTTTGCCCTCAGGTGTTGCCCACTGCATATTCAGCCCCTCGCACGTCAACATCGACAGTGTGGGGGGGGGGGGGGGGGGCTGTGCATAACTCAGCAGTTGCTAAAGATCCAAAAGTATTGGGTGGAGCGAGTTTATAGGGGCGCCACATGATTCAGTCAGTTGTCATGGGATTTCTGCTTGAATCATCACTTTTGTTCAGACCAGAGCTGATTTAATTGATAAGTGGATTAACACACTTTGGTTATTCATTTAATATTTTGAATCAAGACAAAGTACCAATTATCCTCTGGTTCTAGCTTCTACACTGAAATGTTGTAAACTTTATGATATTGTCTCCTGGGAGATGGGGATCATTTGATTGGATTTTTGACAACATAGTGTGGCATTTAATTGACGACACAATTGATCAATCATTGTGAGTTGCAGCCCAATTACTGACAGATACTAAGTATATCTCACAACTGTGAATGCTATCGCTGAATTACCTTAGGTTTGAGCCTCATAATGCTAATGAAACACAACCTGTGTGATTCCATCATGTTCTAACTTAATGTGTTGGGAATGAAGAGTTACTGACAATGTTTCAGAGTATAAAATCCCTTCCCAGCTGTTGATGAGCTTATCTACTGCACAGAGTTTAAAAAAACAAAGAGAGTTACCGCAGGAGGAGGAATTTGAAGCCCTACTGTTTACATGTGACCTTTGTTCATGGCTTTGATTTGCACAGTGTGTTCTTTATAGTCACTCTCTGTGGGTTGATGTGGTCACTCTTCTTTTCACCCAGCCAGTTAAAATGTGCGTTAAGTGACGAGAGCACAACAATTATCAGAATCAGAAGACTTTATTTATCAGGCGAGAAATTGGGTTTTGTGACAGATGCTCCATTTTAGAATAAAAAAATAAAAAAAGGATGTGCAATAAAAAGCAAAACAAATATATTGACATATGCATAGTAAAATGTCCAATAAAATAAAGACAAATATTTATATATATTTAAAAGTAAAAGCAAAATGTGCTCATTGTACCATAATAAATTAACAACTTATGATCACCTTAACCTTACTTCAACCATGTTTGTCATCATAATTTTATAAATATAATAATGATAATAATACATGAGACTTATATAGCGCTTTTATAAAAACTCAAAGACGCTTTGACAGAGAAGTAAGTAAGATACAAAGTAATTCATAATAATGATACTAATATGTCTTACTGTATGTAGCCTTCATGTAACCTAAGACCTATCCAAAAGTGAAAAAGAGAAGTGAATTGAAGAGAACACACATGAATGAACCCGCCCTGCGACTGACAGACAGCAGGATATATCTGTGGGGCATCAATTGATTGCAGGGCAAGTGATCTCATCTATCATAACCATTTGGCTAGTATGCATATGAGCTGGAAGCTACATGGTCAAAGTCCAAAGCAGCCTTAAAAACAGAGTGAGGACTGTCTGCATCAACACTGGAAACAGAGTATAATGTGTTGGTGCTCTGATGCAGTAACCTGCATATCTTTCTCTTTCGTTACATGTAATCCCTTCACATCTGAGCATCAGGTGGAGTCCTGTGGCACTATGGAGATCTTTAATGTGATCTCTCTGCTAATGTGGTTATGCAACCTTCATGTTTGACTAGCTACCAAGGCAGCTGTGTGTACACATTGTGATGAATCCAAGACTACCATGCACATCAGTTGGTTTCTAATGAATTCTGCAGGTTGACAAGTTCACCATGACAACAAGAGGTCAAAAATATAGCTTAATGTTTAAAGTTGTACTTTATTGCTACCAATATAATATGTACACCATGTATAGTGGGTCAGGGTTTTACGACTGTTGCTGAGCAGACAGAGGAGAGCATGCTGGGTTCAGGCTAACTCATCCTACATACAAGTGGTTGTGACAATGTATTGATTAGGTGGAATTAAAGATGGCAGTTACCGTGTTATGCACTCTATTTCCTACCATATTTAAAAACACATATTGTGTGTGGGTGTAGGAGGGTTACAGACAGGAGCACACAGCTGGTTTGATTATTTATCACATTTTTAATTGAACAGTGCAGTGCTGCTTATATGTAAACTAGCATGCTTTAATCATTTAATATGTTATAGTTATTTTCAATCAGGTTTATGTTTCTGTATATTATTCTTATCGTCTTTTTTAAAGGGTCATTCTTACTTAATAATAATAATAATAATAATATAACAAACAAAAATAAATAAACAATAATAATAAAATGTTCTTCCATTTTAGAGCCCAAGCGATGATGGTAGAAAAACATGAACAGATGAATCAATAACGATAATAATAATCTTTGGTTGTAGCATAATTACCTTTTAGCAAATAATGGTTGATTTATCGTAAAATAAATCAACTTTAAAGATTATAATGAAATAAGAATAAAACATGATACAAAGAGATCTACACGGACAAAAAGATCCAGGAATAAAATCAACCGGGCAAAAACCTCTAAAGATGATGTGAGGTGTAGTTTATAGTGTAACTAATAATAAGTATTAGTATAGAAAGGCTTTTACATGACATCTCTCTGGTCAGATGGTCCCGGTCTAGCAGGGGTGGAAGGAGCCTCACACTGCTCCTCTTTGTGCTTTTCTCCTCCAGCTCATTAAAACCCACAACCTGCTGCCCAACCGGAACTACATCTTTGGCTACCATCCCCACGGGATTTTCTGCTTTGGTGCTTTCTGCAATTTTGGGACCGAGGCTACAGGCTTCTCTAAGAAATTCCCGGGCATCAAGCCCTCCCTGGCCACCCTGGCAGGAAACTTCTGCATGCCCGTGCTGCGAGACTACCTGATGTCTGGAGGTGAGAGGAAGTGGAGCGCGCTGGAGTGTGTTCTTCTTAAAGTCTGACACTGATACGTGTATCTGTGAGAGAGCGGACCTTTGTCCTGTTGCGCAGCTGGAATGGTTCTGTTTACCTGGATTTGCTGATTTGACTGATTGATAGAGAGTTAACTGTTCTGTTCTGCAGGGCTGTTTGCGCTTCAGCTTTACTCATAGATACTGTACATACACTCAGAGGTTACTGAAGGTCATTGCACATTGGACATTGTTGTTTCCAAAAGATTCTTTGGTAAATCGCCTTCGTAGAATTGTTTTGTGTTATGTTGTATTTAAGGAATGTTATTTGAGCTGCAATAGGTCCGATTTTGAACATCGTTTTGTTTTCAACATGCTTAGCTTAATTAGTTTCATTTTATTTTGATGGTACTGCCGTCACAATATTTATTTTTCACCAAACTATTATCAAGGCAAAAATAATTCACAAAAACTATATTGCAATGTCTATGAAAATATGAAAATGTAAAAACGCATTCTAATACTTTCTTTATTGTGCGTTATTTGTCCAGGAAATTAATTACTCTCAAAATTCTCTAGGACAAAGAGAGAACATAACAAATCAGGAGGAATCATTCAAGCAGTGCTGGGATATCAATATTACATTTCTTAATTCTCACACTTATTATCCTTACACCCTTAGTGCTAGACGTGTGGGCTTTGCTGCATATGAATGCATTAAGAACAATTAAAGTCCAAAAAAGACTGAGAATGATAATATCTTTATACATTTTTGAAAGGGGTCTGATAGGAATACATAGACAAGTCAGTGTCTTTTCCCCTGCAATACTTCTTTACCACTTTTAATCATCTTTCCACATGTTGTTGTCCCTCTCAGGTATCTGTCCAGTGAACAAGAACTCCATTGACTACCTGCTGTCTCGTAATGGGACGGGGAACGCTGTGGTCATCGTTGTTGGAGGAGCAGCGGAGTCTCTGCAGTGTGCACCGGGCGTTAACTCCGTCACCCTGAAGAACCGCAAAGGCTTTGTGAGGCTGGCCCTGCAGAAAGGGTGAGACAAACAAGCACACGCTCAGTTAACCAACCACAGCTGGGACCAAGTCTGAACTGAACGTGAACATGTCAGCATTCTCTGGGCTGTAGTGACTCAGCGGAATGAGCATTTTAAAAGAGTATTACTCCCAGAAGGGTTAAATGAGCCTCAGTAAATCTTTTATGAATGTGCAGTGTTGTGCTACGTAAAGCTTGGAGCTGCTGGTGGCCTTCAGAAGGGTCAGACTGGTGAGATAGCATTAACCTCCATCATGCATTCATATCTATAACAAACTGTTCTATAAAAGGACATGTTGTTGTCCTATTAGCCCCAAAAAGCCTTGTTATATAGTTGTGACTTATCACCAAATAATGTCAACCAAATTTGACATCTGAAGCTTGGCTACAGATCAAGGTACATTTATTTTCAAGGCAACAGCAAGTGATTGCATGAACCTTATCGTACCTGCTTACCCAACAAGACCTTGGCTGTTCACCAACAATAACTCAAACATGAGAAATGTCTGTGATTTTGCAAACTGGAAACTACAGAAGACTCAGAGTACATGACTGACTGACTGATGATCACCACACAAAACCACAACAAATACTTTTCTGTGCCTGTCAGTGATGTAGAGACATGCATATTAAAAATACAACATCAAGTTCTGATGGTTATCACAGATGAACATTGATTTAAAGGAAGGCTTCAAGGGCCAAAATAGTTTTCAAAGCCAATAGATTTACATATTATATACAGTATATATACAGACTGTTCAAGATTTAAGATTCAAAGGCTTTATGGTCATATGCACAGCAGCTACAGTGTAGGAGATCTTAAGTCCCAGGCTCCTCCAACAATGCAACATAATATATATATATATATATATAAGACATAAAACAATAAAATACATTTAAAAACAATACAATAGTGCAAGAAGAAACAGAGTAGAATAAAATTAAACTTTTAGTTAGGGTAATGGTCGTTCAATAGCCTTTTATATTTATAAAGTCTCTACCACTAAACCCTTTTTTAATGTTTATTCAATATTACATTTTTTGTTGATTTTAGATGTTTAAAATCTACAACCCCACTTTCTTTTTTTTAAAAGTACATGTAGGGACAGTGGTTAAGTCCTTCTCTGTGTCTCCTCAGGTCCGACCTGGTTCCCGTGTATTCCTTCGGAGAGAACGATGTCTACAAGCAGGTGATCTTCGAGGAGGGGACCTACTGGAGATATCTTCAAAAGAAATTGCAGAAGATCTTAGGCTTTGCCCCGTGCCTCTTCCATGGATGTGGCCTGTTCTTTGGTGACTCCTATGGCATCGTGCCTTATGGCAAGCCTATCACCACCATAGGTAGGCTTGTCTGCTAATGTTTGGTTAAAGGGAATCACAGCTTGTTGCAAAGTGTCCACAAACTCTGCGATTTTTGTACATTACAGTTGACAGTAGGGCTGTCCCGAATACCATTTTTCGGGCTCCGGATATTCGGTAGTAATCAGCAGCGAATATTCGAATATTCGGTGCGGAGAGATTTTATTTTTTTCAAAAGGTTTCATAACACGCTCCGAATCCGAGACACCTGACAACACGCTGTTAAGCAGAAGCGCAGAAAGAGCATACTATTACGATTTATATTTATTTATTGTCTCAGTACTCGCATACATTAAAACTAAATGTGTCCTCTGCATTTAACCCAGCCGCAGTAAATCTGGTTCCAAATTCCGTCTATAACGTTTTACAACCTGAAGAGTCAAACAAAGATACAAAACACATATTTCTGTTATAACTAGGGATGCACGATATTGGTTTTTTGAAACCGATACCGATAACTTCCTGCTTCTCAAGACCGATACCGATAACCGATAATAATATTATATATATATATATATGTATTAAATGTACCTGTAGTTTTTGCACACCTGGTGGTAGACTAGTAGTGAGCAAATGACATGAGCATTACTACTATGAACAAAACAAAGCCAAGAACAGTTTTGACTCTTCAAAGTGACCATATTTATTTTCCCAAATAAATATAATTGAGTCAATCAGTCAATGTTTGTAGTCTTTGTCCAGCCACTGCGCCATCAGACCTAGCATGCTAACGGGGCTAACATCACTGGTCCATATGTCCGTGGTGAAACTTATGTCCCGTATATCGTTATCGATCAGAGTATGAAGGAGTGTGCATTGCATTTGTTAATACAAATAGCAAGCGAACTATCTAACTCTGAAACTTTGAAATAGTCCCATACTACCGACGACATGTTTGTTTACTGTCCTGGCTTCACGGCTGCACACCATTTACGTCACAGCCAGGCATGAGTTAGGGAGCGCTGGATTTGTGAAAAACTCCCCTCTTCCTAAACCACTAATACCACAGTGCTGGCAAACGGGAGGAGCCGAGTGAAAAACAAGCGCCCCTCATCCCAATCCACCCACACCGCAGTATTTTTGTATTTAAAAAAATTAATAAAAAAAAAACGAACATCCGAATAATGAAATTGAAACCCGAATAGTTGGTCAACGAACGAATATTCGAATAGTCGAATATTCGGGTACAGCCCTAGTTGACAGTTAAACAGACGGGACAAAGTCGTTATTTGCTATGTGTGACTTCGAGGCTGTATTTATGGTTCTGAGAATTTCAACTGTACTTTGTCTGATGAACTCATTGTTTTAATCCTCTCCTCTTCTGTTATAGTTGGAGAGCCAATCACAGTGCCAAAAATTGAGGATCCAACTGACGAGATGGTGGATCTGTACCATACAATGTACATCAAGTCTCTCCAGTGCCTTTTTGACAAGTACAAGACCCGCTCTGGCCTGAAAGAGAGCGACGTCCTGTACATCCAGTGAAAAGGATGGGGTCTATGTTGAACGTCTGAACTGTGACGGCACCTTTCAAGCCCCTCCTGCACATTTCCCCAACCCATCCCCATCCTATCTTGGTGCCTGTTTTTTTATATCTCTGGACTGCAAATGACACGTTTGCTAAAGAAACCTTTGCTCTCTGCGTGGATTCACACAAATAGGAATGCTTGCTTCTCAGGAAATGGCTGGTTGGAAGGACAGTCACCTCTCTTTGCTGCTGTTATCAGGTTAAGCATCTTGGTTGGACATCAAATCCCACATCAAAAAGCGTGCCAATGTTTCTATTATCATGCTCAATAAAGGCATCATGTGTGGGCTGTCTTATCACTGCAGAGGGGGCGGAGTTCCACTAGATGGAGCTAGAGTCACACGCAGGACTTGAGAGAAGTGCCAACGCTTTTGCTGAGTTGCACTCATGCAGCCTTATCATTCTCCCTCTGCTCTTTCAGATCCTGTTATGTACTAAATGCACAACCAATGCAAATGGAAGATACCACTTTATTATTGGGATCATAAACCCACATTTTAATTGAGCCAAAGACCTCTGCTGTCCCCACACAGGAATGTACTTCACACGTATGAAAGCCACCGGTGAAGGAGTTCTGCAGGGTGGATTTATATTGTGAGTGCACAGTACGATTGTATAATGCCATGAAGTATTAATTGTATTCTGTAGAGTGGAAGAAACTTTAGAGTTTGTCCCTCAATGGATATTTCTGATGCACTTTTTGTATTGCTGATTACCTTCTGAGGTTTTTGTGCCTTTTCATATGATATTCTTCTAAGACAGTCAACATGCTGGCTTGATTTCCCTTTTTTGTCCCACTGTTGTCCAGGTCTGGATGGGTTTGTTTTGTATATGCAACAAAAAGCTCATGTTGCATATCCAAAGGAAGGGATTGTTGGTTAAAATCCTGCATGTTGGATGATTCCACTGTATAGCGAATCTCTTTGTAACCGTGCCATGGGTGATCATTGAAAAGAAAGGGATTAAAAGAGTGTTAATACAAGCATTATGATATGTTAGAGGGTAGTCACTAATACTTTTTTTTAAATAAGAGTATGTAAGAAAATAATATATATCCTGGAAATTATCAAAGTAAGTAAGCTTGTGTCATGTTGTACACAAAGATGAGCAGTACATGCTAAGATTGTGATTTGAAGAGAAGCTTATTCTGGTTCCACCATTGTGCCTTCTTATAAAGAGCAGTGTAATCAATGTGCAGGAAAATTGCAACAAATAAACAGGCCTGTCAATATGATGAATGGCATCATTTGTCTGCTGATATTTAAATTAAACTTTTGTATGTTTTCAGAAGAAGATGTGTATGTTTGTCTGTCTTGTTTTTGGAAACATTGACCCAATTCTCATATATTTACATATTTTATCAAATTTACCTCGAGACAATCCATTATTTATTTATATTCCATTTGAAGCCACGGTGGAACCTCAAAATAAGCCCTAACCATACAAATGCTGCCAAAAGCTGTCAGGCTAAGACATGTATCTCAGATCAGATCATCTGACAGAATCATATATACAGTATTTGACTGCACAGCAATTGTATTGACTGGCTCAAGGGTTTGACAATTCAAGTATAACAGGCAGTGTTGGAAGAGGCTTTAGTATAAATAAACTTGCCTTGCCTTGCCTTAGTGCCTTATTTCCCCTTATTAGAAGAAATCTGAGCAATGAGCTGCCAACAAATAAATGAAACCCTATGGAAAGCTGTGATGTAGGCTGTTAAAGCATATTCAATTATCAAACATAATTTACCTACATTTGATAGATTTTGCTAACATAATTTATGAGGCATTATACCTCACCTCTAGTGAGGGGCCAGCCCATCGTATGTTATTCTGTATGTGGCCCTCAGTGAAAACATTTAGAAAATGTTGAGATTAAAAATGTTATGTCAAAATGATTGCAATATTGATGTTTTTTAATATGTTTATATTGTATACCAAAAAGCCGATTTAGCTTGCAGGGTCTATTTCATATACACAGAACAGAGCATTCTTAATTTCAGAAATGGTCACCTTTTGTGAATCCATGACCTTGTGAAAAAAGACCTCCATGTGTCTCATGCTTCCCCCTGATGGTTGATCAATAATTTTCAACCAGGATGATCAAGGCTTACACAAACCCTTCACATGGCCTATAGAGAGGCGAAGTCCCTCCCTTTCCGGTGGACCTCCATGGGACCTTATTTCGGAAAGATTATGTATTGAAGTCGATTAGCCGCTTTCACACCAAGTACTTTGCCGTACTTAGTTCCCAGCACTAATACCTCATTCACACCAACGCAACTCCGGTTCAAGCTCCGTGCTAGAGCTTCTCAGGTTCAGAACCGGTTCTTCGGTTTAGCTCCAGCTCTTTTCACACCGCCCAGAGTCCGACTGGTGCTGCGTCATTGCGTCATCGTTTGTGTCATGACCAGCCCGATCTCACCAGAATGCGTACAAATGACACGACAATTGCACGACTTGAAAAGTCGTGCAATAGATATGCAGAAGTCCGTTTTTGCGTGCATATGATATGCCCACCTTACGTTTGTTATGAACGCATGTTAAATACGTTTTTTTTCTACAATTTTCTCCCACGTTACGTTTGTTGTGAACGTATCTTAAATGCGTTTATTTTCTACATATCTTTGCCATTTATTTAACCCTAACCATAACCCAATAAGCTGCTGTGTCGTTTATTGCACCGCAAACATTAAAACTGCCACAGAGCTCTTTGTTTTAATGTTTGAGGTGCAATATCAGCGTATCATATGCACGCAAAAACTGAGTTCTGCGTATCTATTGCACGACGTGTAAAGTCGTGTCATTTGTACGCATTCTGGTGAGATCGGGTTGGTCATGACGTAACCGTTTGCGTGCCTGCTTCATAAAGCCAAACCGCGCGGAAACCCCTCACAGCTCACACCGACAACAACAACAATGACCGATTGTGTTGAAGCGCTACTCGTTTTGGTTTTGCTCTGTCGAAACGAAATGGAAGAAATGGGACGACTTTACTACCAACTTTACAGTCGTTACATGCTACATTCAAAACTGCTTTACAATCTTAATCATCAACTTCAACGACGATTCCGATTCCCCCTGCCCCTGCCCCCGCCTCGACGTAAGTGTGACGTATGCGGTGCTTTTGCTCTAGCCGGACAATTTTTTGGTGCTTGAAACGAACCGGATTCCGGAGCTAAGAAGCTGCTCCGCTGCGGTGTGAACAGGAAAACCCGGTGCTTTTCAAGCTCCAGCTCCGAACCGGCCCTGAAACACCATTGGTGTGAATGAGGTATTAGTTCCCAGCACTTAGGAACTAAGAGCCGATCGATTTCACACCGGAATAAGTCCCTGAGGGAAGATTACGCAAATGAAGCCGCTGACGTCACTTCTTCTTCTTCTGCTTTGGGTTTACTGGCAGGCCGCAAACAACTTCACGGCATATACTGCCACCCGAAGTCCCCGGAGATGGGGACTGGCTTCCGAGTAAATCGCCAGAACACCGACACCTCCTCATCACTCCACCGCTCCCATGTTTTTTTTTGTGTTGCCATAAGTTAGTCTCTCTCCGTTGGTGCGCCAATAATGCTAATGCCAGCAAATCCAACGGCAGCTTCACAAAACTTTTCAGAGTTTTACAGGGCGTGGTTTGCAATTCGCCCAGCCAATCAGAAATTGGAACTTTTTTCTCCCCAGGAAAGTACCACCTCTCTAGCAGGCACTAAAAAGGGGGGAAAAGTTCTCATGAACTAAGTTCTTTTTTTGGTGTGAACGCAAAATCCCAGGAACTATCGGAACTAAACGGGAAAAGTATGGGGAAAAGTGTGAAAGCGCCTAATGGCGAGAGAAAAGTTATCTTTCGATCCCGTTTGAATTGTGCCACGAATTACACATGTTGTTTGTCAATCTAAAAGATGATTTTGCAAGTTAAAAAAAAAAAGTTTTGCCGTAGAACTGTGAAGTAAGACTTTTTTTGTGTGAAACCGCTCAATGAACTACATCTCTGGTCTCGCACAACAACACACGTCACCAAGATGGCCGTCACTACTGTCTTGCCAAAAAAGGGATTGACTACCCTCACTATTATGGAGCTATTTCAGGGTCATAAGTTTTGATCATTCAAAAAAATAC
>CALSBZ010004094.1:137893-150052 GCA_943591055.1 Gobionotothen gibberifrons
GTATACATCTATTCTAGTAGACCTCAACAATGGAATTATGATCAGTAGATATGGCCATGACATGGGACCTTTAAAGTATTCATGTCTGCCCCTGGGAGAGGATCAGGATGATGTCATTAGCTGCAGCCTGGTCATTATACGCATCACTACCATGACTGAAGACTTCCTGTATTTGACTGACGCCAAGGCTGGCATTTCTACCTGCTGCCTTTCTGCAGGTCACGCTTTGGTTCACCTCTGGACTTGTGCTTTTGCTATTTTCTTACTTAAACTGTTTTTCAAACATCAGTACACTAAAATGCATGAAACAGTCTTGCAACAGAAATGGAATGGTATATGTGCAACGGTGTCTGCTGGTGTGTAAGTTGTGTAACGACTCATTCTTTGTCTGTTACTTCTCTTATTTGCTTGCCAATGCAGTTCTGCACAAAGCTATAGAAGCTGCCAAGCAGAGCAAGCTGTAAATGTTGGGCTTGCTGCCGAGTCATGAGCTGACCTAAGCTGCTTTCCAGGCATACTTTGAGTTTCCTCTGCAGACAGATAGTGTGTAAGGCGCTGCAGGAGTCATGACTCCTGTCATTTCTCCCCCAGCTTCCTCCAGTTCAATTTAACATCCTTGTCATCACTTCCCGTCTTCCTGTTTTTATTCTAACTGCTATGCCCCTTTTTCTTCCGCTACTCACTCTCACTAGTTCTGTTTTCTACCCCCCCTCCACCATGTGAATTGTACTTCTGCTTTTGACATTCCCTCCTTTCCAGCCTGTCCTTGAAAGTGACCGAGGAGCAGGAGACTATGTCTCTGATGAAGGGAAATGGTACATAATTGAATGATGTAAATGGCTACAGTTCCTCGTAGAAGCAGTACTTAGTGCTGTCAGCTTGGAAGTTCAAGGACAGAATAGTCACTGTAGTTGGGCTCAGACATTAAGGTTAATGTAGAACAGGATGATTACATTACTTACATTGTAAAGGGATCCTTTAGGATATTGAATTTGACAGCGATTGATTTCAGGTTTGAATTCAAACTCTTCACATTCAAAGTGATTTGTATTGTCTTTAACTGTCTGGATCAACGGTAGCTTAGTTGAAATGTACTGCCAATCCTCACGTGTGTGTTTATATGTGTGTTTGCCAGAATCCAACTTGGCGCAGCCTGGACTTTGGCATGCTGCCGGACCTTCTGGACACCTCAGTGTCTTGCTTCGTGGTGCGGATCTGGGGAGGACAAGAGGAACAGTTCCAGCTCCTCATAGAATGGAAGGTCAATCTGGATGGCCTCAGATACACAGGGCAGCAGGTCAGCAACATGCACATGGAAAGGATAACAGTAGAAGCTATTTGTATAATATTCCATTTAGCCAAAAGGTTCCCTGTTTGATCCGTGCACAGGCTGCAAAGAGATACATACAGAAGTGGTGTGAGCATGACTTACAGCTGCCATTTGTACATATGGTCTTTAAGGCACGGGAAGGATAGTGTGCGCAAGTAGTTGTTTTACTATCTACAAATATATTTGAGATCAAACACACAAGGTGCACATTTTTTTAACACTATTTTACAACTGAATGTTCTCAGTTTTGAAAACACAGTTTCAACACAGAACTTTATTCTTTGCATTTTGGCCTTGGGATCAATCCTATCAAATGAGGTACATCAAGCTCTGAGTCTGCCGTTCATTTCCTGAAGATGATGTGAATGGCAATTAGGAAAAACCTTGCAACTTATGCAAGAGTCAATACTTCAAATGAGGTAGAGTCATCTATAAAAACATTCATTTGATGTATGAAATGATCTGCTTTACTTTGATGCAGTCAAAAGTTTGACCCTTCAGTAAATCCCATATTCTCAAAAGCATCTATTCACTTTTTCTGTTCTGTATTAAATACACAGTTTGTTTTTGTTAAAAAAAACTTGTTTCACTCACTTCAAAACATTACGCTGATACAGTATGTGGGTAAATATTTGACATAACTGTAAATAACCATTTCGACCACTGTATCGAACACATTGCAATAGGTTCACTGTCATCCAAATGGAATGTATTGCATGACTTTCTTTCCCCCCTTCATACATCAAATGAAAAGTGTAGCAGATGAGGTCAAGTTGTTGCAATATTAGGGTGCCGATGTTAGAATGAGATCAAGGTGTTTGCATGTTGTGATCTCTATGCTCTGGTATGAGCAGTAAAACGTGTGCTGATGTGGAATGTGTGAGGAGGACTGAACAACAAGCACTTTGAATTGAGACTTTTTCACACTGAAACTCTCATTCATAAAATCAAACTAAGCTATTGCAAGCTCACTTAAAGAACTCTGTTACTGTCATTCTTTCGCAGTGAGACTAGTTTCAACGCTCGTAAACAGATAGCTCAGTCTCACGCTCAGCCAGATGCCCGCTGTCCTTTGTTCTCTGGTCTCAGTCCCTGCAATGAGCCTCTTCTGCCTCGCTTTGTCCACAGATTCGATCCAGGAATCCAAATGAGATCATATTTGGATTGAATGATGGCTACTATGCAGCTGACTTTGATCATAAGGTACAGCCTTTTGTCAATTATTCCGAGCTTCTGCCTTATAATGGGATACCCAGTCCTAATCTTATTAGCTTTAATCGCTCGCTGTTTGGCCTTCTGCACTGAAACTCTCCCATGTGGCTGTTCCAGGATCAGTCGGAGCGGAAGAAAAACAGCCTGCTTCAGGTCGACCTGAGTTCAGTCCGGAACTCCTACAGCGTTTTCTCTTTGCTCAGGTAAGAGTCATGCCATGTAGCAGTATTACATCATGTTTCATCGTCATTTGATCATCTTTCTGAATCAATACACCCAACATCCATTACACGTCTGTGTGCCTGGGAGAAGGATCCTCCTCTTTGCTCTCCCCTACCTTCAAACGGAGGTCTTAGGACAGAGTGTGTGCAGGGTATGCTGCACACACTGTAGCCCTCTGTGACACATGTGTACTTTGTGATATTGGGCAATTGATTGCTTGATTTCCTATCACATCATTAGGATTCCTTGTTCAGAATGCAGCAACCTTTCCTCAGTCCATTTTTGGGGAAAAAAACATGCTTTACATTTCAAACCAAACGTTTTTTATTTATTTTTGATGCGTTATTGGTCATGTGATTATACTAACTCCTATTATGTGTATTGCATGTATTTATTTTAGCAATTATATTCCAGCAGATGGTGCCACAGGGAAGCCCAGTTTGTGATTCTTCATCAGAAAAGCTCTCACAGGCACCACCTTTATTTAAAGTCACCTAGTCTTTGGTCTAGACTTTATTTGTTCGGCATGATGAGTCAAGTATACGGATCTTTTTAAACAGTACATCTTTATAAAGGCACCTTGTCATCAGGCCAGTGTCAGACTTGGGATTCTGATATGATTTTAAAGTACACTCTGTTGGATGTGAGAAACAGCTGCAATACAATGTGCTACCACAAGGGGGAGACAAAGGTTTGCTGAGCAAGTAGCTTGCAGAAGGGGAACCCTGGTGCAGTAATTAAGAACTTTAGACAACACAAGGCACTTCTGACATCTGTTGACAAACATGGCCGTGTTGTTCCGCATTTAGATTTAAACGTGGAGCAACGTAAATACCACTTTCAACATCCTCAGGGCTTCCCCAGAGGGAAACCCTGTTAAAATGCCCCCAGCACTTACAAACTAAATTAAACCTGGTTTTAACTGAATCAATGTAATCTAGATGCTTTGATTGGACGTTTCCAAAATAAGATCAAGATCCTGTCATTAAGAGGCTTTCCACTGAGATGTTCCGACTATAAGAATGAAATAGGGGGACATAAATGCATCACAGGCCTTTACAGTACCCAGAAAAAGGAGTTTTGCCAAAGCCAGCTGAACTTAAACAGTCCCAGTTTGAATCATAACTTTTATGACCTCTGCTCTGGCTTCTTTTATTATTGCAGCTTTCTTCCACATCCTCTTCTTCTATCCACACCCAGTGGGACTCTGTGGAGTTTAACACAGTTACATTGATCCCCTCTTCCCACACACTGCTCTGCCTGCAGCTCCTCACCCCTGTCACTGTTTCTCCTTGGCTTGGTGCACTCATATGCACATGTTTTATGATTAGGTAGTGTCGAGTGATTCATCAGATATTGTACACTCCAACAGGGATTATCCTACCACCCCCCCATAGTACATAACCATATATACCACTCAGCCTCTGTCCCGCAGAGAGCTTCCCGTTTCAAAGTGCATTTACTTACTGAATGATTCAGGCGAAGGGACGCTCATGTGTTGTGTCATTGGCTCAACTTCGTGGTTGCATGTTTTCGTGAATGATGAAGGATTTTTCCTCATGTAATCGGGTGAAAAGTGTTATTCTCCTTAGGTCATCTCATTTTTATTGTGCCTCTTTTGGACTATTTATGTATTTTTGATGCATGTCCACCCAACTGTCTCCCACTGTGTTTGAATGAAATAGGATAAAGGCAGCTTTGCTAAGAATGCGCTAGTCTTGATTAATGATGGTAATTTGTCAGCGGATTCACAGTCTGCTTTTCAGCCCCGGCTTTAAAAGACCCATAGTCTGTGTGAGTAACGTGGTGAGGTGGGCGAGCAAACACAACACATCTCAGATGGAGAGATGAAGAGGGAGAGCACAGATCATCAATCAGCAACGTGTTGTCTCTTCCAGGCCTAGATAGAGCCACATCCCAAATAGAGCTAGGCCCCTTTCTGGGTAGAAAGAAAGAAAAGTCGACGGTGACGGACGAAGATTATCCAGCTGTTGAACAAGATTTGATGTAGACACTATTAATAGGTTCCTCTGTCCTACCAGTAAAATGTTTGATGTTTGAGAAACAGAGAAACAACGACTTTAATCACATAACTGAGCTTCAAAAAAAGAGTTGACATTTCAATTCAAACCTAGAGAAATCCCTCATTTCAAGGGAAGTCTATTTCAAGCTCATTGCTGGAAACGGTCATTTTCATTTGGTTGAATGTAATGCATACCCTTTGAAAAGTGTCAGCACTGTTGTTACATCAGTCACAAAATGACCTTTAACCCATTTTAGGCCACATTTCTAAATATTGGTTGTTTTAACTATATACTTGAACAGGATTGATACTTTCGAGGTGGTGCCCCATGTTGCACCACCATGTTTCTACAATATCTTGTTGAAAGCTAAACTACACTCTGGCTCTAGCCCTTTCAAAACATCCAAAGGCCACGCGGCTCTGGACATTTCTATAAAACTGGTAACGCTAGCCATCTCCTGAATTGTGCGTTTCCTAAGCTTGTGTTATGGTTAAAATGACCTGGACTGAGGCTAAGTTCCTTAACGATACGACAGCAGCACCACAGTTTGGCACTTGGCAGCTTGTTACTGCAGTTTTTGTAAAGGTAGGGGTTAGTCGAGGGTTCCTCAGTTGTTTGCCATCTGTAACCGCAACGCTGGCACTAGGTCTGTCCCTTTTTAACATGCAATTGCTTTATGCACTTTAAGCGGTTTTTGAAGTCGAGACCTCCGGGGATCATTTTGCTCCTATATATATTTCATGATACTCGATATTAAGTTATAAGAGTGAGAAAACTGAGCAAACATTAGCAGTTAGCTCCAGCTCTTCCAGGACTACTTCGTCCCCATAGCATTAGAAACACTTCTTTCTACTGTTTTTGAATCACTGGCTCGGCTTTCTTTTGGAGAGAAAGAGACCTGTATGGATCAACTGCTTCCTGAATGATAAACAATGAAGAAATCCTAACAGCCAATAGCTGGTTGAAGAGATACAAATGGTGGTGAAGACTTCAACTCCCAGGTTGTCACCCTACTTTACCAAATGACACCCCTTTTTGTTTGTTTCTTCTTGGCTGAGAGATGGTTAGTGGCAGAAACTTGCATATTGTCTGCTTGGAAGTCATTTTTGTAATGACATTATAGCCTTGTAGATGCTCAATGTTAATACGTTTTGGTCTATTCTACTAGTGGCCCATGTGACACATTCTAAACATTGTTCTTTGGGCACAACTTTCACCGTTCAGAACTGTGACAGATTAAACCGGTCAAACACTTCTGGAGCCTAAAGGGGAAACATTCTTTTCCACCCTTTATCAGAGCCATATGTTGCCTGTGTTTCCTGATTTCCTTTTGTATGCTCCAATGTGATGTATGAAAGTACTGTACATACGTGTCAACAGGAGCAGGGCACCGTGCTGATGGAGCTCTGTGGGGGGTCTATCGTGCCACAGAGGCTACTGGGTTGATAATGCCTCCCTGCAGGCACTCCTCAGACCTACTGGCCCGCTGGTTGGATGCTGAGCCTCTCAGCCACGCGATGCTGGTGTGGTGCTGTGTAACCAGGCAGCTGTATGTGTGAGTCTCTGCTGACTCCACCAGCAGCAACCAGACTACAGAAACAAACGCACCGTCTGAGCTCTAAATCACTGTGAAGAAATGGATGTGGAGGCTTTGTGTTTTCATTTCACACCTCTGGAGGGGATTTAGGCACAATCAAAGCCTTCCCCATTTACTTAATTTAAGGAGGTTTAAGGTTGTTTTTTCAGTTTAGGCTGTAGGCCTGCAACACCCCTTTTATTATTTGCTCAACTGTCTACCTCCCAAATGTTTTTTACACATATGATTCTATCTGAGATTATCTTCTATTTAAGCTCATGCTTTTCCCCCCAGCTTTTCCGCCTTCCATTCTCACTAACTGCACACGTCTCTTCTCTTTCTAGTGCGTTTTGCTTCTGCTTTTTAGTGCTTGCCTTGTAGTGCTCTTTGTTGTTGTCATAGCTTGTGGATGTAGTGTTCATTACACTTTCAAACTCAAAAATACTAAGCGTTATCCTATTAGTGTTTTCTGGCTTCAAAAAGTAAATACACTAGGCTTTACATGATATACATCTATTGGGTCCTATTTGGCTTACTCCACAAGGCAGCTTCAGTAACCACGACTAACGGTTTGAGATTCCTAGTGTAAGTCAAAGGGCAAAAGAGCTTCAACTCATGACTAGAAATCCAAACTTCTATAATTATCTCCAGAGTGTGTGACCCTTTTAGGACCAACAATATCTTCCTTGAAGATCTCTTCAGCTTCTTTGCAACTCTATTGTAGTTTTCATGTAAACATAGCTTATAGCAACTCAGCAGAACCCCACAAAAAGCCTGGAGGAATAGAAGTGCATAATGCACTCGCTGAACAACCTCCAGCAATCTTATCTTCCATTCCGTGACAATGGAGAGAATAGTGATGTGAGGTGAATAACAAGGGGTTACATGTGTTTTGTATTCGTTGGCATACAGGCTGAATTTAGTCATTTTGGTATGTTGTGATTTTCCTATTGAGGTGCTGTCTTTCTTTGTCCCCAGCAGAGTTGTGTTGGTGGGACATTACGCTTCATTTGTTGTCAAAACAATGTATCGGCTTGTTTTGAATTGCTAAGTTGGCTCTCCTATTCACCCGGTGGTGTTTCAGAAATGGTTGCTGGAAATGAATTCAGTACACTCTTTAGTCTTTGTTCTTGTTTCCTTCATGTTCATTTGGCACACTTCATGTGATGAACAGCTGGAAGACTGCTAATACATTTCATTATGCTGCCTTGGTAAGAGCCATCAGCCGTTGAGTTTGAAACCAATTGATTCATTCAGCTGATACTTAAAGCAACTTTTTCAGAAGATATGTGCATTATTGCATGGCGGGATTTTGGATTCCATTTATTTGGAACAAAAAGCTCTGCAGTGATACAAAAGAAGATGGGAAGGTTTGACGTAACTACCTTTTAGTGTTGTGAATTAGCACTCGAACAATATTCTGTGCTACATAACACCTCCCTGATGTTTTTCCCTTTTTTTTCTCGCCAAGAAGAACAGCAGTCTTCCCTGGTGTCCTCTTCCCATCCCAGGTCTTTCTCTGGCTTATCTGCGTGAGCCAGATGACACATCTGTATTTGCTGATTCTTTCGCAGCCTTGATTTGAAAATAGCAGATGCTGGACCACAACACACTGTAAACCGTGGTAAATATTTATTTCAAGGTAATCAGTAAAGGTAAATGAACAGAAAACAGAAGACCTTGCTCGGAGCGGCTGCCAAGGCTGTTGCCTCCAACTGCACTGAAAGCACTGTGAACAATTGAAATTGAAAGGTCTTTAGTTCAATCTATTTTTATTGACTTTATTGTAAATCGTTATATTTACTTAGCTTTGTGGTTCAACTACACCTAAAAGCCCCTATTATAAATGTCCAAGATGCCTTCTCTTTATCAAAGAATCTTTCCTCTGACACCCCTGCAGCTTCCAGTGCCACGGTTAAAGGAGAACATGTGATTGTTTTTCTGATGTTTATCAGCATTATGGGTTGAGTGCACAGGCTCAGTCATAACTTCCTGTGGCAGAGTGACCTTGAATGCCTTAGAAAAGGAAAGTTGTCACGGCTTTTGACAAAGAGTTTTCCGGACAGTTTCCCAGCGATGAAACTGCTGCTCCAATGTGGCTGTGCAGTGGGACCCCCCTGTCTCCTGGGCAGGTGTTAGGCCACGACCAAGGGAATGATAAGGAGGCAGACATGCGTGAAAAGGAGGGAGGACATAACTATTCTCACCCGAGGGAAAATACCATATCAGATTCTCCTATCGCAATCACCTAAACAGATGAAGCTGTCAAAACAGATCGGCCCTGATGTTCCAAAGGACTATCTCCAACTGCCATCACTGTCACCTGACACAGATCATTTTTGTTGGCAGAAAATAGGCAATGCATTTCCTGTAAGGCCCCTCCCCAAAGCTGCATTTACTTCGTGATAGATTTATTTCTATGTTCAGGCTGGTTGCCTGCAACAAGCAATAATATCCACCAGGTGACTCTACAAGTTTCAAAACAAAACCCCCCGTAGGATTTGTAAAATGACCCCACCAAGCTGGAAGCCTGTTAAACCCTCTGAATTTCTTGAAGACTCAAAGCAAGTGCATACCAAAGGAAAATCCTGTTCACATCACCTTCATGACCCACTTTGTAAGTGCTAACAACAAATCGTTCAACCATGATGGAAACCCCTACTCCTAATGGGCGCAGTGTCTTCCTTTCCGAACCTATTAGTCACAATCAAGTTTATTGCCAGGTACGTTCACACATACAAGGAATTAGCTTTAGTGTATGTTGGTGCAAACATACACAGAGTGGGTCAAAAATATAACCATAAAAAAAAGAAAATGTATTTACTCCAAATTTCAATTTAAATATACAAAAGAACCTAAAAAGCTTAACAACTTAGGACAATGAATATATGACAAGCTACAGTGTATTATATTTGAAAGGTGTGGGCTGGGCAGAAATATATTCAGAGAGATGAACATGAACATGACTTACAGTATTATTTTCAGAACTCGCAATTGCATCTGTAAACAATGCTGAGAGAGAAACACTCGAGGCAATCGAAGAGCTGCTGATCTAGTTGTATCATTCCTGTCAAATGTGAATGTAGATATATGTACACCTTGATGTATGGAAAGACGCTTATAAGAGGATTCATTGCCAATTAAGTGCAAACAATGAAATGTTACGTTTAAAAATGTGGGAATGGTATGTCAAAATGTGCACACATCTATCATATTCATGGCATGGCAAAAGGGGTGGGATGGACTGGACAAGGGACCCCTTGTCCTTAGTTCTCTTCTTGTATTTACCTAGATTTGTATCTGTATGTTTCATCTTGTCAAGATGCCTTAAAATAATTAGTTAAAATCTATTCACAAAAAGAGAAACATATGCTAACAAGAGCTAATC
This sequence comes from Gobionotothen gibberifrons, assembly GCA_943591055.1. Classification (NCBI taxonomy): domain Eukaryota; kingdom Metazoa; phylum Chordata; class Actinopteri; order Perciformes; family Nototheniidae; genus Gobionotothen; species Gobionotothen gibberifrons. The sequence continues at coordinate 147,646 of CALSBZ010004094.1, forward strand.
ACGTCTTTATCGAAGAATTCCAATAGTTGAGCAATTCATCAAGACAGAAAAGTGCATTACTTTGCAATTGTACTTTCATGGCACATTGAGACATTTAGCAAGAAGTGGAAGATCTAACGGCACGCTGACAGTTTGAGAGCTTATGGCCAGCCCCTCCTTTTGTCTGTCCTCTGTAACTCATTACCGTCATGTGGGATTGTTGTCTGTAGTGTTGTTGGAGTCCCATGGGTTCTGTTGAGGAGGTTTGTCTTTTCTCTGGGCTTTGGACTTGAGAAAAACTCAGTGAATTCCCACCCTGATGAATGGTCTAAATAATAGCTTTGCTTGTCATTTGTGTCCTGGTGTTGCTGTTCCATATTTCAGTGGAGACAGTATCAGGGGATTTGGAATATGGCCTCTGTCTCTGTGGTTTCAATAAATGATTGGTCCTTTTTGAAGGTTGTTTTCCTTTCCTGGGACGGATGGGTTCAGGTCTATTGGGCAACGTTTGATGTCATATAGTGGTTAGATGATTAGAACAAAATAGTGTTTAAAATGTTGTTGTGAACTTTGTTGTTTTAGGGTCTGGTCAAACAAACTGTGGACTAATATTACTTGTCTTGGTTTTATTTTTCTCCTTTGTTTAATGTCATAGCTCGTCATTCATTTTTACAGTTCAGGAAGAAGATCAACCCAAGTAAACAAGAGAAAACAAATGCGCTGCACAAAGACTCCTACACATGGGGGCAATCATCATTCGGAAGAATCTTTCCAAACAGTCAGTGTAATTGCTGCTTTAGTCATAACACTGACGCATCCTGTCAATTCAGCGGCCTCTCAAAAACACAGTGTCAACATGCGGTTGTTGGTGTGGTCCAGTGTGTGGTTCCAAACAATGATCTGCATGGTGACTTTTTCTCCCTCTATTCCTGCAGGCTTCACACAGCACAGAGAGCCATCAAACAGACCCAAGTGACAGTGCAGAGGATTGGGAAGGAGATCGAGGAAAAGCTGAGGACGACGGCAACATGCACAGAGCGGGTGAGCCCAACCATCCCCAGCTAAATTCCAACTCATCAGCAACTTACCTTTAAATCAGCAGCAGTGTGTAGGCCGCTTATTTACTCATTTCCAGCTGCTCGTCAGAAGGTGGCGAGGCCATTATCCCTCCTGCCTTAATGATCACGCTTTGACCAGAATCCACTGTTTATGTTTCCACCTCCTGTCATATCCTCCAACGGATCCACTACAAAAGCAAGAAAGCATATTTAGCATTGTTGGAATTGGCAGCCGCACAGCTGTGAAAACGGACCACTGATCCCAGGTTTGACGTAGTGTTTATTGTAAACATTCACTTCAAAAGCATCCCGTCTCTTCTGCTGTTATAAAAGCCCCCAGGCAGTGACACTTGGGTGCTTTTATCCTCCAGGTAGACTTGCCTTCAGAGGAAAGCACAGCTGGGATCTTTTTGTGTCCACACAGTGTTTAAATCTACAGCAGAGTGTGTGCTGCATATGTGCTTTTGCACAGATACCACATTTACAGGTTTAGTTCCCCTGTAGACTGCCTTAGACATCTGTTACAGCTGTTGCCTTCCATCATGCTCTCATCGGCTTTTGATATGGCTCCTTTTTTTTGTTCCTCACCCAGACCTTCACCCTACCTATTAAAACAGCTCCACTAAAGCCTTTTCAAGCCTCCCCGCAAAAACATTGAGGCTCCATTCTTTTGCCACAAAGGATCCCTTTCAAAAACTTGTCTCTGATATTTCCCCCTCATTGAAACATTCCTCAAAACCCTTTTCAGAGCTCACATCAGCTAATAAATCACATAATCCTCGTCCTCCACCTTTTCCGTTCAAGAAACCCGGGCGAGAGTGAGTGGAGCATTGTGTGGCTCTTCTAAGGGTTTCCCTCTCTGCCTTTGGAGAGCTCAGAACTATCCTTCTGTGCGCGTCATAGTGAGCGTGGATCAAAGGGGGGACAGAGTGGAGGCCACCAGCCCCAGCACATGGCCCTTTCACCCTCTCACCCACGCTCTGCCATTAATCTGTGGGTTATATCATGCTCCCCCCACGCCTGCTTCTTATTTACTCAGCTGACCCACTGCTGTTTGATGTTCAGGAGGAGTCAGGCGGGCCCTGGTGGTCGGTCACAGTCTCACACACACACACACAACTATGTCGCTGAGTGAAAGTGTAGGAGGCTCCTGGTTCGTGCAAAAGCCATTGGCGGTTAACATGCGAGCATGGAGAGCGACACATTGGAGATGGAGGCTCTATCAGTCTTCTCTCTCCTGGCGACTGATACGCCTCTCTGTTTTCACGGCAAAGCCCTCAGAAGTCTTCATGAAGAAGCATATCTGTGTTTCTTCTGATCCAGACCACGATGTGTGTGTGTGTGTGTGTGTGTGTGTGTGTGTGTGTGTG
>CALSBZ010004094.1:153912-214014 GCA_943591055.1 Gobionotothen gibberifrons
ACTGTACACAGGGAACATTGAAGCATGGGTTAACAAAGGTCAAATGACACACACACACACACACACAAACACACACACACACACACACACACACACACACACACACACACACACGGTGTCTTAATAGGTACTTTAAAATATAAAGAAATGGATTAGCATGTCCCTCTGACTTGTTTATCTTAATGTCATTGCATTATGTGTTGGCTGCAGTACAGAAACGTTCAGTTTGATCTTTTCTCGACTTCAGCTAGCTCTCTTTGATATTTAGTTCTGTGTTTCACGTGTTGTTCATAAAACCTTAGGGTTACTATCAGAGCCCTAAACTGTACAGTTAGTCTGTCTACTTGAACTTGTTGCTATCGAATGAGAATAACAAAGGAAAGTTGTTTATTGTTAGTTGTTTTCCTTATATGGTGGAGAGTGAGCCTGTTCCTGTGAACATTGAAATGCAATCCCACTGAGCCGGCAACCTAAGGTGGGGATTGGTAATGATTAGCATGAAGTCTGCACATGAATCCAGAAATACACACACACATACTAACACAAAAAGTGAGCACTAAAAGGGTTCAGGGAGAAGTTTCCTTTGTGCTGTGATTCTAAAAAAGAAAATGTCCGTTAATCCTCCGCCTCTTTACCTGTCACCACTTATTCTACAGCCAAAAGAACCCGCTGCTCTCTGTCTCCGCCGCTCATTGATGGCTTATTTCCAGACGGGACAAGTGCTTATTAAGAAACAGAAGAACAAATTCCTTCAGCTGTTAAAGAGGGAAAAGGTATTTAGGATAAATTGAAATGCTGTAGCTGAATAGCGCTTGCTGAAATTCTTGTTGTTTTTTCCCAGACTCATAACTCAAAAGCTAAAAGCCATATGCTGCTGAGCTCGGCTGTACTTCCAGCGTGTTGTTTAACTCTTCCAATCAGCCTGCACACACTCATTTGTTTCACTATCGGAAAAAGGCCTGCATTCATTACAGACAGGATACTCTGGGAGACAGGCGTTTATAGTATCTCGTACAGCAGCTCCATTTTTTTGTCTGATTATATTTATATTGGCACCGCAGCGTGTTTGTTTCATCTGATCTTTCAGTTGGTCACATATCATTTTATCGGTTGTGTCTTACATTTCATTTTGTAACTTTCCTCTTGGGACTCCATTGGCTTGTCTGTCAAAACATTCAATAATATAGATTACTCATCACACAAGCTGCTGGCTAAGCTAATGTGGATAGAAGTGAGTGTTTCATCCGTTGAACTTTCACACATTCCAGTGCTTATTAGATACAGGTTTCTTTTAAAGTTTTATGGACGGTTTAATAGTTGGCGTAAGTTCTTTGCTATGCGATATTTCCCCCGAGGGAATACTGGATGGAGTGTTAATCTTCATTCTTGTTCACGTTCTCTAGGATCTCATGTGTATCTGAATGTGTGGTCCTCCCATCTCTTCCACAATCCTCAGGCTCATTAGCAAGTCACTCTTATCAACCTGTCCTTCCCAGGAAACTGTCCCTTCTCAGGAAACTGTCCCTTCTCAAAAGACGTGGCCCAGAAAACCCAAACACACAGTTGTGGTTCTGCAGGTGTGTGCGTCCACATGTGAGCCAGCATATAAAGATGAGGCAAAAGCTGTGTGTCTGTGTTCATTTGTTCTTTGCCATCCTGGACATTGTTAGCATAGCTCTGAAAAGCATCAGCAGTGGATATCACCCTGATGACAGGTTAACGACGAGCTGTTCTATGCACTCTGATTTACTGTAAAGGCAGTGAAATCATAGCAGGGGTGTAGACTCAAAGAAAAGAAAAGCTGTTGTTTTTCACTTCTCTTGCAAACGCACACACGCTAAGTCCACTGCACGCCTTTACATAATCCATAACAGAGGACAGAGGAGCATGACCTCATTTCTTTTCCTTCTTTACGACTGCGAATTTAAAATACAAGTATTTCTCTCCTCCTCCAGATTGAATGACTTTGGTTTTGGTGGGGTCACACTCTTGTCACAATTTCCTCCAGTCTAATTTCCCTCCTTCCACCTGAAGCAGATGACATAAATCAGGTCTGAGAACAGTGTTTATTGTGCTTGGTAACGGTAGTTATTCTCACGCTCTGAACAGAGCAAAAGCTCCTGACCAATAAATGTCAGTGGTTGGGTTCCTTAAGTGTAAGGAACACAGATTTGTGAAGGTATGGTGTGAGGAGGTATTTGTCACCTTAGAGAGAAGGTCTCATATTGAAGCTATCATCATTAGGGCTCCTTTAGCAGCAGCTTTACACGTGTATGTCCCTCAGCTGGCTGCCGGTTCTCTGAGAATAAGAGTTGACAGCCACTACAGTCCATCACTCTGCATAATGACGCACTAACATGTCTTTCTACATTTCTCTTGCTTTTTATGAACCCCCCCCATTATCCAAATCTGTCTCTTTGTCACAGCAAAACCTTCCCTCCCAAAGTATGGACATAGCCTTGACCTTCCATAATGCACTTCTCCCCAGACGCTTGTCTAGTTGATTCTTTTCAAACCGTTTTACAGTTCTCTTTAGCTCACTTAATGGCTAATGATACTGTGTTGTTCTGTTTGGAGTTGATGGTGTTCATTCCAATGTTTATAATTGTACACAGCTGCATTGAATGCTGAATGTGTTGCAGATCACTCGATACACATGTTGCAAAGTCAAACTGAACACCACCATGCTTTGTAATAAACAGTTAGTTAGTTTATATTTTTTAATGTGAGACGGATAACATGAGCCTTTTGAAAGACGTTTGATATGACATTTTCTCCTGAACATTTTGCCGTGTAATTTACAACGATGTGTGTTTCTCAATAGCTTCAGTGATCAGTTGTGTCTCGTTACTGATTAAAAGGACCACAGAGGGTAAATATTTTGACAAGAAAGCCGTCATCTCTCCAGCCTTTGCACTGTTTGCATTATCCACAACAGGACCTGTAGTCAGGATCAGTGGAGCATGTTCTTAGGAATACCTCCAAGTCCAAGCAGGAACACTTCAGGTCATTCTGGACAAACTCAGAAACCAATGGTGGTCCATTTTGCAGTTTGATTTCTTTCAAAATCTCCCGGTAGCTTAAGAATTTCCTTTTTGATAAAGCTTATAGTGAGGGCTGGTTCAAGTCAAGCCTGAGCCACCAAAACTGTGATTCTGATCCACGACGGGGACATTTACGTTATTACAACAGAGGTCTAGTGCAGATAAAGTAAAGAGGATGGACTCACATAATATATTAAAACAATTAAGCACATGTTATTAATTAGTACAAGTACAAATAAATAACAGATAAGTAAACCATTGTGAAAAACAATCTAAGTAGCCTTATATATTTGTGTTTATTATAAGTGACCATATAAAATGATAGAAGTAGCTGGTACTATTTACTGTATCTAGTTCTGCTGCTATAGGCTTAGACTGTTGGGGGACTTTGACCTCTCACCTTTTCCCTCTCTTCCCCATTTCTCTCATCATCAGATTCACCAGTAAGGACACAACCCAGCGCTCATGGTTAATATACACATAGGGTGTCAAATGCTGCATGTTGGCTGACGTGGTTTATGCCACGCTTTGTCTGTCCATACCCTGATAACAACTGGAACAGGTTAGCGGGATGAAAGGATGAGAAGATGGATAGAACAGATAGAACAGAGCTGGGCATTACATGAAAGCAAGAGAGCAATACAGGCCTACGCAGTCGGGGTTTTGGATGGCCTTTCTGATCCCTGTCTCTAATCTGATGGACTACCTTTTTATTTTCTTCCTCCCGTCGTCTCCATCAAGATATCTCTTTAACACCCGTATAGTGTCAGTTCAGGCAGCATGTAAGTGAAAGTATGTGATAAAAAGCAGCTGATTTATCTGATTACATGTGATTTGATCATCTTAAATGCTCAAAACTCACTTTTCTGCCAAATGCTGTCATACTATCAAGTTTTTGGACAATGTTAAGACATTTTGAAATACTTTCTTGCCTTTCAGTATAAGAATGCAGGTAAACATCAGGTTAAGTTATTAAGAAACACTGGAAACAGCAATTATTTCATATGTAAAAGAATCATTAAGCAATGTTCTCTCTGGTTCCTCATCGATTCCTAAGAGAGGTTTGAACCTCCTATGCATACTTCTAAATTGCTGGTTACACACAAGCGTCAAGCAATGAGTGCAGGGGTTTGGATATGGTAGACCACTGTTTGTGGTTTCACACTAAATCTTACCTTTCATTCCTGTTTTTTTTTGCTTCCAACATAATTAAACATTGCACTTCTATAACATTATTGGACTCACAATTGGACAGTTATTAAGAAAATATCAAAGTCAACTTTATTGTCAATCTTCCAGTTTGTGTGTACAGACAGAGAGTTTCCCACAATCCCGAATATAAAAACAAATGTATATAAAAATATGTGTGCAAATATGTATATATATATATATATATATATACAGAATCAAAGACACATTTGTACATGTGCACACATTAAGACCTAAATAAAAACACAACAATCAATATATACAAAATAACAGTCACTTCAATATTTGAGAATGTACATTAGTGCAATATTGTACATAGAATGTGCAAAATATTAGTGCAAGATTGTCTATAGTATGTGGATTATTGCCAGATTGTCCATAGCAGCATAAAGTGTCAAGGCTGATAAAGCAGGACCATCTTATTTACTCCATTTATTCTTTTTGTCAAATGTACCCACAATCCTACCCATTTTTTGAAGGTTTTGCCAAACATTTTGGGTTATTCTCACTAATGGCGCTTTCACACTGCAGGCTTGGTTTGGTTTGGTTTGGTTTGGCTTGGTTTGGTTAGGCCTTATTAGGCCTGGCTCACTTTAATGCTGCGCTCACATTACAGTTTAGGAGCTGGGGCAGTTACTATAGTAACGCAGTGTAGGCGGAGCCGTGACGTCATCTTCAACGAGCACCCCTAGAAAAACAGCTGTTAGCTGTTAGCTGTTAGCACTCAAGCTCACAGCTCCTCATATCTGTTAAGAAAACTAGACAAAAGTTATAAACAAGTACAAACCACAGACTGTCTGTGTCATGGTGAATACAGTCGCTGGCTTATTTATGTCTGTATAGGCCGTTGTTGTGAGTGTGGACGCTCGGAGCATATACAGCGTTAGCTTAGCCAATCTCCCGATTTTCTCAGAAAAACTTCCTGAGAAAACCCCACAGTTTAAAGGGGAAAATGGGAGAACACCTCAGGGAGAGCAACAGAGGAGGGATCCCTCTCCCAGGACGGACAGACGTGCAATAGATGCCGTGTGTAAATCGAAGAGATAATATATTTTACAGCGTAGGTAGACCGAATGTTTGGAAATGCATGTGTCTGTAATAAGAAGATGCATCACGCATTTTAAAAGGTTCTTCGCCTCCCGTCTGTCTGCAGACTTGTCAAAGCATTAATTCATGATTTGTACTAACCGGTATCAGTATGTTGTTACTTCGGCATCATTTTGAAACGTGTATTACAATTAAATCACGGTCAAATATGTTTAGCATATTCCGCCCGGTTGTTGGCCCCGCTTGTTGGCCTCGAATTTGTCGGGCCAGAAAAAAGACGAAAAAGTATCCCCGGGGCGGAACTAGGCCTAGTGTGAGCGCAACCAAAAACAGGCCCCGCACGGTTCGGCACGCTTAAAGCGAGCTCCGCGTTGCAGTGTGAATGCGCCATAAGACTCAAGCCACTAGCCTTAAACCCAGAGGAGGCTACATGTTTGTTAACTTTTTTTTAACTCCACATCCCTCTATTTGTATTCCTCCCATCCTGGTGACAGCCAAGGTGGGAGGCATTATTTCTTCAAGTGTTTTGTGTGTACATCTGTACATTTTATTTTTGGTGAACATGAATTAGGGAATTTGGGACAAGCAGCCCCATGGGTTAATTCAATATAAATTCAGTCAAATGTACAATAGGTTGAATTGATGAAGTGTTGACATGGATGTAAACTGCGATGGCGGAAGAATTTAACCTTGAGCAGTTATTTTAGTTTTCATTTCTGACTTGGTTGAAGCATTCAGCTCCAACCGATGCTGACATCACTTGAGGTAATAAATCAGACTTTGTGCAGCTCCCTATGGAGCCACAAATACTGTATGCAACGGTTTATTCGAAAATCCCCCCTAGCCCTGTAAACAGATTTTAATATATTTCTTTCCTCACCAACTTCCTCCTGCTCTTCCTGGTGGATCATTCAGCCCTCTCAGTTAAGCCTGAATACTATGCAGTCCTTAGTCTCTTGTTAACTGAGACCCCCGAGAAGTATCCCTATCACTAAACCAAGCAGCTTCTGTGTTCACCTTTCTGTGGAGGAGCAGTAACTTAACTAGGGCCAAGCACTCCCTGTTCATTGACCAGCCATTTCGGGGAAATCCTGATAACCAATGTTTATATTTACAGTCTGATATTAAAGAATATGTGTTTTTTGGCTTTGATAGCTTTGCATGAAGGCACTGTTCTTTCTACGCCACCATATTATTATACAGTTTGTACAACTCGCTAATCACAAGTCACAAGAAAGTGCTATTTCACTGGGTGTCCCCCAGGGGTCAGTACTGGGTCCACTCGTATTCATCATATATCACCTCCCCCTGGGCACAATCCTCCGTCACCATGAGCTTAATTTTCACTGCTACGCCGACGACACACAGGTCTACATTTCCTCCAACCCCAGCACTGCCCTGCCCCCCACCTCCCTCACCACCTGCCTTGAGGACATCAGGAGCTGGATGAGCAGGAACCTCCTGAAGCTTAACAGTAGCAAAACTGAGGCCCTGCTCATCGGCTGTATAGACTGCAAATAATCCAGAACTCTGCTGCCCGGACCAACTCATCCGACCACATCACCCCCATTCTCACTCAGCTACACTGGCTTCCTGTACGCTACCGTATTGACTACAAAAATCTTCTACTCACTTATATAGCTCTCCATGACCTTGCTCCCATCTACATCACCGACCTCCTTCAGGAGTACACCCCCTCCCGCACCCTCCGCTCTTCGTCCGTAGGACTTCTCTCCATCCCAAGCTCTCGCCTCAAAACCATGGGTGCTCGAGCTTTCAGCTGCTCGGCTCCCAGACTCTGGAACTCCCTGCCACTACACATCCGACAGCCTGATTCCATGGCAACATTCAAAACCCAACTCAAAACCCACCTGTTCAAACTGGCATTTTCTTTATAAACTGTACCCCGTGTCCTTTTGTGTCCTTCTGTAGTCCATTTCTGTAGTTTGTCTTGTTTTACCCCGGCTGACATAGATCCACTGTTTTAATTGTTCCCTATATTGCCCCTATGCCCTGTAAGGTCTCCTTGGGTGCTATGAAAGGCGCCCCCCAAATAAAATGTATTATTATTATTATATTCCCCAGCCACAGTCCTTTAGCTGTGGCACCTCATGGTCAGTCTCGCAGTGATTTGAGTGGTTGAGTTCTTATTCAGGAATCCACAGGTTTTAATAATGATCACTGTCCATGTGATTTAGCCTTTTACAGCTTTCAACACAAAGGCTAAACTAAATGAGCTTGTGGACAAAAAAAGCAAAGAAGAATATGTAGGACTTATATTCTTTACTTACAATGGGGACTGTTTGTAATAACTGCTGCAAAACAGAACAAATTAAAGTAGTGCTAAGATTGAAATCATGTAAATAAATAAAAAAATAAGGATGTTAATGTGCCATACCTAAACTGTTAATCCATAACCTTTTGGTGTGTTGCTTACTGTATGTGTTCCATCCTGTGTTGCTGTATGAAGACAGATTAGAGAAATATTCTGACGACCCTAAATGATCTCTCCGGTTTTCTGCTACACTGAGATATTGTGAGCTTGCCAATACTGCAGTTACACAACTTCCCCAAGCTCTATCATCACCGTTTCTTATCTGTCGGATTTTATTTATTTGCCCGGCTCTATATTTACAGAGTCTGCAAATTATAGGATTTGTCATACATATGTTGTTTGGTTTTATGTGGTGTGAAAAGGAAATAGGTTTTGGCCTGATCAAAATAGCTGTTTGATCTTGCATGAGTTTAACAGTGGATGGCAGTCAACCAAATAAAAGCCCACCTGGCTGTTCAGATGCAGAAGAACAGAAAATAACACACACCTCATAATTTCCCCTTTCCCCCCCCCTGTCTCTATCAGAGGAAGCATTCTCCGCTCAACACGAAAGTCTGAAGGAGGAGAGAGAATCTTTAACCAAGCTGCAGAAGGAATGCACTGCCAAGAGGTATGTGTGAACCTGTTATTAGCTATTGCTTTATGTCTGCAAAAAAAACACACTTTCTAAACGCAATCATCTCCAGACATTAACCAGAGCCCAGTAGATGATGAGACCCAAAGTGTTGCGCAGTCATATTGAATTGTGATGGGGCCTTACCCTGCTCCCTGCCTCCCACCGTCCTCTTTCAAAACACCATGTTTTCGCGGCTGGCGCTGCCTATTTGTGTTCTCAACAGAGAGTTTGCACATTGTGCTTAAAAGCCTATTGGCCTGTGTTTGCCTTGGCCTGCGGGAAGACGTGTTCGGAGGTTGTCGACCCTGGATACAGCTTTGTTTGTCTGAGAAGTACCTGGCAGTCACAGAGGCTAAACCAGAGCCCCACGAAGGCGAGCAGGGGCCAAGATACCTAGCAAACAGGAAATTAACACCGACATTTGTACATCTGCCTTGCATCCATTCCTTGGAAATATCAGTGTTGTTAGGTTTTTTTTACTTTCAGTGAGGGAAAAGTTATGCTGAGCATGCACAGCATTCTCAGCCTATCCACATTCCTGTTTAATATCTCACGGCTGCAGTTGAACAGCTTATCTCACAAAATTGGGGCTAAAAGGCATCAGTTAGTTAACATCTTTAATTGTTGAAGCTGTAGTTGTTGAGTGTATTTTTGGGAAACAAGAAAGGACTCTACTTTGAGGCCCCATTTACACGAGGACGAAACGGGTACGTTTGCGTTACGCACCGAATTCGTTTTTTTAAAAAAGTCTTCCGTTCACACGCATTCGGCTCAATTAACGTGTCTAAAGAAGACCCCGGCGCATGGCCCCTCTGTTTATTTTCCGCGGTGGACGGCGTTTGCTCCTGCTGTAAATCTCTCCGGTAATCCACCAGCAGATGAAAAACTCCCACCTCTCCGCCTCTTCCAAGGGACGAGGGAACCGTGCGGCAGAGTTTCCGTTAAAAAAATTCCGCCGGTCAACATGTCCGTTAAAGTTAAAATCTTCCGGACAAAATTTGAAAAGTGCCGGTCAGAGGTCTTCTTTGTTATTTATTGAGCTTTAAAACAAATTGATAACAACTCTATATAATCATATAAGAATAATAAACGGAGCCTCTTTTCCTCCCCCTCTTCTGACAGCCCAGCAGCTGATCTCTGAGCAGGAGGGAGAGGGAGGCGGGGCTATTTCATCGTTATCAGAAAATGATCGTATAGAGGCTTACACACGGAGCCGTTTGACCCCCCAGAGCGTTCCGTTTGCAGATCTGTCCACCTTGGGACCCGTTATCGTTTGCGGGGTCCGTTTACGCGTTTAAATGTCGGCCTCGTGTGAACGAACGGGCTATACGCGAGAGAAAAGTAGCAGATACAACCGTTTTGTCCTCGTGTAAACGGCACCTGAATCTCTAGATCCCATAGCATGCTTAAAGTGTAAAACTTGAAGTAAATTAACTAAAGTACTGTTCTTTTTTACAATGAAATTTGACGCTGGACTTAAGTATAGAATAATACTACTTTATAGTTCTATTTCGTAACATTTATTAAGGACTTTTGCGGATGTATATGAAGAAATTAACCTATAATAAACTTATGAAACACAGCCTTGCTAAGGGTTAAACCAGTAGTTACCAACTATCTTGGCTCTGTAATGGTCAATTGTAATTCAACCCCCTCAAAGAGCTTTTACATATACAAGTCATCATTCTCCCATTCAAACACATTCACACTGAGGTATAGGCTGGCTCACCTGCTCTTGGAGACATTCACACACATTGGCACACCGTTGGCCATGCCATCGGGAGCAATTTGGGGTCAAGTGTCTTGCCCAAGGACACATCAGCATGTTAATTGCAGTGGCTGGGATCGAACCCCCAACTTTCTAATTGTTAGATGACCCCACTCACAGCCATAGTCACTTGTAAACCCTTTCAGTAACGCAATGTCTACTGCGTCGACCATTGACATGTTTCAGATCTCAATTAGTTGTTGGCTCTTCCAAAGATCTCCCCTCTAAACTTCTCAGGTGTTTTTTTTGTATAAACTGTTTGAATTGGAGTAAAAAGAAATAATACAATTTTGTGGAGCAAAACTCTGTTTTTCTTCTTCCCAGCCCCATTAATGACCTCATAACCCCCCCTCCACCCAACCCCCAGATTTATCTTGTAAGCCATTGATTGGTCTGACCCCTAGATAGGAGCCACCAGACAAAACTAACCGTTACATTTTCAGGTAAAGCAGTGCTACGTATACATTCATGCATCAGTGTTCCAAAAACGTTTCTGCTGCAGAATGAGTACTTTTACTGTAGAAAGTATAAGTGTCCATTTTGGGAAATACTTTTATATTTTTTAAGCACCCAAACGAGGGTGGTATGGAACTTCTCACCTGACTCTCTGCCAGAAGGTATACAGTAAATGTTCTTTTTTTTACCAAAATGTTGAACTCCTCCTTTATGTACTGTTAATTTGCCTATTTTAGTAACAGTGTTTTCACCTAACATTAAGATGAGGCATTTCAGATCTGGACAGATGAGTTCAGTCAAATCAAACATTCATTACACACCCATCTGTCTTCACTTTTACAGAGTTCCCTAGGAAATGGAAATGATAAAAGCCTACTAACCACAGTCAAAGCCTAAAAGGATATTTGCGTGTAAGGCGAGGAGAATGGATGGCAGGGGGCATCACATTCAATAACCATTTACCCCCAAAAATCCCTTTTTGTCTCCATGAAATGATGGGCTATTACCCATAAGTAGTGGTGTAAGTAGTGTAGAGGACACCCACACACTATTCATCCAAAGCAGCCCACCTGTGTTCTGGAAGTAACTATTTTAGATGTAAAATATGTTTTAATTTGGGAACAGTTTCAAAAATGCAAATACTAGATTATTTGAACAAAACAGTTAACAAGCAGCAACCCTATTCAGCACATAGGGTCTCGGCTAGTCATTTCATTTCTAGAAAACCCTGGCTCTGAGGTTATTCTTTTATATTTGAAACAAGGGTAGGCCAATTTATTATTATCTCCACACAGATCTCAAATTATTTGGTAATTATAGTATATCTTAATGATTTTCATGTAAATACACCTTTGGGTTCTGTTGTGATCAAACAACACAGCGTGCAAACAGAGCTCAGTACTCACTGCACAATACTTTACAAGTTGACCTGAACGACTAATAATGACTGTTCTAGTATGGATATAAAATTACTAGTAAATCGGTATTTTACAGTAAAGTTGCACTAAACTGGCTCTCCAATAAGTAACTACGCTTTCATCAATACAAAGACCTATAAGACTACATCTGGGTGGCTCCTGCTCCTGGGGTTAATGGGCGTCGACCAATCAGAGGGTCAGTGGTTCAATCCTGAGCCTGTCAAAGTGTCCTTGGGCAAGACACTTAGACTGGAGCCACACGAGAACGGTAACGCAAACGAACCGAATTCGATATCAAAAAAGTCTTCCGTCCACACGCAATAGCAGGAGAGGTGGGGAGAGGCGGGGCTATTGCTTCATTGTTATCAGAAAATGATCGTATTGGGCATAGACACGGAGCCGTTTGGCCCCCCAGAGCGTTGCCACCTTGGGACCCGTTATGTGTCTTATAGAAAATAAGGATTCAAGTCAAGAGATTGTCTTTGATCTGTTCATCATAAATCTATTAAGTTCATAGTGGGACCCTGTGGAGCAGCCATCAGCAGTTTCGTTTCCACTTCCTCCTATCACTTTCAACAAAACTGCGTCACCTACCTTCTCATCTCTGCTCTTCCTTTAGTCCCCCCTCTGAATGTCCTCCTCTCGTAGCTACAGCGCGTGTCTCCTCCTGCTGCCGGTTACTCACTGTGTCGTATTCTCTCCCCAGAGAGCAGTTCCTCAAGTCCAACGCCCAGCTCACCTTCCGCTGTCGGCAGCTCCTCTCTGAGCTCTCCTACATCTACCCCATTGATGTGGTGAGTTGAAACTGGTGGTACACTGCTGCACAACACACTGTTGACAGGGCAACTGCAAGAATGATCTGGTCCCTTTCTGCCTTGATCAGGCAGAAAGGGTGCAGATACTGTGTTGCGTTCACAACAGTTCAAAGGAATGCTGTGAGTGTTATTTCTACTGCAGTGTTTTAGGAGATAATCCGGAGGCATCACCTTTCTGTTTCACAGGCCTCTCTGATAAACATGACAGTCCTTTTTAGTATATATTTTCAATTTATTTTCTCAAACTAGGTATGAAATCAATTAACCAAATGTCAAAAATGACACAGGAAAAGTAACAGGGTTACAAGTAGCTATAATTTGATCATCGAGAAAAGCTCATGAAGTCATAACTGCTGAACGATATGTGGAAAGAAGGCTCTATCGAGCGCTCTGCTAAACATGAACCTGGCATTGCTCTTATTCTCTTCGATTAATGATGAATAATAGGCTGCTCTGGCAGTACCAGAGCATTCTTTTGTTTGTAAGATTATCCAGCCAAAAGAAATGAGATTCTTCCAGATTAGTGGAACTCCTTTCAAGTTGTCTCAACTTTTGCTTTAGTTTGTGCTAATGCTATGGAACCTTCTTCTTTTTTTAAAAAACATTTTTGTGGAGCGACATTTGCAGCCAGACTCTAGCACTGTCAACAACATGATCACTTTAGAGGGACTAAAGTTAGCGTAGGAGCCCTCCGTTACACTGACACATGTATTGACTTGAACAGATAGAATCTCTAACTGTCAGATAGGTACATTTTGATTAAAGCCAATCTAATATAATGATGGGCTAAATGCAATATTAAGGCTATTATTTTGCATGACACGACACACAATGATGGAATAATTTAAAATCAGTGCCTCTGCCAAAGCTGGTGTTCCAGGTTTCATCCTGTCTGCTTTCTGTGTCTGATCATTGTCTTTAATATGAAACCTCCTATTTAAATCCACAGGCCAATCAGTCAGATTATGTCATCTGCGAAGTGAAGCTGCCGAACTCTGAAGACTTTCAAGGTAATTGTATGACGTGCCCGCTTGTGAGTGTCTGGGTTACAGGAGGGTAGTCTGTGGTGAAGCATGCAAAACAAACGCTTGTGGTTATGTAAATGTTTGGTGAATAGAAACCAATTTGAAGACCGATGATCTCATACATACAGTATCTATGATATCATACCTTTGGCTACTGTACATGGCAATTTGGCAGGGGGTATAACAGTCTTTAACGCGCATAAATGACATAATTTTATAATTACCGGTATGTCATTTAAATGCACAAAAGACATAATGATATAATTGTGTCATCAATAGTTTTACTAGCTGGGAAAAGTTGACATTCTTATTAACTCTGTCTAGTTCTATATAATAAAATGTAGACACACACAACAACACCTGTTGCCTCAGATACTGTGTGAGTATCACACTCCCTCGAAACGGCACGTACGCAAACACCTTCCTAGGTGTGTTCTCATCAAGTCTCTTTATGTATTTTTCTTCTTCTTTCTCCTCTTGACTTTTTAATATTTAACAAAAGTGTTTGGAGCCTGGTATGTTGGACTTGGTTTGCATTCTTCTGTTTCTCTAAACACTTAGCCTTTCTGATCTGTTGGCTGTATATGGAGGCATTTTTCTGTCCACCACAATCTTAAAAAGTCTTGTCACAAGACTGGTTCCAGCCCACCAATGTGACACAGCTCCAATAGAGTGGTGCAAGAATGAGTCCTAAAACCCAGAAATGACTTTCCTCGTCTCAAAGTCAACAGTCTTTTGAATGTGTTTTGGTTATATGACTAAAATAAGATTTCTGGCTAACACAAGCTGAAGAGTTTTTCACGTTTTGTTCTAAGACATGAGATTTGCAGTAAATAACCTACTGGTGAATGTCTGAAGCTTTTTTGTGTCATAACACAAAGGTTGGTTAACTGAGACTAGTATAAGGAACTATAAACTAGTAAGTTTAAAGCCTAATGTTAGCTTTTTACTTCTGGTGATTGCATTTATGCTTCAAAACTCAAACAAACAGGTGTTTATATGTGGAGATTATCCTGCTGAACAAAACATGTCATTATTCACACTTGTGTTTGCATCAGATCTTTTGCAGTATTCCAAACTCCCATTGCTTTTTCGTTGAGGGAGCCTTTGCGATGCTAACTTCTGGAAATACGCAATCACTGCACCTCTCTATAACTGCATGGTTTAATATCAAATACACAATATAAGGCATCAGAACTCTCAAAAACACATTTGTGTCAGTAGGCAGATTCAGCCAGAAAGCCCTTATTATCATGTGGGTGTGGTAGGTCAGGCTTAGGGTCGCCCTCTGTGTGGTGATGAATGGGGATTGCTGTGACAGCGACGGAACTTGATGACTTCATGACCCCTCTATAGCTCAGATGAATTGGAGGAGGGGGGGTTATGAATGATTTGCTCTGGCCCGCAGCACTTGTCCTACACTGAGAACACACTCCCACTGTCCACTCCACATTCTCCAGCTCTCCAACCTCACAGCTGGTGTGTCCGAGCACGTCTCTGAACCCATAACTCACAAATACTCCCCACTCCCCCACTCCCCGCTGTCGCACTCCACCTGTTAGCTTCTTTTAGAGCACAGTGGTCACAGCCAGCCCATTTGTGTTTGCAGCTATCACTTGTTCCCATAAGGTGGAGGCCTGTGTGTGCTTCTGCCTCCCAGTGTTGCAGAGGTGGACACCTACCAGTGAGTAAACGACCGAGCATGTGCTGTGGCAGAAGATAACACAGAACTCCCTAAAACATTTAACTACCTTCCCCCTCCTGGTCAGGTGGCTTGTGGTTTGTGAAGTTTAGAGAAGAGCTGTCATGCCATCCAGATACACTTAAAACCTTGACTTTAATTAAAAACATTATGTCAACAAATCCCACATAACTGTGTTCGGTTAGTAGTTGAAAGCAATAATATTAAGTTGAACCTAATATTTTGTATTTAAACTAACCTAATGCATATGTGAAATCTGTTGACATAATAGACTTAATTCAAGCCCACGCTTGAGTTTTTTCAGTGTAGACATTCATATTCATCATCTAACATAACCTCTGTGTCCATTAGACTTCCTGCTAAAGGCAGTACAACAACAGACCTGAGAAAGAGACAATGAAAGCATGCATGTTATCATCAATCATTCACATTTTATTTATATACACATTTGTCTCAGGGGGCTTTACAGTGTGTGCAGCATACAACACCATCTAACCTTAGATCCTTGAAAC
Source organism: Gobionotothen gibberifrons (assembly GCA_943591055.1). Taxonomy (NCBI): domain Eukaryota; kingdom Metazoa; phylum Chordata; class Actinopteri; order Perciformes; family Nototheniidae; genus Gobionotothen; species Gobionotothen gibberifrons. Next base: position 169,359 of record CALSBZ010004094.1, read on the forward strand.
GTACATGGAAAGAAACCCCCCAAAACCCCCATAATTAAGAGGGAAAAATGGAATAAAACCTGGGGGAGAGCAAGGAGGAGGCAGCTCTTCCCCAGGATGGACAGTCGTGTAATAGTTCAGAATGTACTTTTGTTAAAGCAAAAGTGACATTGCAGGCAAGCAATAATAAGAAAAGCATACATTATTAATTCAATAAAAAAGAAAGACGTATACATAAGTATACAACCATGGCTAGCCATTAGTAGCAGCAATTTAAAAGTGACATAAATAACATATTAAAGTATTGAGACTTTATCAAATGAAATGTTGGGACATTTATAAAAAGATATGCTTTTAAATAAAAGTGACTATTGCACAGTGCAATTGCAGACAAGTTGAAAGGAATAACACATTTACAACATAAAGAATCCAAATAATAAAAGTGATAATAGGAATGTATTAAATAGATCTAGCTCAATGTCAGGCGTCCCTTCCATATGGGCTTAGATTAGTCTCATAATTATTATTATTTGTGTGAACATAAAAATAATTTGTGTGTAAATATGTGATTTGTAAATGTAAAACACCATCCACAAATGCATTTGCAAACTCACAAATAAATGTGCAAATGTAAAACGGATCTGCAAATAAGCAAAATATAAAAAAAACAAAAAACATCTTTGAATATCTCTTTAACATTTACAACTTTCGATCAGGCATTTGTGAATCCATTTTGTATTTGTCGACCAAAAATGCGCTTGTGGATCTCTGCTTGTGGATCGTCTTTTTACACAAACAGAGTTTTGAGACAACCTTTCCGCCGGTCTCGGCTAAAATCTACTCGTGTCACTCGGTTATTTTTGGAAACCACGTGACGCCTGCTGATGACGACATTTTCGCATGGTTTTCAAAGTAAGAGAATGATGGTTTGTTTAATGCGCTGTTTTTTTTAATGAACAGTGGAACGTTAGATGCATTCTTTATCACCATCATCATCATCATCATCATCATGTTATAGTGATACAGTTAGTTTGTGTTAGTTTATTGGTTCAACTTTCTTCATTGTTTTTTGTGTATTCAGTCAAGCGGGTCAAAGTTACAAAGCACTTTTTTTATCGGCCTAGTTTTACCTTACCAGTGCAGTGGTAAGGTACACAACTCTGTGTGTGTAAAAAGACGATCCACAAGCAGAAATGTGAGATCCACAAGCACATTTTTGGTTGACTAATACAAAATGGATTCACAAATGCCTGATCGAAAGTTGTAAATGTTAAAGAGATATTCACAGATCTTTTTTTTAATGCCATGACCGCACTGTTTGGTGTAACCCCACCCACATGGCCACTCTCTTCTCTGGAGACAGCCTACATAGCCTTTGTTACCTTGCTAGCCAGACGCCTGGTATTGCTCATGTGGAAGTCTCCAACATCCCCTTCACACACCTTGTGGTTAAAAGAAGTCCTAAATTCAGCCAAACTGGAGAAAATAAGGTGCATACTGAGGGGCTCCCTGGGGAAATTCCACAAGATGTGGAACCCCTTCTACAGGTATATACGGGAGCTGGACATGCCGGATGTCTCTGTACAATAGGTTAAACTGTGATTAGTGGGCAGCTGACTGACCAACAAGTGCTAGGTTTTTATTTATTTGATATATTTGGTCTTTTTGTTCCATTTATACACATTGTTTGATCTCTACTTTTGCATTATGGTATTAATAATGGACTTAGACTCAGAGCCTTTAGATTTTGACTTTGTTTTTTGTTGTTGATTTTTTTTCCTGTCGCAGTCCATTTTTAGTTTTTTATTTATTTTTATTTTATTTTTTTTTTTGTCTTTGTTTTTTATCCTGTCGGACTCAAATCACACTGTTGTCATCCTAACTTGTTTGCCAACTGCTATTGTGTTGTCTGTCTGGCTGTTTGTTGATAAAACTAAACTAAAAAAAAAAATATATTTTGCGTATTTGCAGATCCGTTTTGCATTTGCAAAAATTATTTTGATGTTCACACAAATAATTATGAGACATATCTAAGCCCATACTTCCATTGCGTACCGTTGCTCACCCCTGCTCTGTTTGTGTGAGGTCTGCCCCGGAGAAAGCAAGATCAAGTCCAGAGCTGTCCGATGGTGTGGAGGCCAAACAGGCCTGCAGGGGAGGATGTTCCCCATTAGAGGCCAGGGTCAGGGTTAGGGGAGTCCTAATCCTGCTGTGGGTCAGAGTGGAACAGAGTGGCACTCTGCTGAGCCCTTCAGTGTTTTAGGCTCTCTTTGTCAGCTCAGCCTGACAAGATAGGAGCTGTCTCCACTTGCACCCTAAGGTGTCCTTTAGTTATTCCTGTTAGTGTGTTGGTGTGGTAACAGAGATCTTACTCCAGGTGCTTTTGGAGCTATGGAATTGATCAAACACAGGAAGAACAATGGTACAACGTAGTGCTTGGCGGTATACCATTTCAGACCGAATACTGTGAACTTTATACCGTTTGATATTCATTTTTCATTTACCGCAATACCGTTGAAAAAGTGGCGAATGGCGCTCGAGCTGTGCAGGAGACTCCTTTCACTGCTGCACCACTGAAATGCATGCTGAGGCAGAGTGCCAAGCTTAGTAGCAGTGACCTAACATGTGAAGCAGAATGTTAAGATAGACACTGAAGACAATGAGACTGGAGATGGAGATACATACGACACACAAGAAGAACTTGTGCAGAGGAGAGGAGTTGTGTCTGTCGTTAAGAGTTTTTTTGGATTTAAAAAATCTAAAATGGACCAAACAAACATTAATTGTAAATGTTGTTGAACTAAAATTGTTGCCCAAGGAGGTAACACAAGTCATATCCACCACCTCAACAGAAAGCTTATGAAGAATGTATGAAAATACGATCAGCTTCAACAAGCAACGCTGGTGAAACGTCTAAAGTCGAGTCAAGCATCGCTAGAAGACGCTTTTGTTCGAGGGACCGCCTGTGATAGGAAAAACGTATAAATGTAAATACATTTCCAATCATTGAAAAATGAATAAATACTGTGATATACCGTGATACCGTTATCATATGGAAAAATACCATGATAGGAGTTTTTTGTCATTGCGCCCAGTTTCAGAAGACACAGCATGAGCCAAGGAACATACTACGCACAATTGCCATAGTCTATTATTTCCGCGCATTAAGATAAAAACCAGGTTATTTTAAATATTTGCCTCAAGCAAAGTCCTGCTGCTGTTGGAGAATGTGAAACCACTTAGTGTGTTGTCTTGAAACCATTCCTCGTACTTGAAGCAAGATGCTTCTCTGTCAGAAATGTTCACAGAGGCATACAGTTTCCACCCTAAAGTCTCAGGCGGGCTCAGAGGGGAGATGCTTTTGCTTCTCAAGCACATATCTGAACCAAATTGGGGATCCCACTGCAACCAAAGTTTTTTGGGACTTTTTAAGTTCTGCCAAATTCTGTATCACTTTCAAAACAGCATCCCACATGAATGCAGCTGCTCTCCTTCCTGTGGATACCAAACTATCTTTGGTTGGAACTGTATTTTCTTTGTGTTCCCAAGATGTGGACATGGTATATGTAAACACAGTTTAGTTTTCCATGTATTGAAAGTGAAAGTCCATACAAAACATACATTGCTGACTGTGTGATTTGAAGTTGTAATCAAATACTGACTTTTGGATGATTTAAGATGCTTTTGTTTGGAATAGAATTTGCATGATGTTATTCTGTAGGCTTAGAGGCTTTGTTGTGTTGGTGGAATAACAAGAACAACATTTCTGCTTAATGTTATCTAATGTGGGATTTCATTTCATTTCTTTTTTTACTGTGTCCTGCAGCAAAGGATGATGGGAGTGTGGCGGTCGCCCTGGGTTACACGGCGCACCTGGTGCTGATGATCTCGTGCTTCCTGCAGATACCTCTCCGGTACCCGGTGATCCACAAGGGCTCACGCTCCTCCATCAAGGACACCATCACTGACCGGCTCACTGAGAAGGAGAGAGAGTGAGTTGGCCCAACACTCCACATGGAAACACACTCAACTAGGGAACATCTCAACAAGCATCTCTCTCATCAAAATACACGCTGATGTTTTTTTTTTTTAATTTTAAATTTTTTTTTAAAATTTTTTTTTTTTTAACCTTTATTTAACCAGATAAAAAGCATTGCGATAAAATCTCATTTACAATGCTGACCTGGCCAAGAAGGCAGCAACGTTACACATAACACAAACATATAAAATACAGAGAACATAACTAAGAAAACAAAAGAGGAAAAAGCAGTCACTACATTGTGCACATTAGGACAGTAAGAAAGGCACTACTTATTACTGCAAGAGCAGCTAGTGGTAAGGACCTCCTAAGGATGTACCAGTTGGTCTTCCTGCACAAACCCATCCTCCAGGGTTTAGGTTTTTCAAGTGAATTGAATATTAGGAATGGCTTTCCATCATGTTTCTAAAAGGTAGCTCCTCACTACAACACATGTGTTACTAAATGATGCTTATAAGCACTTTATACAATCCTACAGTTTGATTGCAATACTATTCTCATGGAGACCTTGAAGAATTGGGTATAATCTGATTTGTGTTGTGATTTAAAACGTCATTCAAACCGCTCCTAAGCAGGGTAACTGTGGGGATAGATAGTTTATACCAACATGTGAACATGTCATCCTAACCATTTTGGGAACATTTATTGTTTATAGGGCAAAAGCTACATTTAATGTAATGTAACTTAACCTCTTACCATTCCCTCCCCTTCTTTTCGAGAGGTAGGGGTGGGGGACAGGGGATGCTCAGGGGTAGAGAAGAAGTCAACAGTATATGAGTTTTGCAAATCATTGGAAACCTGAAGATTAATGATACAGCTCAGTGTTAATAAAAACATGTATCATTATTTCATGAAAAAATGAAGAATGCCTCAGTACATTATGAGAGTAGTCTTTTGTTCCCATGCTGATAAATTGTTGAAGTTATTTTTACATTAATACCTTTTGTTACACAGATTTGGTTCCAAATGTAAACATTTTAACTTGTTTGTAAAAGGAAGATTCAAGTGTTTTTGTTCAGATATCTTCAGCGGGAAGTTAAGGGGCCCCTGGGAAGTTAAGGGGCCCCTGGGAAGTTAAGGGGCCCCTGGGAAGTTAAGGGGCCCCTGGGAAGTTAAGGGGCCGTGACAGTTTTTCCATCGTCAACATGAAAAGACAGTTTAGTAATAAAGCTAAAATAATGTACTTCACACAATGTTTCTACCACTCAGTTTGATTGCAAACACAGCAAGGCTGTGGGGTCAATCATTGTATTTCAAAAGATAAAACATGACTGTGTGACAACATGGCAACTGGATTGTTAGTGTCAGAAAAGAGAAGGAACATGGATCACATTCTTAGTTCTTATGTGAACATTATTTTATCCATCCAACAATTTGACCACAAATGATAATCAATCTGTGGAAATGTGGGGTGCATACATTGTTTTTGACTTTTGTGAGATTATCCAAAAGTTTGGACAATCTGCTCTGTTTTATTCCGTGGTCTAGTCTTGTTAGTAACGTGCAGAGAAGCTATCGCCTCTAAAAGCCCTAGTGACTACTCAGTGGAAAAGAATGAGTGTGAGATGAAAGGAGCGAGCATTGATCAGACATCTTGACTGGTACACTTCCAACTGCAACTGTCACGATTCAAAAAGCATAAATGTTTTTACAATTGAAGAAAGTAACATAAAAGTAGATATGGCAAAACAAAGAATGCAGGCATAACATGTTTTTTCTTGTCATCATTACTTCTTTATGAGCATGTCTCGTTTATTTTAATCAAGTTTATTCACTTTATCCATCAAACTGAAAGAGCCAGATCAAATAAGTCCGTGCAGCTGGAACCCAAACACCTGGAATGTTCTAGTCAATAAATTGCCTGCCTTGTTATACTGTTATTCCCTTTGATGCCCTATATTTATGTTTTCAACAGGGCATCAATTCAGATGTTTTATAGTGGTAAGGAGTTGTAAACCCAGAGAGGCTTCTACTGCTTCACTAAGCATTGTAATATTAATGTAAGGAGAATGTATTTGTATATGAGTGTAAATAGCCAAAGCGGTCTTACATTACAATTCAAGATAGTGAATGCCTTTTTAAAGATTGTTATCAAAAGCTGCCTTGAAAAGGTCTGGCAGGGTTTTGAATGACAGTTTTATAGTTTTAGTACATGGTTTTTTCTCCTTCTTCCCGATAGTTATCAGTAGTTAGCAGTTATCCTGCGTAAACAAAGTAACAATGACTACAGTAACAATTGTTTGCTTCCCCCGCTTGGGGAGAATACAAGAGTCTTTATATTTGTCGTTGTTACACCCCTCAGCTGCATCGTACTACAGTGACCTGTCTTCCATTAGCTCGTGGCAGCCGCACTTCAGTGTTCTGACTATAAGCAAAAACACATAATGACACAACGTTTTTTTGTCAAGAAACCAAATAGCTCAACTCAATGTCATCACAGACAAACGCTGCCTCTTATTATGCCTTTAGTGGAAGACCTAACCAATTTATAGTCTGCAATTGTTTTTTTTCAACAAATAAATACTTTTAGCGTATAAATCCCCATACTACCCTAAAATCCAGACTTTGAAAATATGTTGGCATGTTTGTGTCTATTCTGATGAGAACAACATAGTGAATGGGAGGAGGTGTTTGTGTATCAAAAACTGAAACACAATGGAGAGATTGTCAGAAGTATGTTCCTCACTTCTACCAGCAGCGTCAAAAAAAACCATATCATTCCAATTACATTTCTTGTAAATGTATAACTTTAATCTGAAGATTCCTTTGTCAAAATATAATATTTATTTTCTCGTGATCTTCCTATTTGATTTCATAAAATATATATTTTTTCGTTTTTTCTCAATTCACGACGTTGGTGTTTGAAATAATGAATTTATTAAAAAAAATATTGCCCCCCTCACACGGCTTTAAAAAATAAAAACGTATAAAAACCCCCTCACTCCATATTCAGATATAAAATAATCCGATGCTAAATGCAGAGAAACCTCGATACATACAAAAAGCACATCTCTCACCCTTTCACCACATGCCTGCATAGCTTGGCTGGGAGGTGCTGTCTGTCGTTATCTGTTTGTTTCGCCCATGGTAACAACACCTTCTTCTTTTTTTACTCCGATGTTCAGAGTATCTATAATGGAGCTCTGCTGAGGGTGTAAATCAAAGTGCCCGTTTAGAACACAAGTTTCTGTCACACCCTCGGGCTGTAAGCACTTTGCTTCCTATCCTCACCGCATTATATCATTTTTGTTGAATCAAACTATTCATGATTGAAACTACCATGTTGACATGGAGAGAAGCAAATGAGAAAGCAAGAATCTAATCTCACCTGGGGCTTTGTCGGGGTCGTTTGTCATGAAGTGCACAGGCACTGTTATTACAGCAGGCACGTCGTAATGAAATTATTATTTTTGTATGTTATTCTCTTGTAACTATGCATCAAGGTAGAATAAAAAATGCCTGCTGCGTTTTGATAATTGCACGCATGGGACAGTCAGCCCAGGTATGCACCTTCCACACATACTGACATTCCACACATGCGAGCGCCTCTTCAGTCAGCGTTGGATGGGGAGTGAGGAGGTCGATTATACTGTAATCAGCAGTGTTACTAATAGGCGTGGATGTGGCTTAATATGATTGCCCCCTTTGAGTTGGAGTGAGAAGTCTGGTATGTTCTTGGACAGTAAAAGTATAAAGATGAAAATGGCAGAGTCAGGCTTGCACTCGTCAGCTATTACCTTATGCTCATCATTTAGCTTCTGCTGTGCAGGGCGTTGTTGCCATCAGCAAAATATCACCGGCCGTTTTTATTTTTGTTTAAAAAATAAATATGAATCCTGTTTATTGCTCAGAACCTGGCCCGGTTCTGGACTACTTTGCATGGGATTGTAGTAAGGGATGTTGGTTCACCTACGACTGGTGTTTATATTAGTGTTATTTAGGACTCTGAGCTGTAATGCCCTGTTTTTATTTGCATCTAAAGCGCAGATCTCGGCCCATCTAAACAGATATGGGTTCTTCAGGAACGGTTGTTAGCCTTGTATTGTGTGAGCAGTCTGCTGTGTTCTTCAGGTGTCTGTCAAGTATTGAGCTGGGCTTGTTTAAAGCCTGGAGTAGGCTCATTATAGTCAATTATTTAAAGTGGTAGGAGAAGAGAAGCAGGCCACAATGCGGTGGTACATCAGGTGATTATAACAGGACTGCAGACCAGAAGCCTCACTTTGTTTTTATTCTCACCTTTTGAATGTAACAGGAGCGTGGCAGACATTTGCCAACTATGGGTGTAACCCTGTGATGTAGCGAAACACAAACAATTCTCCATGTCTCCAGCTGACCTGCTCACTGCAGTCAAGGTGTGCTGTCAAAGTGAACAGCTGATCTGGGTTCAGCTACAGTACCACCCAGTCGGGCTGCTGGTCCTGCTGGACAGAACTGTCTGAGACAATTTTGTCTCAGACAGTATAAAGATGTTTCTCAAAGGTCAGACTAACATGCATTTTACATTTAAAACAGTTTTGGGTTTAATGTCATATCCCTTCACGTCTATAATGTTAATGTAATAGAATAGACGTTGTTTTATTCTATTTATTTACCTTTTATTTTCATTTTATTCCAAAATGGACCAATTGTCACATATTATCATGCACATGAGCTGTAGAAATATTTTAAATAACTGATTTTGAATCCGTATTACAATAAACATTTTACAAATGTCATTTCTTGTCACCGCTCATGATCATCTCTGAAAATATCGATTTAAAAAAAATGTAATTGTTTAAGAATCTCCACAATCATTTCACATTTTTAGGAACCAAACCAACAACTGCAGACTAGGTGAGTGAAGTTCTGTCCTATCTGCCCTGTCTGAACGCCCTGATTGTACAGAGCAAAGCAGCTGGGTAGCTCGTGTGTATCTTCTCCAGGCTCTGGAATAGTTTGGCCTCCCATAGCAAGGGTCAATACGTTTACCAGTATCTCTTTGTGCTGTACTCTCATTCCATAACAAGTGACCGCTTATCCCCTGTTGAAGCATGTGGGAATAACGTGTAAATCAGCACTGACACTTTCACATCCAGATGTGTCATACTTAAAAAGACAAACAGCTGGGAGAAAGTGTCTGAGAAAAAGAGAGACATTATCACACAACACAATGATTGAGCGACTATCTCTCTGTGTGGGTCATTATGTCATGACAACAGCTGGAGAGGCTCGATAGGAGTCCCTTCACACATTTCCATCCTACCATGCAGAATATCTACGCCAGTGTCCAGCAGCAGAAAAGAAACTGGTAGGCTGTGTGGCTTTAAAAGGCACCACAAACCAGCCTCTCCCTAAGGTGTCCCTGAGTGGGGCCAAACGCTCCAGAAAATGTTCACCCCTTCCTCCATATGTTTATGACCCCTGAGGTCCCAACGGGCTCCAGACAAAGCAAAATGATGTGTGGGGAGACGGAAAGCAACTCGCCGGGCTCTAAAAGTGCACAGAAAAGGGGTGATTAAAGTGTCGGAAAGAGGCAGTCCGTGGTGATAAGTGAGGTGGCATGGGATCAGTTTTCTCAGATCGTGGCAGGATTAGCAAGCAGTCAGTCAACTGTAATGGGGTGCACATTTTAGGTGCATGCTGCACTCTAGGCCCCTGGTAAATGGTAATTGTCCTGACCCTACTTTTGCAAAGTGATGAATCTTTATGGAGTTCTTAGATGACTCCATGCATCCATAAGTAGCGCTTCCACCCTTTTTATTGGCTATGCTGCAATACCTAGAGATCCACATTTCAGTAGCTGAGATATTCAATCATGTAATTGTGCAACATGAAATCCCTCATATTCATTCTCAGAGTTATGGGTGTAGTTGAGCAAGTCAAATTCCTTCTGCCTTGCCTGTTACATGACGTGTTACAAGTATTGGGCCTTCAGTGTAGTGTGAAGAATGTGAATATATTTCACCTTTTGAGTCATTTTATTCCTTTACATCTGCAGAAGTGAGTGCTGCCTGACTTGTTTCATACGGGCTAATATGTTGCCACATTAAAAGGCATGTGTTGATCTGAATAATGTTACTCTCCTGAGTGTAAAACTGGCCTCGCTGGAATGTTTGAGAGTAAGGTGTTGAATATGACTGCTCTTTTTGGCACTCCTGTATGATTTGGCTTGGGATCACATTCAAAAACATTTTCTGAAATCAGCGAGCTCTAACGCCATGTTGCGCCCACATTTTGTCCTGCCGAGAGCCCGGTTCCAGTGTTTCTGATTGCTTTGGGGAGAACCAGAGAGATGCGATCCAGATGTCCGTTGTCTGATTGAGTCCAGAGCCCGGCCATTAAAAAGCAAGCGCTGCCTCATATAGGCCAAAGTATTACAGCAAATCAAGTTTTTTAGTGTTCTTTATCACAGCTGAAGGAAAAAAAGGATGTAAGTGGGATTTACACATCACTGCTTGGTTCAAGCACAACATAAACTGTTGGTGGAGGCCAGCTTGAGACGAGAGGAACCTGTGGGCTCCAAGAAAAGAGGTTATTGTACCTGGGCTTCAGGGGTCTCATGTCTCTTCACATGGACTATGTGCTGAGAGCAGAGGGGAACTAAACTAACCTGTCCTGTACAGCAATGGCAGGTAAAGCAGTGACATCCTGCTGAAAGTGTGGCAATCAGTTAAAGAGCAACTTGCAGGTTTTTTTTGAAAACTACATTTATGCTTAACCTTGCCTGAAAATTACAATTCAAAAAAGTTAATGCGGGATTTGATATGTTTTACGAGACATAAGGGCAGGAATTCAGAGGGAAAGGAGCCGTTTTTTAACGTCATACGTCAAACGCGTCATATTACGTCACATGGGGGAGCAACTTTCTCGGACTCCTTCTCTGCCCAATCCGCTGTATTAGTTTGTAGTTGGTTTGAGCGGTTGTGATTTAGTGAGCTGGTATTTTTTTTCGGTAATTTTACATTGCATTTCACCATTTGTAATCATGGTGAGCTGGAGTTTGTGCAGGTTGCACAAACTCCAGCCTGTCAGGACATCGAGTCCACAGTTTCCCTAACAGGAAAAGGACCGGAGCTAGCTTTCGTTCCTGGGTGCGTTGTGCGAGGTGCATCCACCTTCCTGCAGCACATACTCTCCACAGCTGAGGCCTATCAAACAAAACGTTTATCAGGAAACCGTATTACATCTCTCTCCCCTCCCTTCGCTGCTCTCTCTCTCTCCCCCATTCGTTCCTCTCTCTCTCTGCATTAGGTAACGCGAGATACGGCTGATACTTGCGCATTAGTTTCTGTTATGGATCAGTATCAACAGTCCTGCCAGTAACGTTACTATATTATCAATACTACTTTAGTTATAGCCTGATATATGATAGCCAACTTCACAATGTTGTGATGTGACGTTAGCTAACATTCTGTAGCTAACGCCGGTCACTCACCAAGACAGCTGCTCTGTTCTCCACTGGTTCTCCTCACACCACAGCTCCCTTTCTCTCCGATGGCCGTTATTTCTTCTAATCCTTGGCTGCTCCTGGACTCTTGGACGCCTAGCAGGCTCATAATTATATGGTTGTGGTCCGTCATAGGCATTCGAATATATATATTTTCAACCTCTTCTGTGTCAAAACTAGCATTGTGATCCATGTTTATTACTACGTTAGACCGGCCGCTCTCCCCCATGTTACGTCACACGTGGGAGGTCACGTGGGGAGGCTTTTTTATGCGGAAGTGAAAATGTCTTACTAAAACGACGCCAGATGTCACTGTAGTGTATATTTCTGTATATATCTTTTTAAATCTAGTGTATTCATCATTTTCCTACACATTTATTCACTGGTGTGTCTAACCTGCAAGTTGCTCTTTAAGGCAATTAAGTAGCTAAAGTTAAAAGGGTGAGTTCACCCAAGTTACACGCGTGCAGAGGCTTTCTATCTTAGTAGTAGATATGTAGCCATGCAGATAGACTTTTTAATCTCTTGGTTTTCAAATATCTGGTACCAAGCCAAAATGGTACAGTGTGGGTCATGGCATTTTGGCACCTGATCAGTATTCTCTTTCTACATGTGTCCTCTGTTAAATCTCCAACTGGAACACAAGATCTGTATAGTTATCACATCTTTTAAACTCATGTGCTGTTATCAATTACATTAGTATTAGTATATAATTAGCATTTCATGGTGTTCTATGTGTTTCTATAAAATACTGCACGGCACTACTAACACTCTAAAAAACCTCATGTTTCCTTTGTTTCAGCTTTTTTAACAGAACTTCAAGTTTAATACAGCTGAGGTTCTTCTTCTTACACTCTACTTCTCTCTCTTGTTCTGTCACATACTGTAGTTACTGTTCTTCATAGAAGAGATGAAAGAGGTTATCAACTTAATATTAACATTCAAACAAATTCCAACAAATATCTAATTCTTTAGATCTGATTAACTACAAAGGCACTCTGGGACTGCACTGGACATTTACTTGTCTTTTGAGATTGTCTGATATATTACTCAAGGACAATGGAAGGACTGCTGTGTTTATAAAAGCTCTAAAGATGTCGAGGAGTCTCCTCTACATTGACATGTTAGTTTCATATGCAGCCCTTCATCTTGGAGCCCTGCTGTGACGTCTATTTGATCAGTCTTCCATATTTTATTTAAAAGATAACAAGAAGCATCTGTGCTGAATGGCTCTCTGACGGATGCATTGGGTTGAAGGGAGTGGCCCCGCCAGCTGAGAGCCTCTCATGGTGCATTCTTGTTCATAGATTGAGAGCCATTAACAGCCTTTTGATTTATGATGGAAATATTTGACAGATATATTTGAGTTATAGTGTTATTTATGAAATATTATTTTTTAGAACTATTAAGATATTTATTTGAGCTAATAATTGTATAATTATGATTCTTCACCTAACCTCGTGTGCATACTTGCCAACCTTGAGACCTCAGAAATCGGGAGCATTTCAAAACCACCGCGGGGTGCTAGTGGATCGCCGGAGCTGTATTAGATTAACATTAACATGCTTCTTGTAGTTGTAAGTGCACTGCCAGGCGGCCTGAAGCACCATCCTTAATGGAGCATATGTGGGCTGGACCTGTATTTGACAGGAAAGGAGTGAGCAGAGGGTGGAGTTGTCTATTATTGTTCTGTTTTCTGTGACAATCTTCCTCACCCTCTCAGACTTTCAGTTGCGCGCGCTACTAAAGAGACGTGTTACCATGGAAACCAAACAATGGTGCAGCTGTATTAAAGTCCGAGTGGAAACAGTCCTGAGTAAATCAGATTTTGTCAGAAATCGGGACAAATGCGGGAGAAATATGACCCCGAGAGGAAACCGGGAGAGGGTCATGAAATCGGGAGTCTCCCGCGAAAATCGGGAGGGTTGACATGTATGCTCGTGTGACATCAGAATGCTTAAAACCCAGCATTAGCCACTTCAGAGGGGAACAATTATTGTACCAATATTACAGCTTTCACATGAACAACTTTATTTATTGGGACATGGTGTAATTTAGCTCCCGGTTCAAACTTCCTGAGCATGATAACAACAAAGTTATCATATCTCCCAGTGAAGCTGACTGCAATGGCTAACTACTACAGGTGTAACTTCAATACGCCACCAAATCTCATCTTATTGTTATATATCACACAGGCTCCGCCCTCTACTGGACTCTATGGGCACTACTCTCTATCATGCTATGCGGGCATTCACCTAGTTGCATAAACGTAGCCGGCCAATCGGGGCGAGCCTACCTGAATGCGCGCGCAGGCCCTCAGTATATAAGGCGGCTACGCCTCCCGACTGTCATCCTTTTTCTCTTCAGCGAGCAGCAACAACTGAAGCTAAACGTAAAAGAAGATAAAGAAATAGGAAAAGAATATGGACTCACCACTCCTTGAATGCCCTGGCTTAATTGGGGGCGCCGATCCCCACCGCTTGTGCTTCGAGTGTTTGGGGATCAAACGAGTGTTTGCGCATCAAACATTCTCCGTCCTGCAGTGCATGTTGTGCGCTCCCGTGGCTCAGACGCCAACATCGCCTGGAACATTTCCAGGCGCATTATGCCGGACCAGGAGGAGCTTGAGGTGGTGGAAATGGAGGACCAGCAGGTGGCCGAGGAGGTGCCATTTGTGTTCGCCATTCCGGCGGGCCAGGCGGCCCCGTTTGTCGAGGAGGAGGAAGACAATAACTTCTCGATGCCGGGCGCTTCTGGGTCCGGTGTCCACGAGGGTCCACCGTGCAGGTCTGCCCGTCAGGATTTCCCGCTGGTGATGGCCATGGTGGCGGAGCGTGTGGGTCTCCCGCTCCCCCCTCCGCTACCACCCAATCCGGTGAGCCGTCTCCATCAGGGGTTTTATGGCCCGTTTCAGCCAACCCAGCCGGCCTTTGTTTCACCCCTGTTGCCGGATATCTGGCAGTGTGTGGAGGCGACACAGACACAGCTGGTTCTGCGGGGCGGGTTCAATACCCGCACCCGCGGGGTCAGGCCGGGCGATCCCGACGGGCCTCTGTCCTGGCTCCGCGTCAGCAGAGGGCTTCGGGATGGGGTGCACCGTCCTCCCGGAGATGACGGGCGGTGGGAGGAAGTGTCCCGGCAGAGATGTCTTTCTCCACCCAGGACGCGAGGGCGAATCCCGCCTCCTCCCTCTATGATGTTTCAGTGCTGAAAAATGCCTTTTTAATAAAGATGATTCCATTTATCCCAGTCTAAGAGTCATTCCTCTCCACAATTCCACACTTCACCATAATGTTGTCTGTACAGATTCCCCACTCGCCGCCCCAGTTGTAACTCCAGTAAAGGAGGCAGCCAGTGGGCGCGCGCATGCGAGTGTGATAAACCGCAGGAAGTGCTATCAAAGCGCTATGCAAGTGCAGGGGCATTATGACCGGCGTGTTGTTGTTAGGAGATACTCTGCACCTAGCATAAAACTCTGATTAATGCTTTTTTCCCACCGGGTGGAAACTGCATTATGGCGGAGCGCACGCTCCCACAAGAGCGTGACGCGGTGCGTTCAAAGACCTCAGTGGAAAATCGGCCCTTTCTGTGTCAGCCCCCCATGGGCCAAACTTCCTTTTATGGAGGGTTTGGCGGCAGAGTGGGCCACCAGAGAATACCACAGCTTCTTGATTGCATGTGTTACGGGGAATGGAAGCTCAGCTGTGTACTGACAGAGTGGATGGACAGGACACTGAGACTGGGTTATTCGCTCCAGTTTTGCAGCATCCCTCCTCCATTCAGGGGCATAAGAGAGGCAAATCTATCATCCCAAGAGGAGATGGGCAAACATGTGCTAATGAGGAGCGACAACCGCACCACAGTGGCGTACATCAACAGGCAGGGCGGAGTCCACTCCGTAGCCTTGTTGACCGCAGCAGAGAACCTGTGGTTGTGGGCTTCACAGAATGTGTTGTCTCTGAGGGCCCTGCACATCCCGGGGCGGGAGAATGGGGGGGCCGACCTCATGTCAAGAGGCGGGCCCCTGCCAGACGAGTGGAGGCTTCACCCGGAGATGGTGAAGCAGGTCTGGACTCGGTTCGGGAGAGCAGAGGTGGACCTTTTCGCCAACCGGCGCATCAGCCACTGTGCCCTGTGGTTTTCCCTGGCCCGGCAGGACGACCCGCCCTTGGGGGTGGACGCATTTGCACATGAGCCATGGCCAAGAAAGCTGCTTTACGCCTTTCCACCGCTGCATCTCATTCCCTCCCTCCTGGAGAGGGTGAGACGGGAATGTCTGTCAGTCATCCTAGTGGCCCCAGGTTGCCACTTGGCGCTGTGGTACGCGGAGGTGACACGGATGATAGTGGGCCAGCCCTGGGCGATTCCTCAGTACTCTGGGGGGAGCCGTCTCAGGAAGCTGGTGCGATAGGGGCGTTACCCACTCTGGGCCAACCTCTCCAGGCTTGGCTCCTGAGAGGGACAGGCTGAGAGAGGGGGTCAGGAGGCAGCGCCCAGTGGTGCACGCCTCCTCCCCCCCCCGCAATGAGACCTGCCATTGGTGCTCGAGGCTCTGGTCACAGAACCATTTGAGCCTCTGGAGCTCTCCTCCCTGAAAGCACTGTCATGGAAGACAGCGTTGCTACTTGCCTTGACTTCGGCCAAGAGAGTGTCCAAGCTGACCGCTCTGTCGGTGCACCCAAGTTGCTTTTTGATCCGGGGTGACCGTAGCGTGGCGACACTCAGACCGAACCCCTCCTTTGCTCCCAAGAGCCTAAGGAGTTTGTTCAGGTCAAGGGCTATTCAGTTAGGTGGCTTTAATCTTCCACCCCATATTGAGGCCAGGGAGGCTAAATTGCACCTCCTCTGCCCGGTGCGTGCGCTGGCATGTTATGTAGGGTGCACGGCTGCCATTAGGCGAACTGAACAGCTGTTTGTGTGCTTTGGGGATGGTGTGGCTGGAAAAGCTCTCTCCAAGAGGCGCCTGACAGGATGGCTCTGCGAGTGCATTACACATGCCCAGGGGCGGACTGGGGGGAAAAAAGTGGCCCAGGGATTAATTGACAGACAGGCCCACTTAATGCGCGGCATGTATCGGCCGGCCGGCGACAAAAGTATGTTTCTTAACAAAAACCCTTATGCATTTAATGTTATTTTGGACCATTATTCAGATAGTAATCACATTACCTGAGCCCTTGAGTTGCCTAGAGCAAAATAGTTACAGCATATATTTAGTGATTTTAATGTTAACAGATCATTGATGCAATAACATTTGGACCCAATTTGCCTGACTTGACACATGGAATAAAACATGGGTGTAGGTAGCATCCTCAAGGTGGGTGAGACAATTTAACAGGGGGTGTGGGCAGGTAGTGGACCTCACCTCATCTAGGGGGGTCCGGGGGCATGCTCCCCCGGGAAGATTTATTTTTAAATGTTGAAGTTAAATGCATCAATCTGGTGCACTTTGAGAGCAAAATTAGGGACTAAATCTATGGATACATCTCTCAACACCCATATGAAACAGAACTGTAAACAGATATACTTTTTTCTTTCAACATTTATTTGAACAGCAAGTGGAGGCAAAAGTGACTGCACCCAAAACAATAAACCTGCTAGCTAACTAGCCTAAACTCAGCAACAGAATGTGGGCAACACGTTCTTCTCCACAGCCGCGCGACCGCTGAGTCAGACGTCACTTCACCCTTTTCTATCCTACGGGTACAGCCACTCCCCCTGAACCCCGTTTCCCTGCTTTTATGGCACGGAGATAGCTGCTTCTAATCAACGATCATTTATCATCAAAGCAAAGTGACAATTTTGATCTATATCACCAGCGTTACTACATACCTTTTCTACCGTTTAGCTCAAAGGATAGCCCAAGGACACTCCTACAGAACCTCTTGCCTGGCTGAAGACTCTTAGTCTTAGTACAGCTATGATCATGAGGATTGGTGTTGACCAGAGACTGCCAAGAGGTTGAAGTGTTAATCCTAAATGGGTGTTATAATCTTTTGATTTGAGGTTCGATAGCAAGTCATTATGTAAATAATGTGTTAGGGATGCAGTGATGTCTGCTCTGGCTTAGGTTTTTGGCAAGAGAACAGTATGTAGGTCAGATTGAGCTCCTCTGCATGTGATTAAAACAATGAAATAAAAAACAAAAGGAAAGGGGAAAAATTAGAGTTCAGGGGTTGGGAGCTGGGGTCAGCACACCCCTGGATATTCTTAAGAGCCGTGATGAAAACTCAGTATGACAGAGCGAGCAACCACCACATCACTCAGGAGACTTTAAGCAGCACACACCAAGATGGCGAAACAGTTATTCTGAGGTCCTAAGTGCAGCAGCGGCCATTAAATAGCATTCACTGACAGATGCTCAGTGTAATCATTTCTCAGATATTGAAAATTACAGCTCACTGTGATTTATATAGTAACCACTGCAATTAGAGCCTTGACAGTTGCAAGGCAGGTGTTTTTTTTTTTGTGGGCCTACATGATTTATGGCCCTGTGCCGTTTGAGATCGCACATTAAAGACATTGTGACACTCACAAGCACCCCCCTCCCCCCCCCCACCACCATTAAAACAGGGGTGTGCACATACTGGCCAAGCCTAGTCTCCACTATGCAAGCCAGAACTGTTGTTTTGCACATTTGGCGTATTAATTAGGATGTCTAAACAGGCAATCCAACACATGTGGAGACCTCGGCCTGTGTATACATTACTGCAGGTCAGCCGGTCACCAGGAGTCTTCCCACCCTCTTCTCCTGAACCACAGCAACGCTCAGCACGACCACCCACCTGCAGAGCTGTGTCTTCCTTTATGTGTTTAATACAACGGACCCAAGAGGGAATAAGGAAGTCCAATATACTATAACATGCTTAAATATACATGCTGTCTATGGTTTTCACAAGAGGCCCCCACTGACCTTCTCTAATAGACTGCTTTTAACAGCACTGCCTGTAGAGACTATGGCCAGTTTAACTCAGACTCCATTTTGGCTCCAGTATTGTGTAAAACTCCAGAAACCAATGTGTTCTCAAACAGGCTGCATGTACAAAGAAACATCCATACACAAACTGGAGTGTTTGGGACATAGTAAACCCATCTTTTCTCTTTGCCCACAAATGTCTCCTTTTAACTGCAGGGTATAAAAGACGTCATGTGCTGCTGACACCTGCTCGGAGGCCCCTGGCTCTGCAGTCCTGAGAAAGTGTAGCCAGTGGGGGCGGTGGATCACTCAGAGATGACAGAAGTATAAGTCAGCCAGCTATTGCAAGAGCCCTCAACAGGAATAAAAGAAAGGGCAATGAGTGTTTGAAAAGAAATGGACAGGACGAGAAAGCAAAGCACTTCCTATTGCTTCATCTCATCATTGTAGCTCTATGTTTATTGTTTGTTCCTAGTCTTCACAAGAGTCCTTCCTTTATATTTGAAAGTTGTCTAGACCGGCTGTTAAAAATCTGGCGCACATATTCTCACTCATAAAGACAAGGGACTTTCCTGTGAGATGCGGCTTTTGTCTTTTTTTACAATGTGAGGGCTCTGCACTTATAATCACATATCTTGAATGTGCGCAAGAAGCTAGAGCGTGCACGTTAATATCCTGTGGTTAAGAGAAGTCAAGAAGGAAAGAGGAGAGACATTATTTAATGAGAGGGGGGAATAAAAGTGACAGATTTATTTTTGCTGTCTTTTCCTTCTCATCTTTTTGACCAGTGCACACAGAGTTGAATATTAGCTAAATGAAAGCAGATTTGTTTCAGCAATCAGTCTTTTCAATGGACGCTACAGTCAGTGGGTGTGTTGATTATGGCGCCTGTCATAATGGGTTTGCTGTGTTAGTTTCACGGACGCGAGCCTTCAACAGATCTGCCACTGAGGGGAGCAGGAGAGGGATGTGCGGACGGAAGAAACGGCTTGATTAAGGAAAGTGAAGAAATATGCTGAGATCGAGATGATTATATTTGATTTATATGTACAATAGAATTAAACAAAATAACTAACAGGATTGCGCACAAGTTGCAAAGTGATCTCAACAACAGAAAAACACATTCTTACAAGCCAGTGGGAAAACACAATTAGTGCCACAAACACAATTGTCCAGCCTGTGTGTGAATCTTTCTGCTTTGTGTCTGTTTATTCTGGACAGGGTAGTGATTTGGGCTGCATATTCCTCCAGGGCTGTCATTTATTTCCTCCTGTTTAGTGCAGAGGACTGCTTTAGTTCTGCTGCGGCTGCTGCTGGCTGAGTGATTACAAATGGCGAGACAAATACCACTTACATTTTTACTTTTGTAGCAGAAATTATAATTATAACTATCTTTCCCCATGTACAGATTTGAACATGTTAAAAGGAAACAAATTACCAGTGGTGTAAAGTAACTAAGTAGATTTACTCAAGTTCTGTACTTAAGTACAATTTTGAGATAAGTGTACTTTAATTGAGTATTTCAATTATTTGCTACTTTGTACTTCTACTCCACTACAATTCAGAGTTAAATGGTTTACTGTACTCCCCTACATGTATTTAATACCTTTAGTTACTTTACAGATGTGGATGAATGATGTGAAATCTAATCAAGTGTTAAATCAGACTTTAGTTCCACCTGGAGTAAATTCACAAGCTACCCTGCAGTATACAAAGTCATTCAAACTAGCTGCACCTTTACCAGCTTTGAGAACACTTTCATGATCAATCATTATAAAACATATCATATATATTATTCTGAAATGGACCAATCTGCACAATCACTACTTTTACTGTCGCTACTTTCACTATATTTTGATGAGAATACTTTTCTACTTTTACTTGAGGAACATTTTCATTGCAGGACTTTTGTTTGTAAATGGGTATTTGACTACACTCTGGTACTTCTACTTCAAGATCTGAGTACTTCTCCCACCTCTGCAAGTTCATTTTTCACACCAAAATGATTTCATTATCTTCATGTTCATTTAATTTGACTTCCTATTTTGACTTCTTGCATTACTGTTTTCTTGATCTACATATTTTTTGCTTATTTGGAGCATTTTCTTGGCAAGTTCCCCTTACAGTAGGTACGGCGTTTAGATCTCGGTGTGACAAATCTATCATAGTAGATCATGTATAAAAGTGTGCTGGCTAACCAGATCACACACTGCTTTGTCGCCTCCTCCCTTCCTCTGCCTTCCTCCCTGGATCCTCCCTGCTGGTGTGTAATAATATATTTGACTT
The DNA here is from genome assembly GCA_943591055.1 of Gobionotothen gibberifrons. Lineage (NCBI taxonomy): Eukaryota > Metazoa > Chordata > Actinopteri > Perciformes > Nototheniidae > Gobionotothen > Gobionotothen gibberifrons. The sequence goes on from CALSBZ010004094.1 coordinate 190,002, forward strand.
TGCTGGGCGTCCCCCGGAGGAATTCCTGGTGTTTGGTGAACCTGAGTCTCTCCAGTGTGATTTCAGACGCAGTGGACAGCGGTCATTAATCACTTGTGACGATGTGACTCATGTTTTTGCGTATGTGTGTTGGAAGTAGCTCTGTTTTCCCTTTCCTGAGTGTCCATCAGCAAACAAATCCTATCTGTTGGTGGGGAAGTGATATTGGGAATGCCAGCGGCGCAAGGGGAATGCCTGTTTTGTTGTTCTTCCTCTCTCTGTTAGTTATTTCCTAGTGCTTAGATGTGACCTCTGTCATGTCACTTTCTCCATGGGGCCCTGGCTGCATGTCGGGGATATGGAGGGCCAAAAAGTAGCTGGCAGTGTGGCCCCGAGGCATCAGCGTCTCACTCTTTACTCGCCAGTCTTTAGAAGCAACATCCTGTTAGGAACAGCTAGAATGACCTCCATCTGTTTAGGGTTTACTTCCTAGCTTCCCAAAGTCACAGTGTGAGTGAGGAGGTGTTTACAGTGAGCATGAGGTCACAATGTTGTCTGACATCTCCAGACGGCCTCAGATACGAGTAGGGGAAAACAAACAGATGAAATAAAACAAAATCCTGGGGTTCATGTTATCAAAGTCATATGCTTGTACAGCTGAAATGCTGAAACGTGGGTGTTATCAAAGATTTCAGAGCATCAAGGTCTGAGAGAATCTGGCCTTCAGAATGTCACATCACATCTGAATCAATACTTGAAGCTGCAGGGTTCTAGTGCTGTTAGCAGGGTCTGACAGTAGAGTCCAGTGAAGTGCCAGCGCTGAGGCGTGTGTATTCTGCTGGATTCTCACACTGAGGCAAGCGCCTATAGGGCAAGGGTAAAGGGGGGGGGGGGACCCTGTATCTGATCTCACTGAGGATTAACGGAAGACCATGACCTAGTCCCCGGGGGGCACACAGAGGAGGCATGCCGGATGCACATCCTCACCAGTACACACACACACACACACACACACACACACACACACACACACACACACACACACACACACACACACACACACACACACACACACACACACACAGCATTCAACACATGTCTGCACATACTGTACAGATCACACACATCAGAGCGCATCTGCTGCTCCTGGCAGCGCTGTCAGGAGACAACAGCCTAAGCTAGTTGGACTGGCTGCTAGGGATATACAGTGCATCCGGAAAGTATTCATACCCCTTATGTTACAGCCTTATTTCAAAATGGATTAAATTCATTTTTTTTCTCATTATCCCACACACAATACCCCATAATGACAAAGCGAAAACGTTTTTAAATAATTTTTTGCAAACGTGTTAAAAATAATTAAATGAAATATCACATGTACATAAGTATTCACACCCTTTGCTTTGACACTGAAAATTGAGCTCAAGTGCATCCTGTTTCCACTGATCATCCTGGAGATGTTTCTTTAACTTGACTGGAGTCCACCTGTGGTAAATTAAATAGATTGGACATGACTTAGAAAAGAACACACCTGTCTATATGAGGTCCCACAGTTGACAGTGCATATCAGAGCACAAACCAAGTCATGAGGTCCAAGGAATTGGACCTCATGATTATATATATATATGAATTATAACCAAGGGCAAATTGATTTGGTGGTGAAAAGGTGAGGGTTGCATTGACCTCATAAAACATAATGTTGTCTAAACTTTAGAATTCCTATACTAAAAATAGCAGTTTCTCAAAAATGTCTACGTAGGATAAATTTATGAGATAATTACATTTTGGAAATGCATACATGTGGGCTTTAACTTAACTGATTGGAGGAAGAATAGCCAACAAAAACGAGGTGGTTATAGTTCTCTTAATATCCATAATGTCTTTATGACACAGCAGTCAATGATAACATCCATTCTAACAAACCTAACACCAAAAGCAAATGAATACACTGTCATATAAAAGAGAGACAGCCCATTTTAATGAGATGGTGCATGTTATTCTACTTTGTTGACGTTTCTGTGAAGAACTGTGCTGTTATTTTCCAGTGAGCCTCCCTCACATGGGATCACACAATATCACAAGCTTTATTAGTTAGTTTTCAGAAGTAAAGGCTCATATATGCAACAATATTTCCTCTGCTTTTTCGTTCCCTTTTGACATGGCCTCCTGCCACTAACAACAGCTGCTTATGTGGCTCACTGCATGGATGCTGTATCTGTGTGTATGGAGGCTACATATGGCAGTACCTGGCACTGCTGGTCAAATCTCACGTGTGTTGTTGGAATGTTGTGCTTACAAACAACAGATGTTTCAAGTGCAGAAAGGAGTCATGCAAATCCTCTAAGATTGTTTTCCTGCAACTTCTTAACAAGCGCTTATTCCGTTTTTGGGTGAGAGGTTAAGAGTGGGATTAGGTTTGGGTTACTCTGAAGGTGAAGGTGAGGTATTTAGAGATGGAGTTGAGATAGGTCTAAGATAAGCATTTAGATAACAAAGGGTCAATGTAAGTATGTTGATGTGTGTGTCAGGCCATAGTCCTGCTTGGTTCATGGGACTGGTTTCTCCCAAATATGTAACCCTCCTCAGTGGGAGATCAGCAGACATAAGCACATAATGACAGGAAGGGATGAGTCCAACCTCAAGTCCCGATAGCAACGATAACGTTCCCTCTACATGTCAGCATATTCCTCTCTCACCCTTCCCCAACACCCAGGGATATCTTCACAATCCTTCATGAGCAAGTGCCAACTAAGACATCTGACGGGCAACAGTGGGACTTTCCCACCTTTGTTCCTGCTCAGAGGCAGAAGGACAGGCTGTTTGGACGCCTCCCCTCCTGTTTGATATTTCAGTTTAACGAGGTAGGGAGGTGGTGTCCGTGGGATGGGATCATAGACCCGGACCCAGCTTCATCAGCAATCTACAAGTGTTAGCGACTGTAAACACCTCTGGCTACAGGAACGGCCACTTTAATGATGGAAAGAATTCATTGCATATCGTAAAGCCAAAGAGCTACAGTTGTTTCAATCTCCCAAAGTAAAATTAATAAGCAATGGACCCTTTTAATCCCACCATCCTTTATTGACATTTTCACATGGAAAGACCTATAATATGATATGCAGTATGTACATATTGCTGATGTAAGCTTGACTGTGCTTATTTGGAATGTATGTGTTTCCTGAGTGTCCTAATGCCTTTGTTTCCATACTCTGTTGGCGGTGGATCAGGAGGAATAAAGCCCCTGTTCTTGTGTAACACCATGTTTGTCTTTTTCTCCTGTCTTTAACAGATTCCCTTTGTACCCCAGAGGAGAGCGCTTTCATTTTGAATACGGTGTCTACTTACTCAACAAGAACATTGCCCAGGTATGAACACACTCATAGTGCGCACATATTTGCTACCAATGAATGGTAAATGGGACAAATGTGAGGATTTGAGGAGAACATTTTCTAAAGAAGAAAAACTCATTTCTAATGTAAGATCATTATCCTGTTATCCTATTGGCGACCAAAGGGGATTTACTGAAGTGCTTTCAACGAATATACTACATTTGAATAGTAAGAAGTCTGATCATCTGTGGGAAAAAGCAATGCCTCTTGGCCCTTTTTAATATGCTACAAAATATGAATAGAATTACCTTGAGTAAACAATGCATTTGTTGGGGACATTTCCACCTGCCAATCAGTGTGTTTGGTAGTATTTTATTGCAGAGAGACAGTGTATCCGGGACAAAAAAAAACATGAAAGACGACCAGTTTGTACCAAAGTTTGGTCCAGACTGTAATCACACACTGGAAGTATGGGTGGAATGGATTGCAATGGCATTTTATACAGTTGTTAATGTTTCCCTGAACATTGACAATCCTATAACTTATAGGTGTCCTATCATGCAAAATGCACTTTTTGATGTCTTTTTTACATAAATATGTCCCCGGTGTGTCAGGGAACTCACAAAGTTTCCAGTGATATGGTCTGTGTTTATATTAGCAAGCATCGCTAACACTCAGAGCTAACCTGTACTGGAGAGAGTATGTGTAAAAAAGCAGGAAATTAAAAAAGGAACTCACCTTGTAGTAAACCCGCTAGAAAAAAAGCATTTGAGCTCGATACTGTTGCAGAAATAATCCTTGAAGTGGTTTGGAACATGATATGGCGTTTAATCACATCTTTGTTGCTTATTTGAGCAGAGTAGTCAGCCTGCTCGTCACAGACCTCACTGCTTGCCTTACCGTGCTCCAAAGGGGGCGGGGCCAGGAGCTACAGTCACAGAATCAGACCTTCTCTAACAGGGCTGAAATAGAGGGATATGAGGGATGTCTAAAATGCATGATCTGTTTGGTATTTTGAGCATAACACATAATAGACATGTTTTTTATATATTTTTATATATCTGAGACCCATAATGTATATTATAGATCTCCTATCATGCTATTTATATACACATATATATATATATATTATATATGTATATATATATGTGTATATACATTTATATTATTATTATTATGTATTTAAGATCTAGCCCCATCAGGTCAAAATGTAAGTAGTCCAGGACCTTCGACACTAATGACATTAGCCTCATTTGTCAGTAGCTCTCTTGCCCATAAACACATGATAGATTAGGCTTGGGCTACACAAGTAGCGTACTTGTTGTAATGTCAATAGATTTTTGTTCTTGGTCTTTTCACTGTATTTGTTGACAAGAAGAAAAACAATGGAGTATCACCAGATTTTGAAGGAGCGGATGGTCACAACGCGAAATGTGTCTGCGTGTGCAGCTGACATTTTGTACACAAGTTGAATTAATGCTCTAAATTGGTTTCAACCTCAGGGGACGGTTGAACCCTTGAACTGTCCCTGCTTATTAAAGTACACCTAATATGTTGACCTTGGTTACTCCCTCCATTCATCCCTCACACAATGTGCATTCCATTGCCTGTTTTCTTCCTCATCCAGGCGAGAATGAAGGGCCTCTCTCCTGAAAAGGACCGGGCAATTAGCCTTAGCAGGTGGCTGACTTCAAACTACTGCACATTGGGAGGTTTAGGTTCGAATGCCAGACCACAAGCTGCTTGCCAATATCCCAATCTGCCATCTTACCGAGGACCAGAGTCCAAGAATACGAAAATAAACCAGATAAGAAAACATGTTAGACACCAAATGAAAATAATTGCTGTGCAAAACCATAAAAGGGAACGATAAATCAGAGTGTTATTTTACGAATCCAAAATAGAAACCAATATTTTATGTAACGTAGCTTAGTGTAGATTGTACAATGGCAAACTCTATGATGACACTCATCCATCATGTCTGAAACATTATAGGTATAGCTATATTTCACACACTTTTCCTCAAGTGGCTGCAGATTGTGCACAGCATACAGTACACCCTCTGTCTTGGGACCCTTTATCAAATAAGGAAATCATCTTAAAATATAGTCTTTGACAGGTAAAGAGGAAAAAAACTTTACAGATTGAAAATAAAAGGGAACACTTTTGACAAAAATAGAGGTTATTTAATAATAAATATTGTACCTTTCTGTTTGTTATGTTAAAACTGATTCTTAGAATAACTTGGTTTATAAACACACTGAATAGAGTTCATTGCAATTTAGGATAAGTTTTAGGATTTAGTTTAAACCTTAATATCCACACTGTACTGTATGTACAGTATGCCCAGAGGAAAGGGATTTGAATATGCATGACACTATGTCATCTTCTTCACATGTACAACATTTGGCATGCAGTCATCTCAATGAATATTATGGCCTTCAACTCGCATAACCCTCAGACATAATCATTTTTATAAAAGCCACACATCATGATCTAACCTATTGAGATTTGGGTTTTATTCATTTGAACAGTCCGATGCACCTCTGCATGCTCACCCTTGCTGACAGGTTCATTTGACTTCTGATATAAGGCACATGTAGGTGGCTTGAGGAGAAGTATTCTTTATCTGAATCAGCTTCCTGGTGTGAACATTAGTATAATATTTCTGAATTAGTGCTGTCAGTGATGGAGAGATGTCTCCTCTGCTACTCAAGAATGGAACATGTTCTTATGAGCTTCAAAGGAATCTATGCACAGCAGGGGGAAATGAGATCCAGATCGTCAAATGTTTTACCTTTTTTCCATGAAACCTATACATAAAGATTCCAACGTAAGGTCTTGAAAACAGATGTAAACCATCGGCTCTAATACAGGTGGGCACATGTGAGAAGTGTGTGATAACTTTGTAGAGGAATCTGTAGGGTGATCAATGATCATTTTATAATTGACAGCATGACATCTGTGGCTCATTTCTGTCACCCTCATGGACAAAGGGTGCACGGCAAATTAAATATAACCCATGCACATACCAAATAGTTGATTGAATCTGTATTGTAAGGTTACTTCAGCAATGCTAAAGTTCCCGCTTTTCACAGCTTTGTAAAGCAGCAGTATTTGACGGTATGACATTTCATTGTCTGTCTCATGCATTCCATGTGTGCCTGACTACGTTCACGCTCAGAATGACTTATCAGGTTGACTCCAAAACAATATAATGGTGCAACAAGAGAGCTCCCGCTCCATGTGATAGTGATAATACACCATTGTTTCAAAACTGAAGCAGCAGCAGCAGCAAACAGTCGATGAAATGGAACCCAGTGCAAACAGAGATTCCCCATGCCTCTTTGGTCGCATATCCAATTCAAATGTGTTCTCCTGCAAGTCTGGGATCACACACGTAATACTGGGAAAGTCTACACAACTGTTTTGAATGGTGGCTGTACTAACCTACACATTGTGTCTGGATCATCTTCTGCTCATATCACTCATGAACAGACAGCATTATAGTTGCAGCATACAGTCTGTATTACCTTTTGTTGTAACTTGTCTTCCTTGTCTTTAAAGTTTGTTAAGCGATGCATGTTATGCAGCCTGTTAGATGTCTGGCTGTATGATATAAAGCAAAGATCTGGTTTCACAGCAGACCGTCTGATTGGCTGGTTTGCTGACGGACTTGAGCCTGGGTGGGGGACATTAGCTGTCCATCTCTTATTAAATTGCCCTGTGTGGCTGTGTTTGAAAGCGATACAGAGATGCTGGCGAAGAATCAGGGCCACAGCAGGTCGAGCCTGCTTTGATGTGGCGGAGGGAGAAGTTTGCTTTTATTAGGCTTCATGTCATGAGGCCAGGGGCAAGGCTGGGTCCTGGATCTGAGGTGGTAACACACTCCCAGGTTGCCACCTCGGGTCAATGTGCTTGACAGGAGAAGTAAAGAATGGCTTCATGGAGATGCAGCCATTCTCAACTGCTCCTTCCTATTTCTTGTGCAATCAGTACATATTGCAAAAGGCCTGAGGGACTCATGTTTATGTGGAGTGTTAATATATGTTCTCTTTGGTCCCAGCTGAACTTGTAACAGAAATTAGTTTCTCTTAGCAAAGTTGTTAAATGAATGGCATATTGAATTAGTGTGCCACAGGTATGTAGCTGGGCCTGAAGTGCAACCACTGGGACACAAACATGTTAGACCTGCCATTCCTCCGTTCACAGAGAGAAATTGTCCAAGTGAGTGTGGCTGACTCAAAGGAAATCCAGCAGCCTGGAGGCACGCCATGTGTTATAGACTCGCACTGTATGTTGTCCACTAGGCTACGTTGTTGTGAACCCAGCATGTGGGGCTGATTAGATGACAACCAATGCTAAGCTAGCTCTTTAGGCGCAGCAATTAGCTCTTGGTCACTAAGCCTGCCGTATCATATGTTGTGGGGCACAGGAAAGCTAGTGTTGGAATTTAAAACTCAGCAAATGTGTTGTGGCCCGAGCAGATGACCTCTGAGTTCAACTTGATTTGAGTCTACTGGGGAAAGTCGCCTGCAGTCTCCCTCCTTCCAATGTCTCAGTGCAATTGTACACCATGACCTGCAGGCAGAGTGCCATTCTGGTGGTCTGAAGCAAACGTCAGAGCGCCGAGAGCCATTAAGAGTGGCAACTGTGGCTCCATAAAACACGGTTATGACTCATGGGGGAGCCTACTGTGTTTAGCGGTTAGTGGAGGTGGCAGCAGCGGAACAGGAGCCGGTTGGGTGGAGGGATTCATTTTGAGGCTATTTGGAAAACGTTCTAGGTGCTTTAGCAAGAGTACATTTGGCCTGAAAATGACTTAAAATAATGAACAGTAGAAGTGTGGAAATGTGTAACTAGATGATAGAAATATCTAGGGGCATTTTGCAATATTTTGTACATTACTAATTGTTGACATAAATAAGGCCAATACATCCAGTACATTCTGGTGTGAATTGCATAATATCACAGCCTGTTGTGCATTATACACAGTAACATGTGTAGTAAACAGGCTGCATGTTTGCATTATTTTCACATGAAACTGTGACAAACATTTCTAATTAAAAAAAAAAAAGAGCTAGGTTACATGCAGCTAAATGGCATGGTATGATCCACATAAACTAATCTCCTGGTTTGAATATAAGAAAGAAATGATTCCTCCTCCTAGATCTCTGAAATGTAGTTTTAAACATAAGTCTGTCTGAATTAGCTGACTGCAGAGCAATGTCTGTTTGCTGTTTCTAACCCTGATCCTAAATGAATAATGATATAGGAATACACTGCTCTGTAGCTGTCATCAGGTTTAGAGGGGTGACTGTAAGCATGCATAATGTTCATTTGACATATTCCAAAGTTGAGGTCCTTCCTTCACCTCTGTTTCAAAGCTCATAACCCTTATCAAAAGAGAAACGACAAGGGCTTTGCATAGCCCTTTGCGGACATTAGCTCATGTGATTGTGCTTCGATAGAAACCCTATGACCCAAGCAAAGACATACACAGAACATTACACAGCTCCCTTCCACTTCACAACTCCCTCCAGCTCAGGATGAGTTGCCAATACTCTATACATTTCTCTACCGATCACCTTATTTCCCTTCTTCTGTGATACTGTTGAGTCCTTATAGTAGAACAGTGGTACGACCATACTTGCACATACATTTTGTTTTTCCACAATTGACTTTTCTGTAAGCAGTCGTGTGTTTACTCTGTGTCCATCCACTAGTCTGTGAATCATAAATGATTATGCACACTGCGATTGTGTAACATGAATTCACTCAAATTGTACTTTTGAAATGCACAGTACGCTAATGTCGATTTCTGTTGTCACATGTTTTACAACCTTTCCTTCAATTATATTTATTGTTAACATTATGAGATAGGAGTGATGGCTATCATGTGTCAGAGCCAATTTCCTGAACCTACCTACAGTGAGTAAGGGTCCTTCATAGGGAAAGAAAGATCTTAGTGGACAAGGATCCATTATTTGCTAGGCATTGCTCTTAGCAGAAAAGTCCGGCTATATCTGGTCAAATGTGTGCTATTTATTCACTCCTCCATGTCTCGGATGCTTTTGAATAAGAATCAACATTTCTTTAAACGGGACTATTCCAGGTTTCTCTCACAAGCCTGTTGTTCTCCCTCTCCTTGTCGAAACTGAGGTCTGCGGTTTGTGACTCACTTCTCGGTGTGTTCCAAAAAAAGAAGAAAACCAGATGATTACATCTGAACTGTCCAAACAGACTCCTCAATGTTCAGAAATCATAATGCAGCCCACTGTACGCTGTTTGTTTACCTGAACCCTGGACCACGGTTCCCCCGGCTCCGCTCCCATCTCTGACTTCCAGACAGAGCCTGGTAGCAATCAGGCCATTTCTACTGCCGGCTGCCACTCATTGTCTTCATCCTTCCATAACAGCCACATCCGTTTCCCATTTTACAGGGATTGATATGATAAAACATGTAATGGACAGGCATTAGAACATGTAGTGCCAAGTCAACGTCATTTATGTGACCTTGATCACAAAAGAGAAGGATGAATGAAGGTATGAATCACCAAGTGAAGTTTATTTCTATTGTTTTAAGCAGACCATTAATGTGTATGTTATTGCTTTAGCCCACAGAAGAACAACCTGAACCTGCATCTGTACACATGTTGGATAATCACCCCCTCCTTATAGCTAATAGAGGATAAGTTATAAACCCTGAGTTTGACAATGTGTTTTGAATTTGAACACCATTAAGGTGCCACTTTAAACCAGATCTCTGTTGACAGTGAAAAGCATGTCATTAGTGTACTTTATTGATCACATTTCAAACAATAAATGATTTCTGACAGGTCATAAGTGGTGGTGTGGGTTGTATTGTGAGTTTGTTAACAGCTTGACATGAGACAGCAGGCTGATGGCTGTCAGCCCTCTCCCTCAGCGGATTGATTCAAAGAGAGGAAGCCCCTAGTTTCTGATGCTCAGGTCTGTCAATGGTTGAAGTATAAAGCCTCTGTTATTGCATAGTTGTACACGTTCTGTCTGTAGCCTCTCCTATCTCATTTTGATTGTACATACAATGTGCTCTAGATCTGCTCTGTATGAAACATGCCATGAGGAAACTTCTGTCATGTGGTGAAAGGTAAATAATATCTGACTTGACTTGACACTATATGAATTTAATTTACATTAAATGAGTTGTTCAAACACTACATCATACTATACTCAAACATTACCATACAATATTATACCGTACTTTACTATAATATGCCAAACTATACCATACCATACTATACTACACTATACCATACTACACTACACCATACCATACTATACTATCATTTACTTTAGAATACTATACCGTACCATTTCATACCTTACTGTACTATACTATAATACATTATAATAAGAATTATATCAGATAATAGGCATGTATGTTTACACAATAGCACAACATTAAGGCCTATCCTGTCACTTCACAAACAAGCTCTCAAAGTTTTGGACAGAAAGCCTAAGCTATATCACCATTGCAAAATCCTGGACAAACATAACCTGCTCAGCTGGGGAAATATTTTAAAACACACTGATGCATGTCTCATTTTTAAAATTCTAAACGGCAAGGCACCCCCACCGCTCTGCTCTTTTATACAGAAGAAAAATTCAAACAGCAGAACCACAAGGTCTGCCCTAAGAGGGGACTGTGTAGTCCCTCTTTGGTCCAGTTCCTTTGGTAAACACTGTTTCTCTGTGAGGGCATCAACACTTTGGAACACAATACCAATACAGATAAGGAATAACACCTATCATACATTTAACCGCAATCATAAGAACTGGCTTTTAAGCAATCAAAAATGTGAACACTTTTAACTGTATCAAGGTATGATGATATTTCATCTGTTTGCATGTGTGTTTGTTCCTCTCTATTGTTGTACTGCTGTTCCTATTTATTGTTGTACTGCTATTTATTTATTGCTGTACTGCTGTTGTCTGCTGTACTCTATTTAATTATGTTTTTATTTCTCTAGTCTTGTTGTGGTCATTTAACATCTTGCCAACAGTTGAAAATTAGCCTGCTGGCTAATACTGGCTCATTTACAGCAATGTGGATTAATGTGCACTGTCCTTTAAATAAATAAACAAACATTACAAAATGCAGAATATAGATAAATATTTATATATCATTTTTAATATATATTTATATAAATATTTTCCAAATATGTGACTGTTATAATTATAATAATTACTTGTGTAATATGTGTGGCTATTACTTTTGAAACACAAGTTGGGAGCAACCTAGTGTTTGTTTGTCTTGGCCCAGGCCGAACAAGAGAAGTGTAAAAAAAGCTTGACCAGCTCCCCGCACTCAGACAGGAAGAAACTCTACTGAGAAAGGACATTTAGATAAGAACTGTTTTTTATGCTCCAAAAAACCCCGTCTCCCAGTGGTTTGGTTATTTTGGTTCTCTGACTGGAAGTCCTTGTTCAAGCTACCTATTAACCAAACCCAGGCCTTAACGTACACTTCTCTATGCCCATGGGTTTTCATAGCCCTACTGTGTGGTCTCTGTTTTCCATCACAAACTTTTGTTGTTAGCTACAGCTCCCATCCAGTGCCACTCATTGGCCAGAGTAAGTTGTTGGTGGGACCCTTTTTTACAACAAGTAGGAGCACCCTTTTCTATAAACGGATATTTTCCTTTCTCGCTGTATCAAGGAGATTGTGGGAAGGCGGTAGTTTGTCTGAGGTGCAGTGCTTGTAAAGCCTTTACCGCCCAGCAGGTTCCATGTTTGATAAGAAAGAAAGAGTGGAAGCATGTGACACTCCAGTACAATGCCGAGTGGTCTGTCAGCCTGACATCCTCCAGAAGTTGCATTTTATAAGCCACTCTCAGACCGCAGTTGTAAGTGTGTGTCACTGTTCTGTGGTTTCTAGTTCTGGGCGTGTGTGTAGCGAGTCCGTCAGCATGCTGCGATTATGCCTGAGCTGCAGGGTTTTATGGGAATTCCTCTGGACAGCCACCTATGACTTTATGAAACACTTAAATTCGTCTAATTGAATTTCCACATTTTGTGGTTGGTAGTTCCAGGTTTGTCCATCACCGCAAAGAGGTACCATAGGCGCGCTAGTTCCACTAAATATAAGGGTAGAAGTAAATGTTAGTTCTGTGTCTGTGTGTATGTGTGTGTATGACTAAGAGAAATCGCGAATGATTTGAGAGAATTTCAAACAGTAAGTGCCAAAGTATTTTTTTGATTATTTAAGCGTTGACCAAAGTTTGGTGTCTCTAGCAAGTCAAGCCACAATGTCATGTTATTTATAGAGTTTTTTGATTGCATAGACGTCATAGGATGGAGAGGTTACAGTAGTTTCTTCATGGTAGCAGAATAAATTGGTCCACAGAGAATACACATTAAGTGGAAATGTTTAATTAGCTTATATCGTCTTTTAAGATCAATCTGTGTAGTTATGAACGTCTTCCTCCCACAGGTCAGACTGCGGGTTTGACTTTCTGAGAGGACGGATTTGCTGTGATTCTGGGTGTTTGGAAAGTGTTGGCTGCTCTGCTCCATCATTTACTTAATAGTGCGTGTGCAGTTTCCAGATGGTTTGAATTTGTATCCGAGGCCTGTTTGTTTCAAGTCTGCTCTCCTGTTGTCTCACTACATGCTATACTTCTCTGCTTCAGCACCAAGGCCTCTCTGAAGTCCCGTCACTTACAGATAACTCCTCCGTCTCAACTCCACTTCATGTTTCTGTGGTAATATCTAAAAATGCTGGCTTGGGTTCAAAGGAAACGTACTGCTAGGGAGATAAAAGGAAAGACCAAAACCAATCAGACAGTCCATTACAAGTGAGTTTTGTCTTCACTGGAGGGTTTATCTCTTCCATAGATCATAGTTATGTTACTGTGTGTCGAAATATCTGCACTTTTCTGTTTTTCTCTTGGTGAAGTTGAGGGGAAACTGGACCAAGGCACACAAACAAAAGATTTCTCTCTGCTTGTGGGCCTTTTTTGGCTGCCAAACTTCACTCCCGGGGCCCCCACTAAGTTGTCATGAGAATAAAGAGGGGCAGAGACCAATTATATTGTATGTCAGCGAGTTTAGAAAAACTTGTTTTTGTTGTTAATTCATCAAGGCCTGTGTGCTGTCACATGGGTGTTTGGGAGTAGAGGTATTCAATCATGAGTGCAGGGCTTGCTGTGGCTCGGTGACATTAAACAGCTCTTAGAATAAAACAATGCTGGCCTCATCTGGTCACTATTTGAAAAAAGATCAGACACCCTGACTCTGTTACTGCTGCTACCCAGTGCCTTCTGCTTCCATGTGGATTTCATTACAGCCCTTTGACTCTGGCCAATCGGCAGCTTTCCATCTGAATGAACACAGCCACTCTGGACAACAGATCTCTTTTAGTGGCACTCCTCATCAAGTTAAGAGGGTCAGTGTCGGTTTCCCCTAATTTGGTTTCATCAAGATAATGTCAGAATGAGTCTCCTTCTCTGCATGTCAGTCGCTCCAACACTCCTGTCAATCAAATACATTTCACCTCATTAGGCCAGTGTCTCTCCATCACCCCTGATGTCAGCCTCCATTACTCTACCGGGATGAGAGGGTCTGTGGGGTGTCATCTTTGCTTCACCCTGCCTCGTCCTTCTGTCTTTATTAATGAAGCGTCTGTGATGGGTCCAGGCCTGTTGTCCCAGAGGCCAAATCATCGTTTAACAGTTATTGCGTAAAGGGGGCTAAGGGGCTCATGAAAACAGCCGTTAAATAAACACCAGCTTAAGTAAAAAAAAAAAGGAGGCTGCAACAGGGTCCTTTTTTTCTTTCGCTTTGACGATAATTAGTGTAAGCTGTTTTTTCTGGATAGTCTGGATAACTTTCTTTTTAGATGAATGAACAATGTAACTTGTTTTATGAAAAAAATGCATTGCACTTACTGAAAAATGCTGCTCCTTATACTTGGATAGGTTAAATGCAGGGACTGAATATCACTGTATGCGGTGGTGTGTACATCTGTGTGACAATTAAAGAGGAATTCATTTATATTTCCAAGAATAGACGAGATTTTTGAGACATATTTTTGTATACATATTTAGTATTAACATAATAAAATAAACCTGACTAAGGAATCTTGGCTCCCTAAAGGATCATTCTAATGAGGCAAATTTGATTGAATTTCAAAGGAAAATCATTGCAATGTGAGATGTCGAAGGCGCTGTTAAAATGTTGTTCCCAGCAACAAATGATAAAGCTTATACATCATATATATATATATATATATATAGATTCCGTTAGATTGCATCTTCAATGTATTGTTTGTTGCTACCCTATACATGTAGATTGTTACTCCCCCATTATGTCACCAACAGACATATCTTAAGTTTAATGGACAAATGATTGCCAAACCTGTTGTTGTCACCATGGAAACAGACCCTATTTGGAAGTTAAAATATGTCGTAGTTAAGTCATTGGCTTGTGCTTTTCAGAGCAATTAGGATGTTGTCCGCAGAAACTGCACACAAGCTAAATATGCATCCGACTACAAATATACGTCAGCTCATGTTTTCCTATGTTTGGAGCTTTAGCCCAACCACAAGCATAACGGTCACAGGAAGCAGTTTGGAGCATAAAGTTATTCTTGAGAGGAGCTGAGTATTACTCTGAGAACCAAGCTTCCAGCTGCAATGTCAAAATTAATCTTTTCCATCTAAGTTGACAAGACTCACTCCACATGACGACCTCAGCCTTACGGCACCAATTGGCCAGTCTGCAGACCACAGAGTGTGATCTGCAGACCACAGAGTTATGATCAATACATCCAACAGATGAGAGGTGATGTGTATTCAGTTGTTTGGAAGTTGTGTTGATTGGTTATGTACTGTAACTTTTCCTTCGACTTTCATTTTGATTTTGTAAACATTTTAATATTTTCTACAAACTGTGTTATAGCTGGTCCTTACAGCAAAAGTCTAAGAAGACCTTTTTTTTCAGTGGAATGTTATGAACTGTTTATTTTCACATCTATTAATAATTGGTAACATCTCTTGTATTTACCGAATGCTTCTCGCAACATTATCAAGATCCAGATAGCGGCAAATGTGTGTAAAGTAGGTCATAAATGTCATTAAGAGTGCCATTAAAATGAAATCTTACTTGCTTCAAGCTGTAGGATCCCTGATCTAAAATATTTGATCTGTCTTACTTTTTAATGTCCCTCATAAGATGAAAGATGATGTACAGTACAGCTGCTTTTCCTGAAGCTGCAAGCATCTTCTTTTATATGAATTGGCTGCTGCAGGAGAGCCGGCTTGACCTTCATTTTACTTTAGCCTTCAGTTCAAGACAGCAGTGGCCTCCTTCCAGCTCATTAGAGAGTTAAAAACCACACATTCAACCTCACACTCTTTCCCTCATGCTGAATTAATGGAACAATCCACATAGTTGGCTACCAAAAGTGTGGTTGGAAAAAAACATGACCACACAATAGGTATGTGTTTCTTGTTCATCCGTCTGTTTCTGCCTCTCTCTAAAAGTCCTACTCGTGTTGCGTTCCTTGAGACATTATTACACTAAAATTGATCTATTAGGAGAACCCAATATTATGGGTTTCTGTTGTTTAACTGTACAGCGATTTAATGCAAATTGTATTAAATGTTATAATGTTTAAAATATTTAAACGTATTCAGTATATCTTTTGTCTGGTTGGCTGCATCTGGAGAGGAATTGCGTTGCTAATAGGCGCGTTCACACCACAGTACTTTTCCCACTTTAGTTCCGATATAGTTCCGAAATGTCGCGTTCACACCAAAAAGAGCCGGAACTAAAATGAGTTCATGAGAACTGCTAGAGAGCAGGGACTTTCGTGTGAGAAAAAGGTTCCTATGTCTGATTGGCTGGGCGGAATGCAAACCACGCCCCGTAAAACTCCCAAAAAGTTGTATGAAGCCGCCATTTTATTATCCTCGCATTAGCATTATTAGCATTAGCCCAGCGCAGAAACGCAGAGAGACTAACTTATGACAACACAAAAGAAAACATGGGACCGGTGGAGATGAGGAGGTGTCGGCGTTCTGGTGATTTACTCTGAAGACTTGCGGCCTGCCAGTAAACCCAAAGCAGAAGAAGAAGAAGTGACGTCAGCGGCTATATTTGCCTAATCCACCCTCAGGGACTTATTCCGGTGTGAACGCGATCTGTACTTAGTTCATGACAACTAAAGAGTTCTCATGAACTAAGTTCTGATGAACCTTTGTGGGAAAAGTACTGCGGTGTGAAAGCGCCTAATGAATGTAATCATTGTATCATAGGCAAAGAAATTAAGAGCTACAGTATGAGCTGTTATCACTAAGCATACAGTAGAGCGGGTTGAACTCTGGACAGCACTCCAAGTGAGCTTGGATCCGCCAGTCTTATCGCAGATTACACCTCTATCTGATTCAAAACAACTACGCTAACGCTCCACACGGGGGGTTTGCCACAAGCGTCGCGTTGCTTTGTTGGTGAGATCAAATATTGTTTACATTAAATTGTCCCTGATTCTGATCAGCTATTCATTATGACAAAAATCGTTCTGTATTGGACTATGACTTATAAATTCCAATCTTAGCAGCCCTTCGGCAGTGCAAGAAAAAAGGTTTAACATCCTTAACACTATGCAGGGTCACAGTTGAACAAACCCAGATGAGCAGAGAATGCTCCGGGCTCTCCAAAGTAAACCGGACACTGCCTCTACTCCTCCCATACCGTGGCAGGTTTCAATTTGATACTTGGGGCCAATAAAAAAGAAAGCCATGGGTTCTTCTTTTCTTTTCTTTAACTATGCTGCTCTTTAATTTATACGCCCTTTTCAAGAAATCCTCATTGCTTTATATTTTCTAAAGATACACACTGAATTTTACTGACAATTAGTTTACAATCAAATTTGTGACGCAGAGATTACTGGAGGTACATTTACAACAACTCACTTCTAGCCCTCGCTTTACTTTTTGCTCAACCATTACAGTGTAATATAACTTTTCAGCTTAGAAATCCCAGTTCTGTTCTCCACAATTTAGTCTAAGTCAAGTGTGACTTAAATCAATGTGAATTAGTGCTGACCTTTTATACCATATTTCACATTCAAAGAATGTTCTTTCCTGTCTAATGTTCTCATGTAATTGTTCTTTCTGCAACATAATGTGGACTTTGCCGTGGCTCTGGGAAAGCTGACCTCAGTCTCAGATCTCTTGTACAATAGCCCAGGCACAGATTACCTCTAAGATGCCTGCTAATACTTAATATGTCCATAACCAAATCCTGATAGCTCTGTCTACATCCCCCACTAACACATTTATGCAGATACACACAAAAACAAAAAGTGTTTCTTGGAAAGCGCATCACAATCTCCAATCTATTCTACAAGAGCCACGGCACATCTGATCTGCCAGCTTACAGCTAGGATGCCTGCTAATACTTAATATGTTCATACTTTATCCTGATGGCTCTGTCTGGCTCCCCCACAAACAAAGTTACACAAATACACATAAAAACAAACTATCTTTCAAATCTCCAGTATGCCCGGTGTGCATCAATTAAATCAATAAACGTACAGTATATTGCATATGATAATCATAGCTAAATCCTTCATGGTGTGGATATAGAAAGAACTCTCGTTTTCCAATTTAAACTCTTATCCTCACTAGCCCAAATTCCTTCACAAAGCAGTTTGATGCTGCATATTTGATCCTGGTAGAATAGGAGCAGGATCTGTCTGGAAATCCTTTTGAACTCTGTGAAATATTGGAAGTCTGAGGTTTAATCTGGGGCTCTGGTTACTGTTTTGATAGGGCATGTAGTCGGCTAGCCAGTTGGACTGTAGGCCAGACGTGGTTGTTTTACTGTCATCAACGTTGTATTCCAACTGGGAAAATAGTTTTTATGAAGTAAGCGGACAGAGGTTTAGAATGTTATTTGCCAGATACAAAATATGCCTTTTGTTGTTACATGTTGGAATAGTGAGAAACAACAAATCCCAGATCAGTTTTATCCTTCATTTCTTGTTATGGCTCACTCAGACTTTTGACTTGGTAAAACAACTGCAGACATTTGGATAAGTAGCTCTCGTCATCCATCACTTTAAAGCAATACATTTAAAAGTTAGTAACCGAGACAGATAAAGGGGGAATGTACACAGTTAGCCAGCCCAGGCTGTGACCTCCAGTCCCGTGGTAATACGAATAGAAAATCTCAGTCGTAAAACCATCCACAAAATGAAGAGGAAACGAAGAGAAAATAATATGCCCATTCACGAGCATTGGAAGCGAGAGAAATTGTGGGCTGCACGAAGCCAGGATAGGCACCTGCCCACAAACCATATATTCATACCCAGCGCTGGTTTAGTATTTTCCTAGGGGCCTTGTGGAAATACAACACGCATATAAAAAAAGATTTCCCTTGTAAAATACCACAACACTTTTATTCCAAATAATAAAATGAGTGTGATCAGACTAAATTGGCTATGGCTAAATTAAAATAATGTTTGAATGACTATATTTGGCAGCTTATTTAAAAGGCGTGCTACAACTCGAACAAAGTTTGTTGTTTGTTCCTCCATGCATGTATCTTTCCATGCCCAGGAGAAGACATTAGACCTGTCCATGGTATCCTCCTTTTCCCTCAGGACTTCACAGACCTTGTGCCCTTTACTGTTCGCCACCTTTCCCCATCTGACCACAAACTTTTATAGCATCCCTCAAGAAAAAGCTCCGTATGCTTTGAATTTGAATCTACAAAGCAGTGAATTAGCATATTGTCGTAGGTGTGCCGTGTCCAGACTCCAGGAGTCCTTGTTAGAGCTGCCATGGAGGATTGATGATGCATGCCAATACTGCTAACAGGAAGTTGACCTCAGGGTTGTGACTTCACAAACAGGGTCAGCCAATGTGGGTTACTTTAGGGCAATAGTTGTTGCAGTGGTGAGGGACATTAACCCCTGAGGATCAAAGCCACTCTCATAGATGGTGGCTCGTCCAATAGGTGTCACTGTAGCACACTCATTTGCCTTCTCTTCTGACCAGCCAATCGACAGACTAAAAACCACATCATGAAAGGATCTCATTAGGACTGCTTGAATGGCAATACCCAGCTCCCACCCGCCCTGCAGTGATTGGGGTCACAGGAGTCTAACATTGGTCTCTTGTCAGCGGTGGTCTCCCTAACTGAATTTCCTATTCATCTCACACAGCCTTTCCCGTAATTATGTAAATCTGTTGACTGAATTTGGCGGCAATACGATACTCCACAAAGTGTAACAACAAGTAATGCGACGGAAGAATCTGGTTTGAATTAGGGCAGCGTTTGAATCAGACTCGGGCACAGTGAGTACACCACACCTGTATTACATTACCCCAGAGACAGAACAGAGGCGAGAGAGTAAAAGGAGCAGAGTGGAAGAACTGAGAGTGTGCAATATTAAAAACAGTTTTATTACACGCTTGTTTGAAATGGCAACAGAGACAGGAAGTACAACGAATATTACATTTCAGCTTATAAGGAAGTGCTTAAACATATAGTATGAACTATGCAGTCAGGCAGTTCCCATGTAGTGTTGAGTTTGCTTTGGTTCTTAAACATCTTACAGTGATAAGGCCGCTGCTAAAGTCAATAACTTAGTCAAACACCATAATCTTAAACATACTGGACCATTATCTGCCATCTAATAATCTAGAGGTGTGGATACGTTTATGAAAGTGAAAGGCTTTAGCCCAAGGGTGGGGAACCTCCGGCCCCCGGACCGTATACGGCCCGCGAGACCATTTGGTACAGCCCTCGAGGTAATTTATAAACACACGCAAAAAAGAAAAGAATTAAAGAAATCTAGACCACAAAAAAATCAATCAAGCGAGTGCCTGTTTTTCCTGGCCAAGGTCAGTGTCCTTGAACACAACACGAGCCTAACGTGTCATCACGTGGTATATGTCTTGTCTGACAGGGGGAGCAGTTCTGACGGAGAGCACCAGAACGTCGCTCCGGGCCGGGACTTCAGAAATTGCAGTACCCATAAGGAGCCGTACACATGCCGCA
This sequence comes from Gobionotothen gibberifrons, assembly GCA_943591055.1. NCBI lineage: Eukaryota > Metazoa > Chordata > Actinopteri > Perciformes > Nototheniidae > Gobionotothen > Gobionotothen gibberifrons. The sequence goes on from CALSBZ010004094.1 coordinate 210,365, forward strand.
GTTTTTGCGTGGCTGTGTCTTTAGTTGAAAGCCCAGTGGCGATCTGTTCATCTGTCATACTGATCATACAGTCAATAACTTTGTTGTTATTAGCATCTGGTTAGCTAGCTATGCTAACGAATATAAGAAGCTTTTTCTACAACCAGTGAGGTGAAGCCACATCTTTATATGATCATTATAGTTATACAAAAATAAGAGAATAAAGTAAACAGGTATAAAATACTATATGACAGTAAAACAAAGTTGTTATTAATAAACAAGAATACAGTTTGAAAGGGGAGTGATTTGTAAAATATCCATAAAGAAAAATAAATCTGCTTACAGTTCTGTTTCATATGGGTGTTGAGAGATGTATCCATAGATCTGTTAGGTCCCCCCCCACTTAAAGAGCCTGTGACACGAGTTTCCCCCATCATCCAAACCCATACATTTGAGTAAATATTGTCCCCTTGAAAACCGTTACTGAACTGATTTTGGATATTTGTACTTTGATAACCATTAATCTGCCCTTCAATGTGACCATATTCTGGATCTTCTCGGGGATCCTTCAAGTCCCGCCAAATTATGTGTGACGTCATTGCGGGCGCAGCGCTCCAGCTGCACCATTCAGGATCCCAGCATCTGCATGCAAACGCACAATGGCGCACACAGCAGCAAGCGATGACAGCGATGACAGTTTAATTTTTGAACGTGTCTGAGAGCTCATATGAGGCTGAAGGATCGGTTTATGTTGTATCTGTTAGAAGTTTAGGAATTAGGTGCGTCAATATGGGCGATAATACGGTCATGTAGCCAGTGGTGGACTGGGACTAAAAATCATCCCGGGACTCTCGACCGGCCCACTTCGGTACCACTAGTAAATTGTCAACGGGGGGAGTGGGGGATGTGCTAGTGGCTTATCCGACTGGCCCACTTCGGTACCGGCCCATCGGGATTCGTCCTGAAAAAATTGAAATGGTCCTTGAGCGGAAAAATGTTCCCCACCCCTGCTTTAGCCCATGCACAACCCAAGACTCTAAAAGGCTATTAATGTAAAAGATGCAATGTGCTGGTTATTGGACTCTTACAACACAATGGGTACATCTTTACAGGACTGTAGCAAACAATCTTTTCAGAGGTTTTAGTAGTATGGCTGAACAGCAGCTTCACCAAATGACAAGCTTTCTGAACTCCTCCAACTTGGTGTAAAAACCAAATGACACCTTTTCACCTTACTTTTTTTTTAGCTAAGGTCTATCTATCTTTTTCACATCCCTAAACAAGATCATTGTTAATATTAGATTTGAATTGCTATGATTCTTTAAAGGCCTCTATTAGCCGAGACACTTTTAGATGATAGAGGCGCATGTAAGCTATGAGTATTAAGCCATCTCTTTAAACACAGAAATGCTCCTGTTCCATTTCTTTTGACAGATGTTGGCTACATTTTAGTCATGGTAGTCCCACAAGTTCTTCCTGTTGCTTGCTGCTTAGCAGAACGATTGACTTTGGTTGCTACAACCCGAGGTGTTCTTAATGTTTTTTCAACAACCACTCAAAACTAATGCCTAAAACCATGGGTACCATAGACCATTTGTTATCACTTGCTTGACACCTTTCAGGAATTGATGGGAGTAACATTATTTGACTTGTCTAATCAGTGCAAACACACATGGCTCTGGCAAAACAAGTGTGCGTGTGTCACTGATGGACTCCACAGCCTCAGCTCAAATATTTTTGTAGGAGTATTTATTTTAAACAAATGTATGGTACAATCCCTAGAGCTTAATAGTTACTATACAGTTACTTGTGTTGGAAGTTTACTATGTCTCAACAATTTATGAAAATAAACTCCACTCGGAAGAAGAAAAAATATGATACTTTGTTGATCCTTCTTTTCTCTTTCTGTTTGTCCTCTGGAACGTTTGAAGCCAGGCCATTTGAATGAACAATAATTTCTCGTTCCATTATACCACTGCCATAGTAATTGCGTTGGAGTGTTGACATTTCCGTATGGCATTTTCTGCCTAGTCTATATCCAATGTAACTGAGTGGAAAGGTTTGGAAATAGAATAATAATTAACTCAAACTTGCATGGAAAATGAAGAAATACCGTCAGCAAGACAAGTAAAAACAAGGGAAGATGCTTCTCACTATGAATATGTGGGAAGATATTTCCTGTGGTAAGCAAACGCCAGTGGTGTTTATGAATCCAGATTGCCAGTTTGGCTTAAAGACCGGAGGATGATGACCGTGGCACGTATTCAAGGCCAGAAAACTGCTCTCAGTATAAGGGAAGTACATTTCTGTTGTGAATGAATTATATGACTCTAGCCAGACTCAAACTACTTTTCAGCCTTGCTCTGTATATTTATTGAGACACATGAAAGGCTGAAGTGATTAATCAAGTTGGATTTCATATTCAACGCTGAACCGCATGATTGTTGAGGTTTTGAACCTCCATTGCTCCATGTGAGGTTGTATCTGTCGTAGTCAGATACAAAGCTGCAAATGTAAACTCAAAAAACTGCAGGTCAGCAAAAAACGACAGAGGATTGCTAAAAATATACATCAAATCAAAACAGTAAGGACCAATAACAATTAACATATTATTCTCATATTCATGTAAAACATATACATTTGTTCACAGTTTCCATCTGCAGCCGCTTTGTCTCGGCCCTTTTCTATGCGTCCTGGTCAACTGTAACTTATTTAGTGGATGAGTGAAGGCTGTATACAGTAAAGCGAGTTTCATTATGTGCCCTCGATAAGCCAGATGGGCGAAATCATTGGAGCACCGCACTGTAGCCAATATAATCAACCATTTCAAATCCACCAGTGAGCTAGAAAGAGCTTCTCAGAGGGGGAATCCTGTGTAATGTAAATCAAATAAAGTTCACAAAACCAAAGGCAAAACGCATATGAAGATGCATGCTGATAAGACTGAAAGCTACAATCTTACATCTTTACAACTATTGACAACATAAGTAGTTCTGTGTGTATTTGTTAACCTTACATTATCACCCCAAACATTTCTGTTCTGGCTACATTTCCCTAGATGAATGTTTCAGTACGTATGTAAGTTTTCAACCTTCATGTTAACAATGAATGTTTTTGCGGCTCCTGGCAGGTCTGTTATAGCTGCCAGAAGTAAGACATGGACCAAACTGTTGGCTGCCTTTTCTCACACTCTTTTGTTCCAAATTAAGGGAACTTATGGTGGAATATAATAAAATCATTTCTTAATGATGACTTAAAGCCAATTTGACTCATCATCTCCAATTAGTAGGGATGTAACGATACCCAAAACTCACGGTACGATAATATCGCGATTAAAAAGTCCACGGTACGATATTTATCGCGATATTGAAAAATAAAGGAAAATAAATGTGATTTTTTTTTTTTTTTACTTGAATTTTTTTTTCTTTATTAAATAATAAATCTGATTTGTACAGCATTTTAGTAGGATAGTAGTATTTTAAAGTGTCAACAATATAATAATCAGACCCTGCAATAGAATAAATCAAGTTTCACTTTAGTTTTTCAAGTAACTCAACTCTAACTCACGCACTCACTCACTCAGCATCATCAAGGTTATCTTTTAGGAATATGAGCATGTCCACCTTTCCAGGTAGAAGCTGGGATGTTTGGGCGTTTACAATATCCCCTGC
>CALSBZ010004094.1:216382-234749 GCA_943591055.1 Gobionotothen gibberifrons
TTTTTATCTCATAATTTCGACTTTCTTATCTCATAATTATGACTTTTCATGGGGATTTTATTTTTTTCAAGTGGCGGAAATGGGCTTCCATAAGTTTGAATTTGGAATGTTTTAAAAAAAAATCTCAGGGCTACAAACACTGGGAAAGGGAAAGTCCAGTTTAAGTAAGATAATAAACAGCAGTTGCCATGGTCTCTACCAAGTTTTCACTCTGGTTCAGCTACAAGGCGATAGATCCACAATATTCATTGTTTTATTTCCAATGTTCAAAATGATAGTCAAACATAGCTGCTATATTGCATGTTCTGGGTTAAAATAAATATACTGTGTAACACAAACACTTGTGAGGTCTGGCTTTGCAGCTTGGCCACAACAGATATCGGCAGTGGTGTCATTATTTTGGACCAGTCAAACTGTTTATTGTAACGTCAAAACAATAAGTCAGACATCAAATCTCTCTATCTGTAAATACAGTGTTTTCATGTACGTCTCACTAACCATATCAGCCCACCGAGGTGAATGAGTTGTTTATTTCCTCAAAGCTGGACTTAGCCTTCGAAAAATTGGGAACAACAGTTGGCAAACACAAATAGATCATGAGCTTTGTGTAGCTGTAAACAAAGATTTGAAGCAATTACAAGAATCCTTCTTTTATGTTAATTGTGGTGTCCCCTGAGGACAAAAGTAGTAGTGTTTTTCTGGAATGAAGAATGCGGTTCTCATTGACTACCATCGCCTCTTGTTGCAAAGATCTTGATCTTGCATTTGTTTTGGAAGCGGGTGAAATAATGATGCAGCACTATTTGACAGGATGCATAGCAATACAACCTGTGCAATGGCTAGTGCTTGTGTGTTGGTCATAATTACAGTTAGTTTAGCTGCATACAACTCGTGTTAGCCCAGGCATGAACTAGCTAACAATGACAATTAAATAATTTATGTAAAACCAGCTCTCTCAATTTAGATTTGAAAACAGACATAGCAGTGTACAATGAAGAGTGACAATTTAGGATCGGCTTTGAAACCTTTCAGATCCCACATGTCTCTTGTCATGTTGAATGACTGACCACACTTGTTTTAGAGGCTTTCTGTATAAATCCCTTTTAGCTTTTTTTCTGTTCTTTGCTACATCCGAGTCTTTTCTTTGCTAATCACGGCCCAGTTAGTAGCCTTAACCAATAACTTATGATTAAATAGTTTTGTCAGATTTTGTTGTCATTGTGAATAACTAAAGCTTCTGTTGTTCATACATATTGCATCAGTATTTAATTGAGACTGTTTCACAACCAGTTCAGAAGTCCTTGTAGGTAGTAGCTTTAAGATATTTGGATGGACATGCACATGCATACACAGATGAATGACCACTATAACGAGAGGTCATTTATGATGATAGTTGAATTTGCCTGCTTTCATCTGGAAAGTTAAAGCCTACAGTCTAGTGTTGAACCATTTGCAAGCAATTTACTGGCTGGAGTTAATAGCTCCTTGAACTTTATCATGGAAAGAAACATGAACTATGTGTGGGGTATGTCGTTTTCATGCGCTAGCCAATCGGCTGTGGATGCCCAAAAATGGCTTTCACGAGGAAAGAAACTGTTGGTTATTGACCATTTTATTGCTCGTCTCTTGAAATTAAGTATTCAAATCTTTGAGGAATGGCCATTATGCATTAACACCCGTTGTTTCAGTTCAAATAGAAATGAATGCAACAGTAGCTAAAAGCATGGTTTATTAGAATCTAACACAGTCTTCACTATTGCATTGGACTCAATGATTAACATTAACAACTGTCAGATTGGAATAATAATTGAGCTGTTTTGTTTAAGCTTCAGTCATTTCTAAAGTTAATTATTTTCACAAACAAATGGGTTGATGTTGGCAGTTTAATTGAGCGAAGTGTTTGGCCTTCAGGTGACTGCAACACAATTAGCTTCAAAATACAACCCAGCATGCTGATTTCTAGCATTTCCTTGCAGGATCTGTATAAATGCCAGTATAATCAACAGGAACTGTTCTATTACACTGTAACATGATGGTTCACTCTAATGTTAATTAGATAATTCACCGGTATGTTAGCTGTTCATGAATCAGTCATCTTTACAAGAACAGACACAGCCCTGAAATATGATCAGTGACAGCTTATCTCCCATAGCTCCAGTTCTCTGCATACTATGAGCTCTATGAATGGAGAATAATGTCTGTGTCAACCTCACAGTCTCTGCTCAAGTATCCAGTCCACAGTTTGACCAGAGGGATGTAGGAGGGAGGAACACCTGGTCAGCCCCTCTATAACAAGCTGTCATAGAACCTAATGAGCTCCCTGATTATCTTCCCTGGGGAGTATGTAAAACATACGTACTCTGTAAAACAACCATTTCTATTTTTACCCCTGTGGACAAAAGCCACTTGATTTATAAATCTAAAGCTAAACTAGGTAATTGTCCTTGATGCAGGTCAGACATGCACAGGATACTCCGGAGTTTGATTTGGATAACCTCCTGACACATGAAACACAACCTTTTGGATGAAAATATCCTGTGTCTCAGATTCCCGGCTGCACTGCTCATCTCCATTGAGGATGGATGACCACTTGTCAATGAGGCTAATGATATGCACCAGTTGAGATGTCTGCGCTGACAAGGGGCTCCGACAGTGACCTCATAGCATGCGAGTAACGGGAGGTGTGCTTTTTTTTTTACCTGCACCGCCACATCAGCCGCAATCAACCTCAAAGTTCTCTGCAGCCCGCCCACATTTGTGGTCTGATGTGAGGGTGATTAGTACTGACAAACCGAGGGAAACTGTAATACGTGGCATAAGCCAGGCTGTGTTTGTTTAGCCTCTGTACAGAGCTCAGGGCAAACAAGCAGGTTTTGCCGAATGATGGGTGGCATGTACAGTAAACTGACTGCTTCCCTCCGGCTCTAGTCAGTGTGTTTGTGTGTTCATGGCTCAAGTAGATTGGCAGGCTGGGACTGTTTACTCTGCTGCAATATTTAGGGTGTTTCTCCATCTTTGAGATAGATGAGGATGATTCCCCACATTTTCAGATGTGACGGTCAGTTCTCTAAACTTAAATTAAACCTTGCGGCCATAGCAACAGGCCATTGCAACTGATTCCCTATACGCACACTAGGAAGTCTCCACAGCAATGCATGGGTTTAGAAGAATAGCTAAACAGGGAAGGGAGTGTCCAGACACAGAGGTGTGAGCCGTGGCAGGGGGACCTGGCTGGATCTGTTTCACTATGTCATCATGTGAAAGAACCCCCCCCTACCAACTCCTCTCGCCTTACAGCCTCCCTCAATGGGCGAGGGACATTTCTCACCACGATCTGGTTAGCCCCATTACAAAGACCCCGTGGCCAGCAGCACTCTAATATACACATAAGCACATTCACGCAAAGGACTACACCAGCATCCATCACTATGATAAATGTAAGGGAAACTAGAAATGACAAGCTGTCTCAGGTGGACTGATTCGGAGCAATTTGTATAATCTGGTCCGGAGCTGTTGACATAGGAACACTCAGAGGTTGTTTCTCATTGCCGTGTTTGTATAACATTTCTCTGAGATACTCACTGTTTTGACTCATAGATTCACACACTTTGGTTCCTGTAGAGCACGACAGAAATCAATGTATTGTTTGACTCTCCAAGACCAGTTTGGTTTACAAACCAGAATCTAAACTTTAGCTGAGCTGTTTGTTTCCACACTGGAGTCAAAACCTTCATGATGGTGCCAATACTTGGAAATGACACTCAGCTTAAGCTGCCTCACACATTTATTTTTCCTTTACAACATTCCCTGTTCTCTTTTCACTCCGATGACACAGCCAGGTCAGTAATGTTTGTCTCAAGAGAGCAGCGAAAGAAGGGAGGGGGTTTGCATATTTTCGACAGCCAGCGTCCAGGATGTATGCCTTCCTAGGACGAAGGCCATAAGCAACTCACACACACACACACACACACACACACACACACACACACACACACACACACACACACACACACACACACACACACACACACACACACACACACACACAGACACAGACACAGACACAGACACAGACACACACACACACCGTGCACTCTGAGGAGAAACCTAATGCAGCTCCCACCAGGGAGGGCCAGACCAGTTTATGAATATTGATAGAGTCTGGTTGCTGAGGACTGGGTCAGCAGTAGGCCTGCAATATTTAGTCTTCCAAACTGTCTGAAAGTGTTTAACACATCTCACTACCAAGATGGTGTGAAGCAGCCGTCACCCACTGCTGCCAAACAGACACTTAGCTCAAGTGTTGTTGGTGCCCACTGGCAGAGGTTTGGCACATGCCTGAGCCAGCTTCAATGCAAGTGGAATTCTCTTTTGTCAGCTTGGCTGTGGCATCAGTTATGAATACATCTTAGCCAGTACATCCCACTGTTTTATCCCCATTAACGAACACTATAATAATGAAGTGCACTGGCGGCAAACTAGCGATATAATGGTAGTAAATCCTTACAGGCTAAACCCAACAGAATTAACGTTGGCTTCCTTCGACACAAGAATATTGGTACAAGGTTTCAAGGTTTTTTATTTGTCGTACGAACATAGTTACAGTGTAGTTATGATGATGAAAATCGTAGGTCACACTCTCACTCCAACAGTGCAACACAATAAAACAGATAAACAGAAAAATATAGTGCACGTAAATAGTAAATACAAAATAAAGAAAAGTAAAAAAAAAAAAGTGAAATAGTGCATTAAGAGTCTATATGCAAGTTATTGGAATATGATATATTAGATAAATAATTTCTAAGTAGCTAGTAGTTGTGGATGTTGTTTCAAAGTTCAGGTGTTTAACAGTCTTTACAGTACATGCATTGAATATAGGAAAAAACAGCACAAATAACTTGTATTTGTGTAGTACTGTGTTGACCAGATCTAACTCAGCCGCTGCTGCCCGCAACTTTCATTGAGGTGAGAAGTGTCCAGCATTTCACACCCAACTTTTTAAACATTATCTATCTGGGTACTTCTCTTGCACTGCATCTTGCAATACACATGTACAGAAGTACACAAATTGAGACATACCACAAGTTTCTATATGCTGCACGCTTGGCTAGATCGCTTCTCGCGAGGAAAACATCATAGAAATGCACACTCATGCTCCCTCTCTCCCTCACACTCGCAGACATACAGTACAGCCGTGTAATTTGACATAGGGCTCCTGTCAGACACGCAGTGTGCTTATTACACACACTTCAGAGCTCAAGGCAAGTAATGGCATTTAAAGATATCATTTTGTTAAGCCTTCTGACTGAGAATCAAAGAAAGCATACAGTATATCCAACAAACGCTGTTTAACTTTCTGAAGCCATAATATTTATTCTTTGCTCATATCTGATTCACGCTTTCTGATTCATACTTTCTACACCGTGTCCTTGAAATTTCCATTAGATTGGGATTTTTTTAGCATCTGGCCGCAGAACAACTAAGCCCCCTGCTCAATGTTGCTATGTTCTTTCTGTTTCTAAACTCGTGGTGTTATTGATCTTGGCCTACTGCTCAAACCCAATTCCGCTGGCCTGGCCCAGTGGACAGCGCAGCGTCACTTGGTCAGACCCTGAGGTTTACTCTGAGCCATGAATGGATCTCTATGTTGTTCTCATAGGTTCTAACCATTCCATCAGCATCTGGGTTTTGAGGCGCCCCTCTTGTCTGACTCCCTTAATCTGAGTTTCTTTGATTAGGTCGTCCTCTAATACCATCATTACTGTTGGACCAATTTAGGCCAGAAACACACACGTGCTATCACACTGGAACATTGATGGGGACATGAAACATATCGTATCGTTCATACCATGCAGTTCACACACTCTTCTGGCAGCTATTCAGACGGAATGGGATTTGGCCATTTTATGTTGAGTTGAAATTTGACACAAATGAACATGTGGCCTCCTCTTATGCCATTCCTATTGCTATAAGTCAAGCATAACCAGTTGTTTTACAGCAGGATTCTGGTTATAAATTAAGCCAATTATACAAGAAAACAGTTATTGGTGTATTTTGGGGGCGTGCGTGCGTGCGTGCGTGCGTGCGTGCGTGCGTGCGTGCGTGCGTGCGTGCGTGCGGTTGCTGTAGAAGTGAAGACCAAACAGATGTCAGCTGGTGCAGTGTGTGTGTGACAGAGGGGCCTCAGAGATATACGCTGGACGTGCGGCATGATGCTCCTCTGCTGTTCAGTAATAGAGGTTAAATAAACTCTCCGGGACAAGAGTTGGCTTGCTGTGACATCGCTCAACTGTTGGAGGAGATTTCCTGGCACCGAGCTAGAGTTTCAAGGTGGCCTTGTTGATTTTTTTTCACTGGATTTGATTCTATCATCATGAAATAAAACACTGTAGTGGGAGGAACATTTCAAGGCCAAATTTAGAAGTGGGTCTATCGAAGGGAGAGATCATAGGAGAGTGTAATGGGGTTTTCTAATACGCTCTCTTTGCCCCATTTCATCCAGATGTTTTTACACCCGCATCTCATCCCCTGTCTTTCCACACGCCTTATATATTAGCTCACATGCCTGTTATCAGGGGAGGATGCCCATTGTGTGTCCAGATGAGTAATGGTCTGATGGGGAGAGAAGAAATGTGTCATGGTGAAAGAATGTAGACTTCAGACCTCTCCTGATGGTGATATTTCTTTCTTCTCCTAACAACATCCGACCATGGAGAATGTGCATACGTGTCTAAGTGATGCGCAGTGTGCTAGCCACTCCACATTATTATGCTTGTAAGGTGTGGTGGGCGGTAAATGATCGGTATGTGTTCCCTTTTCTTGCAGCTGAGATATCAACATGGTTTGACAACCCCCGACCTGCAGCAGACACTACCCAACCTGAAGAACTTTCTGGAGCACGGTCTGCTGGTGCGATGGTAAGGATCAGAAACCTAACCCACTACACTAACCTCAAATAGTTGAGGTGTAAACGGCAACTTCAGCCAAAAAAGATCATGTTAACAGGGATGTGCTTCAATTGAAGACAACAGTAGGAATGTTTTTCATACAATCAACGTTTTTTGATACACATTACCTTCATCAAAACAGAACTAATTCTAATTGACCACATTAACAGACAGCATGTAAGCACTTGCATCACACAAACCCACAACATATATAACTCACATAAACTGAAAGACAAAAATAACAATGCATAAACAACACAATGAGTGGCTAATACTTCAGATATGTAAAATGTACATTCCTGATATCATTCCTTTCCTAATTAGATATATGTTCAATACACTTCTTTGGAAACGTGACTATACTTGTCCTATTGTGTTGAATGTTAAATAGACTGCAATTAAATAGCGCTTTGCCCGTCTATGTTCCCTGTGTCGTCAGAAGTCATTTGGGTTCATTTGGGTTACATTACATGACATTACATTTAATTTGGCTGACGCTTTTATCCAAAGCGACTTACAGTAAGTGCAAAAACCATAGAGAGTCAAACTCCGAACAACAATGAAAGTGCAAATATATTCACTTCAAGCAAGTCATACCATTGTAAGTGCTGGTAAATTAGTAACAAGGCCTTAATTAACTTTAAGCGCTTTTTTCCCCCTTTTTTTTCCTTTAAAGAATTGAATTGCCAAGGTACAATTGAAACAGATACGTTTTCAGTTACCATGTTGATGAAGATAGGACCACTGACCTTCTGATTAGTGGAGTCCCGAGTCACAGACACATGCTGACACATTTTGAAGATTTGAAGCCGTTCAGACAAGCCGTGGTTGAAATGCAGTCCAAGGAGAAAAGAGTCCACATCTTGAATCCTTTTCTGTTATAAACTGAAACATTAAATACTTCCATTAAAGCTCAACATAAAACCTACATATATCTACCGTGCCTATCACTCACATCCTGAGACACTGTCAGGTTCTTGGAAGCATTGGGAAGGATTTCTCTTGGCTTTTATCATCAGTCCGCCTGACAGTCAGCGTCAGGATGAACTCTCGGTCACTTGAGGGACGATTCTGTCCCCAGATGTTCCTGCAGTAACGGTGTTGGGAAGACGCACTCCATTCAACTTCACATGAGCCGTTAGAAACTCCTTTATCTTTGATTAACAAGCGACCCATAACACAACACTCAATGTAGGGTCCCGTGTTATATTATGTACAGTATAAATTATGCAAAGTGCAAATATATGGGTTATCCATGACTGCGTGAAGTTCCCTTTTTGTCTTTGTTTAATGAAAACATTCTTGGCCAACGCTGCCACTGCAAACGAATAATGCAAATAAACAAGTTCATTTTCATTTTTTCTAAAATTCAAGTAGCTTGGTTTGCTTTGAAAAACCATCTTTATCTTGATGATTCATGAGGTTTTCAATGTTGGTCAGTTGAGGCAATTGTCATCACAATACCTGGGTTAAAGTGTTCTCAAACGGGCTCCTCGGTGCAGGTCTAAAGTCGTGTAAAGCTAGCAAAAAATAGAGCCAAGCCAGGCTAAGGTTTGTGGAAGACTGTAAGGATTGAACAAAAGAGGACTGGAGGAAGGTCAGAGTGAGTCCCATTTTCAGCTTTTCCCAAGACTTGGTCATCTATTGGTGTAAAGGTCAGCCGGAGTGGCCTAAATGCCACAGTGTCGCGCAATGACTGTAAAATTGGTGGAAGATTGGTGATAATCTGGTGTGTGGTTAGGATGGTATGTTTTATTCAGGCTGGAGTAGGGCAGATGTGTCTCTCTGAAGGATGCATGAAGTAGAGCACAAACAGTCATCCTGCGAGAAAACTTGGTTCTTTCTGCACGGACAATGTTCCCCATCTCCAACGATTGGTTTCTCCAGTAGGAAAATGCTCCATGCCACACAGCAGCTCACCAAGGTTTGGATGGAGACCTGTCACGCAACACAGTCTCAAGTCACCAAGATAAAGGTATATGGTTATGAGCCATAAAACAAAGCCAAGCTGCTTGAATCTTTGCTCCTGGTGCTCCATTTGCAAGTCAGCCAACAGCAATGTGACAGGTTGGTGGAGAAGAAGCCAATATACAAAAGCAGTGATTGTAAATAAGAGATATACCACCATTCATAGATGTATGAGCTCTTCTTAAGTTCAAATATTAATATTGTGGTGTTTGAAAGTTAAGCTTGTTTTTGTTTTGTTTTTTGCATTATTCGAGGTCTGAAACGACTGCAACCCTGAATATTTCAATTTGGAATTTGGGAGAAATGTCGTTAGCAGTTTAGAATTAAAAGAAAATAGGTTTTACACTGGAGAGCCAGATCATTTTTGCAGTGGTCATTTCCCCCCCCAGCTGTATAGTTAAATACTGTGTATATACATGACTGTGTATACATTTCTAGCAGCATTAGGTCTTCTAACTAAAAACTAAATATTACTGTGACATAGCACAGTATTGTCTGAAATCATATGTGCATATGTATTAGGCAAGAGTAATAACGTAGCACCTCTGCACATCATAAGTACCTCCACATTTGAAAATAAGTGTTTAATGAGATTTGCAGCAGCACTCTGTCCGGGTGAAGTGGAATGCTTAGATCTCTGCTTCTCTCCTTCAGCAGGCTTTTGGCCTGTGAGTAACCTTTCACTAAAACTCGAGTCGCTCTCCGTCAGACTTCAGCTCCACTGCCCTATAAAAGAGAAAGCTGTCTTTGATCTCCTCTCCTCTCCCAGGGTCAGCAAAGGGGAAAATGTGTATTACACACATTAATTGAATAATCTTTTGTTTTGAAAGGAAAGAAGCCATCAAAAGCCTGAGCTCTAAAATCAGCCAGCCCCCGCCCCCCTCCTTAATGGGAAGTGGAAGGGCCCAAAGATAGATGAGATGAAAGCAAGGGCTCACTCAGCCTTAAGCTATGTGTGTGTGTGTATATGTGTACACATGCATGAACGTTTGAAAGATGAGGAGGTGGAAGTGTAACATTCTACAGTGGCTTGAAGAAGCAACAATACTTAAAAACAGAGATACCAGACATAAACTCAAAGTCTGCAGAGAACGGGCTTTCTCATCAGCGCGAGCAACACTGAGCTTCAACCACACTGAGATCAGCCATTCATCCTAATATACTCTACATATATACATGCAGTATAAAGCTCTGCAACAAAGGGATACATTTAGCAAAGAAATATTTTACATTTAGGGAAAATGTGCTCTTTTCAAAAGTGCTTTCTTGCCGAGCGTGAGATCAACGATCGATAACACTCATTTCTGTTGGTAAATATGAAGCAGCCAGCAGCAGATCTTCTTATCTTACCAGAAGGACTAGAAGCAGGAAACGGGTCGCCTGACACCATCAGTCACATTTGCCATCCAAGCTCTTCAAAGGCTCACTAATGAACACATTTTAGTTCATGTCTATATTAAACGAATTGAGACATAACGTGTTGACTGGTGCGATTTAGCTTTCAACCCTTATTTAAATAAGAGAAACCTTCAATAGCCGCTTTCACACCAAGTACTTTGCCATACTTAGTTCCCAGCACTTAGTTCCCAGCACTTAGTTAGTTCTAATCAACTAAGTACAGATCGCGTTCACACCGGAATAAGTCCCTGAGGGAGGATTAGGCAAATGAAGCCGCTGACATCACTTCTTCTTCTTCTGCTTTGGGTTTACTGGCAGGCCGCAAACAACTTCACGGCGTATCCTGCCACCATACCAATGGATAAAAAAGAAAAGAAAATGGACTAACAGTGGTTAGAGTTGCCCTCCATGCATAATGCACCTTCAGCCTAATGTACTGTAAAGCCTGCAGTGAGGATGAGGAGGTGATGGTTTCACAATACCAGAAGGAGTGTACGCTTAGATTTTTCCTTTCCATATCAGTTCCAGTCCTCTTTTGGCCCTTGTAAAAGACTACATTCAGATACAATTTCCAGCGCTGGGATCCAGCTCATGAAATATGGATGTATAAAAAATGTGCCTGGCAGCTGCAGACAATTATCGTATAGTCTGTGAGAGAGAGAAACTAATCTGCTTCCTCTATCCCTCCTTGCCACCTCTTTCTTCCTTCCACGCATCCAAACAAGGATGATGTGATGAAGGATATGACCAAGGGCACCGCTTCCAGAACATATCTGGAAACGGTTCCACCCTTCATATAGAGCTAATTCAGCATGCATCCAGTCTACAGGGAGAGCCTTTCCCAAAGCACCAAGCCCCACACTATGGAGCGGAGCGGCTTCATCTCAGACATGTTAGAAACACACGGATAGAAAACCTGAGTGCACACTGGGCTTCATGACGCCCTTCTGGTGAGCTGCTGATCATATCTGTATACTTTCTCAGAGACACATCATAACATGTCGTAGTATATACAGTCCAGATCTGGTGAAAAATGGGCAATAGAGGGGTATTTTGGTATCTTTCTGAAGGATAAGACACAGCAGACAAATGGTGAATCTATTACCCAGAGGCAGACAGAGACGGTACCAGAAACCAATTTTTTGTAAACTCCACAGACATCAAAGCAAACACATTCAACATGCTGCCATTTGCCGCTTCACATCCGCTGAGGGCCTGGCAGACGTTCACAGGTCCCTGTAATCCCGCTCCGGTGCCTGGAAGCAGGGCTACGTTCACAGTGCGGTGGGGGGCGGGGCAAGGTGTGGCAGAGCTCCAGACCAGGCAGATTCACCACTGCAGCTGGAGGATGTGAGTCTCCCTGAAGACCCCATAGTGAGTGTAAAGTTAGGAAAAGCACGGCAGTCCCACTGTGATACATGACCTACACAAACAGCTGCAGTCTCATCAGTGAAAGATGAAAGGATATCATCTGAAATGTATACACCTAAAATAAGCATTTACATGGTACATTAAGCCTACCAGGTGCCCTATGGATTTAGTATATTTATAATAGCAGTTGACCATTTCGAGGAATAAATCAAGGATGTTTTCTTTTTCCCTGTTCATGTGATATTCTGTAAAGGTACGGTACTTCTGCAAACACCACTTCCTCCTTGTCCGTTGGGAATGATAATGCAATTTCCATTCCATTTTCCCCTTCTATAAACCATGTTTCTGACATGATCGCCATGATCGCTTTTTAATTTGGAATTTAGCTTTTACTCCCTTAACGTACACAGAGCACAGTTCATTGTTTATAATGCACTGCTAATCACTAGCTTTTTTGAAAATAATTGGGTCAACTCAATCAACAGAATGATTGTAAAGGAATAGTGAGTGTAGCTTAGCATAAGGACTGATAGCTGAACAGGAAATAACTGCATGTAAAACACATATGTTTACATTTTTAAACTTTGTTTTTTGTTCATTAAACAAAGAAGATATGATGTTTGAATAAGTGAGCTTAAGATGTTGTAGCCTTATATTAAGTGTACATATGAGAATGTATTTGTTCATTAACAGGGACAATGCACAATAACACATATTGCCAAAAATTAGGCAAAAGGCATTTGTTTCCTCTGTAGACTCTGGAAAGTCATTCTAAGAAAGGATTTGTTATTTTTATGAGCTATTCATTTCAGAATTTTTAAAACAACAGTATTACCTTTTTATATTTGATGCAATAGCTCAGATATTGCACCATCTACAGTAGCAGTGTGGGGCGTTGATATTGTCAGCTTGTTGATGGTGCTGCACATGCTGCGCTGTAGTAATTCCCTGTCTTCAAAGGCCAGACAGTCAATAACTCCTGCCCTGTTGAGCAAAAAGAAAACGTAGCTTCCACCACACTGTGTATCCAATTCTTAGTAATGTTTGCTCTTTTAGTTTCACAGGGATTTCCCTAAACCACATCAAACAGCCAAATCTTATCTGCCATTGTTGTTCTTGGCCCAACATCATGGATCGCTAGCAGGATTTGGATTGAACAGGGAGCTTGTTGTGAAGCCAGTCTGGGGATCGGACAGTGGAAAGGTCTGGCTTACCAAACTCCTGAGCTGGCCTGAAATATGCCAGGTTTGACATCAGCAGGGGAAAGGAGAAAAGCGGACAGAGGAGTTATTTCTGGCTTGGCATGTTCCGTTTTCTGATTGATGATTTAGGCAGAGACCTCCAGTAACAGTGTGCAGTGAAATTGTTGTCAGGGTGATGCAGCAGATTGGGGTCCAGTTATACTTGTATGACTTACTGAAGGTGGTAGCTACCGTGCCAGTACCAGCTGTGTATCATACATTTGGGATGTGCAGCAGGCCTTTCCCTCATCAGTTTGGTATATTAAGGTGCAGTCCTATTCACTCTATGCGCTTGTCATACCCCGAACCAAAAACAAAGTCCAAGCTGCACAGAAAGTGTGAAATATGAGCCCT
The DNA here is from genome assembly GCA_943591055.1 of Gobionotothen gibberifrons. Taxonomy (NCBI): domain Eukaryota; kingdom Metazoa; phylum Chordata; class Actinopteri; order Perciformes; family Nototheniidae; genus Gobionotothen; species Gobionotothen gibberifrons. The sequence continues at coordinate 229,662 of CALSBZ010004094.1, forward strand.
CTACTGTAAATCCTCATAGGTATTGCAGTGTGCATACGGGGAACAATTTCCTCGTATGGCTTAACTCTCTTGATTATTATTGATACATTTGGGGTAGTGAGTCATCAGTAATTGAAAGTAACATTTTCCAAAGCACAAGCCATTGCAAGATAGAGTTTAAAACATTCATGTAAATGTTCTTATGTGATGAGAAATGCTAAAGTGTTGCACAATAACATTATAACAGCCGCAATAATAACTTGTGTGCTGTAGCATCTAACCCAGCGGACAGGGATTGTATTGCATGATTCAGGGATGCCTGGAAACGAGTGATATCGTTTCAACAGAACTCAGAGACCTTTTTGAGCCTAATGGCATTATTGCTAATATGCTTACAACAATGACGCTTAAATGCTAGGCAATTTTTCTCACCTAAGTTTTGCATTCGAGTATGTACTGCTGAGCCTGGGAATATTTTTGCAAGAATGAAGTCCAAAGTATGCAACCTTTTGAGCCGTTGTCATGCTTACATCACGGTGTTGGCTGGAGGAAAAGAATGGAAAGACTGCAGGCAGACACGAATAATCTCTGGGTTGTGGGCTAAAGTTGCATCTCCAAAATGTTGCTGTGTAGTTGGGGTCCAGAATTGGAGTAGTAATGTCCCAGATTTAAGATTTAATCCCATAATAGCCTTTAAAAGTCTGTCAACTATCATAAATAGGATCCTAAAACTCAAGTAGTCAATCATCAAAATGCTTGTGTTTGGAGCGCTCACTTACACACTGAGAAACTGAACCGTTGACTTTAAGTGTTTTAAGGGTTAGGGCTAACCTAATGTTTTTTATTTAAACTTAATATTATTGCTTTCAACTAACCTAATCTGTTGACATAATACATTCAATGTAACGTTTCAGTTTTCTCAGTTTATACGTTTGAATCAAGTATTGTCTGTTGTAGGTATGGATATGCATCTAAAGTTTGGTCGTGTCCACCTATCAGAAAGCGTCTGTGATCTTTCTTCCTTCGTTTCCTCTCGATACAGTATATAGGCAGATTTCAACTGATGATGGCCCTACAGTAGATGAGTAGTCCAGTCTTGAATGTGCGCACAAAATATTGCGTCTTTGCATTTAACAGTTGTTGAGACATTGTACTTAAAATAATCAAATGTCACCTCGTGCTGGCATTCAAGGAAATCACCAAAGTCTTGAGCATTCCTCCTGACTGTACACATTATGCTGCTAAGAGATGTAACTAGGTCAAAACGTTGACATGCTGATGGAGCTAACAGAAAGTCAGGGGACCAGGAAAGTAATAGAACTCATCCTGTGGGAACCATATATTATATGTCAAAAATCGAATCTAAAAAAAAAGATCCATTAGTGTTAATATTCTGTCACTCTTCATCAAGTGAGGGATGAACATTACACCATCCTTATAATTGCATTCCACCTTTTTAAAAGAGGAGTTTAAGGACAACTTCCAAGAAGGATGTATGCAAGGAGAAGGACATTTCAGAATGGGGACATAGCAAATGTTTAATGTTCATTTGAAACATTTCACGCAGTTAACCAAGAATGTCAACAGGAGACAGTTCATGCAATGTTAGTATTTGGCCTGTATGAGTTCCAGCTTTTGCAAACTATTTTAGGAAATGTGTTTCAGAAGTTCTGTGTTCCCAGGAACTTAAACCAGCACACATGCTCACAGTGGCCATACATGTGTAGCCTAATTGCCTACAATAAAAACATGTCATTGATATAATAGTCCAAATGTTTCAAGAAACATTGTTATGACTGTTCAGAGGTTTCCTTGACTGAAGTCCTCACAGACACACCCAGTCTCCTCTGTTACTCATATACTGCTGCAAGTTACACTCATAATAATAGATCAAATGTAGGCCAAACATGCTGTAGTGGAACAGAGACATGGTCCAAATATGAACATTCCTCATTATACAAAAGACTTAGTGGCATCAAATCAAATGGTCATCACACCATCATTAATACATTTGCTTTAGGCCTAGATGGCCAGCTAACGTCACACCAAATGGATTACTTTGGAGAGCCAGCTGGAGGGAGGGATGGAAGAAAATGGCTGATAGTAATGCAAATCAAAGCCATCTAATCAGCCAATGCCGTAAGGATATCAGTCGACCAAACTCAAAGACCGGTAGTAACTTATTAGCTTCTTATAAATGATGAATGTCAACTTTAACCTCTCGCTCAGTACCAGTTGTCTCTGGTTTCCATTCCTGTATTGTGTTTCAAAGAGTCTGAATCACATTTTCCACTTACCAAAATGATCATTGACTTCTCCTGACATCTGTCTTTCTTTCCTTCTTTCGGACAAATCAGTCTTAGATTTCCTTGGAGTGGCTTCCAAAGATCCCATGGGGGTTTCATTCGGAAAGTCACTGAAACATGTTTGAGATGGCAACTAATTCATCCATTCTCTTTGTATTTGTCTTCCCAGAAAATGTGGTGTAAAAGAGCACATTGTTTCCATTTAGCTGCAGAATTAAGCATATGCTTGTTGTATTAAACAACACTTCACTGCCAAGTAAAGCACAGTCCATCTCCTGCTCTGCTCTCTTCATAGCAACCGCATCACACCATCAGGTCATTACCCTGCGCCTTTATTTTCTTAACTTTGACTTGAGTTGACCATTCAGCATATATACATCTGTATGCCTCTAAATATCTTAAAAGTTATCCATCCAGTATTTACAGGTCGGAACCATAAGCGGTTACACACTGTACATTCAGACCGTGGATGGTTCTGCTTCACTGTATCACAGGGGTTTTGAAGTTTCTCCTAAACCTAGACAGACATCTTCACGCTCCTTGTCCTGCCTGTGAACCCTGTCAGGACCACAGAGGCAGGGGGCCAGCCTGGGACAAGGTCAGGCCCTTTTTTAACAAGCTGTCATGTGTTTGGTGGTTGAAGTGTCCATCAGACAACGAGCAGTATACAATACATCCATACATCGAACGCCATTGTTATAAAGATTTGCTTTGTGGGTGTAAACGACAGGAAGAGATTTACAAGGACATCTATTATGAATGCAAGTCTAACTGAAAAGGCAGAGATATGTCCTTCAACTCGTGAAGCAACACATGTGAAGCTCTTGAGAGCCCCGGGAGGCCCTGCTTCACCTTTGACCCCAACAGCACAGTGCTTCGGCTCCTGGCATAGTGGAATAGTTAAGCAGAGCGCTAAATAGTCCTGTAATTTTGGCCCCCATTTAAGTACATTTATGGCTTCAGCACTGGGGCCAGGCGTGGTGTCCCCAGATCCCGAGTCTGTTCTCTTTTATGGAGGAGAATGTCTGACATATTTGGGCGGACGCCTGCTGCGCACTTCCAGTCAGCACAAAGTTGAGTGCAGTCCCACAGGATGCGCAAATGTTTTCTGAATGTTGTAAGTTGGAATGATTTACAAAGAACTGCAGCTGTCTTTTTCCTTGAACAGGGGAGAAATAGTTGGGTGCTTGGTGATCAGTAGAGCATTAGGTCCAAAGGGAGCCTGGGACACTTTACGTTTGGCTTTAGAGATTGCTACTTAGTCTTATCTCCATTTCATACTGCACGTAGAGGTCCTTTGATTGTCATTGCTTTTATTTCCATCCTTGATTATTTCTGTCTTTCTCTTTGTTCCTCAGTGACAGACATCACGTCTCGAGCTCCATCCCAGTCCCAGCCAAGTCTCAGCTGGGTGTGTCTGCTGCCTCAGAGATGGGCTTCCCCTCCCACACCAGCTCCCCCGACCGAGGCCTGAGGAAGAGGGCCAGTTCAGAGGCAGACAAGCCCACTCCCCCTCCCAGCTACAGCACAGCCATGGGGGAAAAGCAGACCCTGGCAGCGCCCTCTCCCTCACCCCAACACCTGTCCTCCTCCCTTGATGCCGGCATGGCCTCTCTCAACCTGGCCAAGTCTACGGAGCCCACCGAGGACGGAGAGGAGAGGGAGGAGAAGGAGGAGAGCAGGGAGGCAGAAGTGGAGGTGGGGAGATGCAGAAGCACAGATGGAGAGATGGAAGTAGATAAAGAAGAAGAAAGTGAGGAGCAACCGACCAGTAGCACTGCTGCGTCTCGCTCTCTGGCAGTGCAGGACACTGGAGAGGACAGCAGCCAGCACACGGCTTCAATGAACGGCTCTGTCAGTCTGGCTCCAGAGCTGCGCTGCTCTGTGGAGCAGGCTGAGGAGATCATGGGCACAGAGGCCACCGGGTTAGGGATGGGGATGGGGATGGGGATGGGGTTAGGGGTGTCAGACGAGGCCCGGATGGAAGACTACCGCTCCATCCCGGTGGACCACGCAGTCGCGGTGGAGTGTGACGAGCAGGTGCTGGGGGAGCTGGACGCAGCCGGCTTCGAGGAGTTCTCCAGGCGCATCTACGCACTCAACGAGAACATGTCCAGCTTCAGGAGGCCGCGCAAGAACTCTGATAAGTGAGGCTAACACCTGAGGAGAGAGGGAGGCATGGGAGACTTGCACAGAGACAAACACATGCAGGGACATCAGGGCGGGTCCACTCCCTCATCACAGCATCAACAATGATATGAGCTATTCTGGAATAACGACCAATTTGCACTTATTGTAAACATTTCCATAGTAATCTTTTAAATGAAATGCAGTTGAAGTGTAAGTATTGGGACAGTTAGCTTTACTTGTATTTTTGATGCCAGCATTCATATATTTTTAACAATGGATGGAACAATGCTTCATTATTCAGACATTTTTAATCACAACTACATTTGGACTTGAGCTTAACAATGGCCCTTTTGAATTAGTGTTGTTGTTCACTAAAAAACTGAACCGTCGACTTTAATTAAATGCATTAGTCAACAGATTTCACATAACTGTGTTTGGTTAGTTGGAAGCAATAATATTAATTTAAATTCAACATATTAGGTTCAACTTAATATTATTGCTTTAAGCAAACCTAAGAGTTATGTGAAAGTTGTTGACATAATACATGTCATTAATGTCAGTGTTTCAGTTTCTTCAGTGAAGTCTGTTGATCCAGGAGACATGGGACCATAACGCAGAACAAACATCATTTTTGAAGTCCTTCATGCAGTACCTTGTTTGCTCTTTACTTCTT